>QANY01004406.1:230576-371544 GCA_003255025.1 Datisca glomerata | reverse complement strand
GGTAATAGGATTCTAGTTCTAAAAATTGTACATCGCGTGAGATGTAGAGTTTATGGTTTATTGGGTCGTAGCATTTATACCCCTTTTTTCAACGGAATACCCCAAAAATAGGGTTTTGACTGAGGTTCTGTCCAATTTATGAAGTTTTGGAATGTGTACGTAGCATGTACATCCGAATACTCGTATGTGATCAAGATTAATTTTCCTACCCTTGAGAATTTCTAGAGGGCTTTTCAGATGCAATTTTACACTGGGTAATCGATTGATAAGATATGTTGCTGTGAGTATTGCGTCCAACCAGTATCGTTTGGGTACGTTATTTTGGAGGAGGAGAGCCCTAGTCATTTCAAGAAGGTGTCGGTTTTTGCGTTCTGAGACACCGTTTTGTTGTGGGGTGTGGATACAGGTGGTTTGATGTCGTATACCCTTTTGTTTAAAGAACTCAAAAAAGGAGTTGTTAGTATACTCGGTTCCATTGTCAGACCTAAAGATTTTTATGGTTGTTTCAAATTGAGTTTCAACTAACTTGTTGAACTCTTGAAAACGACTGAAGACTTCATTTTTTGATTTGAAAAGATATAACCATGTGGTGCGAGAGAAATCATCAATAAATGTAACAAAATATTTGAATTTATTATATGAGTCAATTGGGGCAGGTCCCCAAACATCAGAATGGATTAATTCAAAAATCATTTTGTCGTACTACTAGATAGTGGAAAGGGTAACCTGGTTTGTTTTGAGAGTTTGCAGACTGAGCAACTGCTAGAGTCTGAATTACAACCAAGTAATTTGTTTAGGATTTTGTCGGAGGGATGACCGAATCTCCAATGTAATATTTTGTCTTTTTGTACTGTACTGGAGGTGGCCAGACATGTTTTGTCGGTATCTTCTAAGTAGTACAGTCCGTTTCTAAATTTCCCTTCACCAATCTTCCTCCCGGTGACTCGATCCTGAAAAATTACTTTGTCAGGTGAAAATGTAACATTGCAGTTTAAGTTTGGTTATCTTACTGACGGATAGGAGATTGGAGTTAAAATTGGGTAGACAAAGTACGTGTTAATAGTTTTTGTGAAGAGTGTGGTCGACCCTGTGCCAAAAATTGGAACTTTATTTCCATTGGCTACCGTCACGTGTTGTGGTTTTTCTAATTTAGTGAGATTGTGTAGATTTTTTTATGTTATAAGTCATGTGGTCAGAGGCACCAGAGTCTATTATCCAGTATTCTAAGTTGTGATAGAAATTTACAGATTTAGAAAAATAATTGACAGTATTGTAAATGGATGAACCTGAGGTATCGCGCAAAAATTCTCCGAATTGTTTGAGCAGTGTAGCCATATGTGCGTTGTTGTCTGAGTGCAGGTCTGCTCTAATGGATCCGGATCGGTCTATTTCTTCCATTCGGTGCCCGAACCGGGTCCATCTATCTTGTGAGCCCTGCGATCTGGGTCGGGTCCTGACCCATGACCCGCTCCGCTGAAACCCTCGGTATAAAAGGGGAAAGGTTTCGCGGAGCCTCCTCGCTCGTCACATTTCGCGCAGCTCCCTCGCTCGTTCTGGAACTTTCTTTGGTTCTGCCGGAGATGAGGGTGCAGGTTCCAGCACCGATCATGGGTGTGCCCTTCCTTTCGGCAGTGGCTGCATTTCACCTGCTCGCTTGGTTGTCAGCGGTGTCTTCCCCCTTCCTTAGGGTTAGGGTTTTGGAGGAAGCCGCGGGTCGCCATGGCTAGTGCTTCCACCTTGTCATCTCTGGTACTCATTACTCATCGCCTGGTTTCTTCTCTTTGAACCATGGCTGAGACCGTGGCAAAAGTTGGCTTCTCTGTCGACATCAAGATCTGGGCTCAGAATGCTTCGTAGCTTGAGTCGAGAGCCGTCAAGAAGTGGTAAACCATATCCTGCTCAGCCCGTTCTTGGAGTTCCTTCAGGTCAGTGGTCATCGGTCTCAGGGTTTCAAGTTCTTTGAACTTAGATTTTAAAAACCCGGTTAGCTCCGGTACTGATCTGTCCCCCTGTTTTGCTTGGGAGATCTCTCGTTTAAGTTCAAAGACTTGCGCAAAATTGTTTTGTTCACAGTAGTTGCTCCGGATTTCTTCCCAGAGTTCCTGTCCTGTTTCACAAAAACAAAAAATTTCACTGAGTTTTGGGTCTATTGAATTAGTTATCTAGGTCATTACCTGGCTGTCCATGATGTCCCATTCTTCTGAGTTTCGGTCTGGTCTTGGTTTACTGCCATCCACGAAGCCCAGTCTGTCTCTTCCTTTCAGGCTCACCCGAGCCGCCCTGGCCCACGGTATATAGTTGTGGCAAGTGAGCAGGATGGAGGTTAGTCTGGGATTGGTGTCATGGTGGTGAAGCTGGCCGGAGGTTGATGGTTCTGCCATATGTGTTGGTTCTCAGAATCACTGCTTTGATACCATGTAGAAATGATGAACCTGTTGGTTCTGATCTTGAATGGAAAATGATGAGCTGTAGAAATGATGAACCTTTCTGGTTCTGATCTTTTTTTTTAAGGAAAAATTCTGTTTGTTTACAATGAGGGAGGATGTATATATACAAATGATTCTAACGGTTGCCTATGATCTCCTATGATCCCAACGGATGCCTACTTGAAGCCTGAAATTATTTTTTACCAGAAATGGTTAGACACCCACTGTGTTTGGTGAAAGTCTCTGTTCTGCTTCCCTCTTTTGCCTATGATGAAGATTTTCTTCTGAGGCTGCATCTTTTCTTTCTTCAACAGTGCCTAATAAAATGAAATAGGTGAAGAAATAAAAAAGCACTACATAATCTAAATCTATCCCAAAACGCAAGAAAACTTAAAATTAAATTTGAATCCCATCCTCGCATACATCAGCAACAGCTGTTATTCAGACAATTTACCTCCAAAGCATGACAAAAACCACGCGTAGACAAAAATTTGAAAATAATGAGAAGATAAGAGTGACTGAATAACAAAGAAATTCGTTTAAACCATCTAATCCAACCACATTGATTGACAACCCACCGATTACTAATCCATTCACAGTTAAATGAAGTAAAAATTTATCCTTAAACCATTACAGAACAGAACAATGAAGAGACAAAAACCCAAAAGCTACAAAAGTAAGAACATATAAGAATAAAAAGCTAAGTGCTGATTTCTAAAATCCAGACTCTAAAAGGCTAGATCGGAGCATGGATCCAAAGAAGTGAGATACATTCCTCATTTCTACTAACCCATCGTCCACAATATGGATAAAAAAAGAAAAAAAAAACAGAAAAAGAAAGAAAAAGACAAAAACTATAGCTTACATAGAAACAAAAATCAAGAAGCAAAAGGAGGACAGAGGAGAAAAAGCAAGACAGAAGAAGATGAATAAAAAGACTAAACCAAAAAAAAGACCAAGCAAAAAAAACACGAAGACGAAGAACATGGAAGTTAGAAGAAGACATACATGTGTATTGAGATGGACAAGGAACAAGAAAAGAAAAGAGAAGAAGTGGAGGAAGCACCAACGATCCACCGTTGCAGAAGAAGAGGAGAAGAGCAAGAGAAATCCAAAAACCTAGGGTTTTTTGCTAAACTAGACCGCTAGACTAACCATTTTGTACCGAAGAAGACTACTTCCGCGTTATTACCAAAGAAGACATCATATGCCCCGAGAAGACTACTTCTACTTCTCCACTCTCATGCTCCAAGACCAGCATCATTTGTTTCAACCTAACAGTCATAATTAGATTTGATTGTCCAGTAGATCCTAAGATTATAAATAACATTTTGAATTATCTCATAAGAGTTTTTCTGGAAGACCACTGAGTCTTTACTCTTCTTTTGTTGACAACAGTGCCAGGGCTTAAGTAAATTATAAACACACATTAATTAAAAAAAAATTATTTATTCATAAAATTCAATAATACATAAATGTCATAACTAAATACTCATAAATAGTTATTACACCCTACTTTTTGGACATAATTCTAATAATCTCTCATTTGGACTAAAGTAAGCGTGTACAATCTCGTATCCCCATGCCCTCGAGATGACCATCAAAGACTTTACTGCTTAAAGTCTTCGTGAATAGATCTGTCAGGTTGTTGAGTGTCGATATGTGTGTTACTATAACAACTTCACACTAAGCAATCACTCTGATGAGATAATAATTCTGCCCTGTGTTTGGATCTTTTGTGTCTCCTTGGTTCCTTTCAGTTTGCTACAACCTCACTATTATCGTAATAAAGTGTCATGGGTTTGTCAGCATCTGAAACGAATTCCAGAGTTTTTAGAAACTTTCTAAGCCAGACAGCCTCCTTTGCAGCTTCACCAACCATCACATACTCAGCTTCCATGGTAGAATAAAAAATGCAAGATTGCTTAATACTTCTCAATACCACTGCGCCTTCATTCAAGATGAACATTTATCCTGATGTGGGCCTCCCGGAATCCCTGGCCGCTTGGAAATTGGGGTCGGTATAACCCATCATATTTAGGTCGGTACCTGAACACACAATCATGTATTTCCTCATTCTCTTAAGATACTTGAGGATGTGCTTGACATCATTCCAATGCTCGAGTCCAAGATTAGATTGGAAATAACTCACCATGCCCATGGTGTCACAAATATCTAGCCTTGTGCAAAACATTGCATACATGAGACTTCCTACGACGGAGGCATATGGAACCTTTCTCATGTCTTCCTCTTCTTGAGGAGTCTTGGGAGACTGCTACTTAGAGAGGCTGACTCCATGTCTGAATGGGAGATATCCCTTCTTGGAGTCTTGCATACTGAAACAATCCATCGCCTTATCAATATAAGATGCTTGAGACAACGCCAGCTGTCTGTTCTTCTGATCTCGAAATATGTGAATACCTAAGACAAATGCAACTTCTCTAAGATCCTTCATATTAAATTTTTTTGCAAGCCAAATCTTGACATCGGACAATTTTCCTACATCTTTTTCAATGAGTAGAATATCATCCACATACAAGACCAGAAAAACCACATTCCCTTCATGTATCAACTTATATAGAGAGGGTTCGTCCATTAACTGTTCAAAATCAAAGTTCTTGACAATTTCTCGAATCTGATATTCCATGATCGTGATGCTTGCTTAAGTCCATAAATGGACTTCGGTAGTTCACAAACCTTTCCCTCTTGACTTTTCTCCATGAATCTGTCTAGTTGAGCCATATAAATGTGCTTTTAAAGACTACAATTCAAAAAAGTCGTCTTGATGCACATCTATTAGATTTCATAATCAAGGGCAGAAATAATGAACATAATTTGGATGGACTTAAGCATAGCATCCAGTGAGAAGTTATCCTCATAGTCAATACCTTCCTTTTGGGTGTAACCCTTAGATACTAGCCTAGCTTTGATTGTCTCCATATTCTCATCCAGACATCTTTTTTCTTATAAATCCATTTACACCATAAAATTTTTACCCCTTTAAGAGGATCTATAAGTTTCTAGACTCCATTCGAGTACATTGATTATATCTCGACGTTCATGGCTTCCATTCAAATTTGGGAGGGATGAGTAGCTTTGATAGGTCTAACCATATCCAAAGTTCGATTCCTTTTCTCTGACACACCATTCTGTTCTGGAGTGCTAGGTGCTGTATGTTGAGGCATTCACTGGCTCTTTTCTCCTATTGGTTGGATATTCAATGGCCCACATATATCACTATGTAGGAGTTTGAGGCATTCACTGGCTCTTTCACCCTTCACTGAAAAGGAATTATGTCATCTGGCCATCTTGGTTCTCTCTCGACTTCCATATCTGCTACCTCATTCAGTGGAATGAAATGCTTGCCTTCTTGAGAAACTCTACTCGTACACTCCTTTTGTGCAGGAATTGTAGTGATGACCCCAGGTTTGCTAAACGATGAACGTGTCCGTTCTCCGTTCTTGGGATCTGCTGAATCTCGTAACTTTTCAACAGACTTAATAATTCTTTTGCCCATTGCAAGTAACTTATCATTCTTTCATCTCTTGCCACAAATTCTCCCATAAACTATTTCTCCATTAGCATTGAATCGTAGAATATTTTCATGCTTGTTACCTTAAATTTCAGTAGTCGGGAGATTCCCGCTATCAAGGTTTCATATTCTGCTTCATTATTTGAGGCTTTGAAATGATAAGAGATGGAGTGCTCTAGTATTTCTCAAAATGGGGTCTATACCACTATTCCCCCTCTGACCCCTTTGTTATTTGAAGCTCCATTGACGTATAACTTCCATGTCCCATCTTCGCCTTTGACTTGTGGTTCGTTGTTGACTTCCTTTTCATCACTGGTAAATTTCGTTACGAAGTTAGCCAGAACTTGCCCTTTAATTGATGTTATTAGGTCTCAATGGATTTCATATTGGCCAAGATCTACTACCTACTTCACATTTCTCCCGATGACTTTAGATGAGTGTAATAGACTCCTAATTGGCGAATCTGTTAATACTTTATGCCATGTGCTTGGAAGTAAAGTCTTACCTTCCTCACAGCAGTCATAACGACCAATACAAATTTCTCCATTCCTTGTATAAGGTTTCGGCTGCCACTAGACTTTTGCTTACGAAATACACGGGTCTCTGTTTCATTTCTTCCTCTTTGATAAGAACTACGCTAACATCCGTCTATGACACAGCTACATATGGAAATAGTAGTTCTCTAGGCATTGGATTTGATAACAGAGAGAGCTGATAATTATTCCTTGATTCTGTTTAGGGCCTCTTCACATTCTTCATCTCTATCATAAACATAGTTTTTTCTTAACTTTGAAAGGAATGACTTGCACTTATCCGTTGACCTTGAGAGGAATCTGTTTTGAGCTGCCAACCTTCTGGTAAGGCCTTGTATCTCCTTTCGATTTTTAGGAGACTTCATCTCCATGATGGCCTTACCTGATCTGGATTAACCTTACTTTTTCGTTATGTGACTAGATGACCCAAAAATTTTCTCACTGCTACGCTGAAAGTTCACTTTTTCAGATTCAACTTTATGGAGCTTTCTCTTAAGATTGAGAAGGCCTCGTTAAAATCCCTAACGTGGTCTTCCTATTTACAACTCTTCACCAGCATGTCGTTTATGTAAACTTCCATGGTTTTTCTAATCTATTCATGGAAAATCTTGTTCACAAGTATTTGATAAGTTGCACCTGTATTTTTTAATACAAAAGGCATTACTTTATAACAAAAAGTACCCTGCTTAATTATAAATGAGGTTTTTCCCTGATCAGGTTAGAATATTTTCACCTAGTTATATCTAGAGAAGGCAACCATGAAACTTAGGAGTTCATGTCCTGATGTTACGTCCACCATTTCCCGTTCTCGACAACATACTCGTCTTTTGGGCAGGCTTTATTCAGATCAGTGAAGTCCACACAGATCCTTAATTTCCAGTTCTTCTTATTTACCATAACTACATTGGCGAGCGACTCTAGATAGTTTACTTCATGGATAAAGCCAACTTTCAATAGCTTCTCGACTTCTTCTCTGATGACCATGTTTTGTTCTAGAGCGAAACTCCTATTCCGTTGCTTTAGTGGTTTGATAGATCTGTATTCAATTTATTACATATTATTTTCTTAGGAATACTGGTCATCTCTTGTGTCATAGTAGCGAAAATTTCTTTGTTCTTCCACAATAAATATGTCAGTCTTTCCTTTTCTGTTTGCTCAAGATTGTCCCTGATGCTGATTGTCTTCTTAGTTTCCTCATCTAGGGAGACAAGCTCAGTCTCTTCCCCTACCTCGTATCATGGGCCCACATGCCCATCTTTCTGTGATTGCTATTGTTCTATGGTCATTGCCCGTTCTCCTGCTTTATTTTCTGTTCTCCTTTTCTAGTCGATTCTAGTGCAGTTACAACGCAAATACGGGCATCAGCTTGATCTCCATTTATGGTTTTAATTCCATCTGGAGATGAATACTTAAATACTTGGTAAAAGGTATTTGATACAACTTTCATCTTGTGAAACCAGGTCCTTCATAGGATGGCGTTGTACGGGGATGATGTGTCCATTTTCGTGAGATGATTGGAGGATTCTGCGTTCAAAGGAAGAACAATAATTCCTTCAGTATAACTTATAGCCCCATTGAAGCTTATCAGTGGTTGTTACAGTCCTAGCAACTGCTGATCTCCCATAGACATTTTCAAGTGTGGAGCGGTGTAAAACGTTAACATCGTTCCCTTCATCAACTAATACTCTCCTCAATAAATAGTTACCAACCTGTATAGATATGACCAATGCGTCATTATGTCGTTCATCATGTTCAAAATCCAAGTAATCGAATATCAGTGAAAGATTCATGTTGTCACTTGAAGAGCTTCCTTTCTCCCAGTGCACCTTCAACATGGGCTTCTTACAGTATACCTTCCTCTCCTTCTTAGAAGTTCCTTCTTGTTCAGTCAATGAGATAATTGTATTGATAATTTGGAGAGGTTGTTTCCCACTATCACGTTGCCTTCATCACAGACTTCTGGGTTTTTTGTGTCTACACTTCTTTTTTCACATACTACTGGAGATATCCACCCTCAAACAGCCCTTCAATGTAATCTTTGAGTTGATAGAAATCCTTCATATAATGTCTCTTGCTTCTATGATAAGAGTCATACTTGTCTTTGTCTTTGTAGATTGGTTCCTTAGTGGGCAAGGTTGGCATTTTAAACCAAGAATTATCCTTGATCATGTCGAGAATTTGATTTATTGATATTGTGAGAGGTGTATAGAATTTATCTCTAGGATGGACCTCATCAGCTTGTCTCCTTCAAATTTTAGTCCTATCCTGCTTGCTTTCTCCTCGCTCATTATCTTTTTCCGTTCTATATGTTCTATACTTGTCAGATCTAGAACTCTGTTCTTCTTTTCGTGACTCCTCATTCCTTCGTTCCGCTAGATTCAACAAGCTTTTATTTTCTTCTTCCAGCGTGATAGGTCTGAGCCCCTTCGAACATCTCAGCCATAGTTAACAGTTTCACCTTTGATAAATCTTCAAAGAAGGGTGAGTTTGGATGGAACCCTCGTCTGAAAGCTAGCCTGGCTACTCGATCATTGCAGTTCTCCACCTTGGTCATCTCTTCCTTGAATCTATGAGTATATTCCCATAGGGATTCTCCCTTTTTGGCAGAGATAGTCAAGAGGTACTATGTGTCCTCCATTACCATGCAATAGGTACAATACTGCTCTAAAACGATAGAAGATATGACAGTAAAATTAGTAATTAAGTGTGCGGGAATAGAATGGTACCATTTCATAGCGGTCTCGTCAAGATTGATGGGAAACATTCTACACATTAGCCCATCCTCGTGTTGATTCAGCGCCATCAATTCTTTGAATCGTTTGAGATGGTCCACCTGATCAGACTTCCCTTCATAACATCAGACTTCCCTTCATAACATTCAAATTTAGGTGCCAATAAATTTTTTTGGTATTGGGACCGCTAGGATCTCAAGACTTAGTAAATTTCAGGAGAGTGATTTGAGATCAACATTTCCCGTACTTCTCAAATTTCTCATCTTCATCATTTTTCTTTACAACATCTCCTCCACCGCTTCTTCCGTTATGACTTTTGGTGGGCGAGCTTCTCCAGTTGCCTTTTTTTGTATGGATTTGGGATTTGATTTCACTGTCTTCATATTGCACATTATTACTATTCTCATTATCTTCTCTTCTAGCATCTTGTCCGCATTCTTCTAAAATATTTCCTATTCTTCATTATTGATTCACTGGCTAACCTCTGCACGTGATTGTGCCAATTCCCGCAACACATTGATCTTATCTTACATCGTTTGCCCCGCATTATGCAGTGTTTTAGCATTTTGTTGCTCCATCTCCTACTCTTCGATCAGGATTGTCTGGAGCATCTCAACTGGTGGAATGGGTTGATCGACGTGATCCCCCGGTTCCCAGTTTCGTTTCCCTCGTTGAGGATAATTCGACGCAAAATAGGATTTAGAAGGTTCACTGCATTTCTTACTTTGATAATATATGAATACAACTAAAGAATTTAATAAAGAGATTTGGTATGTGTGATGACAGATGGGATTATAGTTATATATATTTATGAATATAGTGTAAGTTATATCATTTTATCTTTGGCTTTAGTAATAACTAATTATACGCAATTTTGGGTTAAGAAAATTATAATCTTATAATTTATATTTATCTAATTTAGAGGCAATTAATTTCTTCCGAGAACACATTTTCTTAATTATTTTTAATAAGTTTCAATGAATTAGATGATGGAAATTTATTTATAATATTACTAATTTGAAGCAACTATATATTTAGCTCAGAATTACTAAGTTAGATGAAAATAAAAACTTTTATTATATGAATGCGCTTCATAATATAGTATCTATAACAATTGAAGAGTTTTTTAAATTATCCATTGTTCCATTATGAAGCTTCATCAAAATTTAAAAAATAGTTCATCACGAAGTTCTAAGTTGTTCAACTAAAAATTTAAGGTTGTTATAAAGTACTCACCAAGAGCAAATGAAAGTTTATGTAGCTTCCTCTAAGATATTATCAACGTAATCTAATTATATGGGAAACAATGCAACACTTCCATTGCTTAGCATTAAAATGCTATATCTCTCATTTTAGACATCATCAATATAAACCATAAAAAGAAAAGAAATAAAATTTTAATATGGAAGTACCTAAATTATCACGTCATAGCGGTACGAGCTTACTCTAGTAAAACAGTTATAAATCCACTAAGTTATAGTCAAAATTTAATTGATCGAGTGATATATCAATCATTTTTATGCTCATTTGACCAATTATTTTAATGTAAGGATAAGATATGGGTCTACCAATTAAAACTTAGTTAATGTAAAATCACTCACGCTTGCATGAATAAGATTGACATTTTATTCTAGTTTTGTCGTTATGGTGATCCAAACACTTTCCAAGAAAAGCCCTAGCTGCCCAGAAAATTAGAGCTAATGAATTCAACTGTATTCTTCACTTTAGTCAATGTCAGATAAGATAAAGTGAGGTCATTTGAACACAAAATTTATAAATGGAAACACAAAACTTATTACCATGTACATTACCAGGGATACTATCCTAGTACCCATAAAAACCTTGCTAAAATGGTCTATATTTGGTAATTCATAATCCCTCATTAATGCTTTATTATTTACACAAATGAAGCCATCGTTTTTTGAGGCCTTGACTTCTATATAAACAGTGGTACCATTGGAGTAATTTTCATCCTCCTCGTGCCTAACCCTTTCCTCCAGATCTCATTCACTATTCAACTCTCAACAAGTTCTTGTCTTTAGGCAAAAATCAGCTTCCTAGCCCAAATATGTCCATCTCTTTCAACAAAAAACAACATTTTACCTGAGTTTCCTCTAACCCTTTCAATTCCCTCTATTGTTTTAGAACAAAACCAAGCTCCAAATCTCCCTCACTTTCAATCTATAAACCAAATATATCTTTCAAAGGTAGGTCATCACAAAGTCATTATTATGGCCACAATCATTTTTTACCCATGAGATCAAGCCAACCTCCTATAGCTCCAATTCAACCCCCCATTTCTCTTAATGATTGTTATAATCATGCCGTGAGAAATCACAAATCCAATGTCCCGATGAAATTGGGTGGTTTCAACCAGACCCCATTTTCTTCCAAAGAATGACCAATTTGGCTATCCAAATCGTTTTACTCATGGGGTAGTATTCAAACAAGCCCGATGCACACAAACGTTGAGAATCAAAATCCTTGGACTTTTTCTAGCCAAATACAAATCAATCCCATGAACAACCAGTCAAATGTGCCCACACCTAAATCATTGATCCTGAGGAAGCGAGTAAGCAAAGAAGCAAGAGTAGCATTTTGTCGAAGTTTTTATAGTCATGAAATTACAAATCATCAAGCTGGAAATTAGCAAAGGGCCAAATGAGAGAGAAGAAAAAGAATGCTCTTGTCTCATACAAAGATATTAGATCTAACGCTTTACACATATGCTCAAGATGTTCGATGTCATTTCCAACGGGTAATGCTTTAGGTGGGTATGTGAGCTCCCATACAAAGAAGAAGAAGATGGAAACTATGAAGAAGGGTCAATTATTCAAGCCAGGTGATTCATTTTTTGAATTTATTGATACTCTCGGTTTTGATGATTGTTCAGGTCGCCTTGTTGATATGAGTTCGATAGCTAGCAAGTCAAGAGCTTTTTCCAATGAAGAGATTGTGGGATCAGATGGATTTTTCAAGGAGAATGAAGATGTGGTTAATTAAATTACGAACAGGTGTTTGGTTATTTAAGAATTTTATGTGGAATCTAGAAAATATTGTCCTTTAAGATAGAATAATTAAGTGAAAGTTTATGTCTTTTTTCCAATTTGGTTAAGTAAGTTGGGTTTTATTAATCTTCATATATTTTGCTTCTATGTGATTGGAATAGGATGAAAGTGTTCATCGTGTATGTTTATTTTCAAATTCAGATGCTTTTTCTGCCTTATTGTTTGCTTTTTAATATTGGCTGTGGAGATGCTTCTAATCAGGTACCAATTGTGACATTTATATGATAAGTGGTTAATGTTATGTATCTTCTTTGTGATGACTTTTAAGATTGTTGATCAGAAAATGCAAATGTTTCTTTGATGTATACAATAAATCAAACTTAATCTTCTTAGCAATTGGGCTTGAAGATCAAACATGCTCGGATGAAACATATCAATTGTAGCTTGTTACAACGAAAATTGAAATTTATGTCACACTGTAAATATCATAATTTGTCCGGCCCAATACTTTAAAAATACGTCATTTTTTTGCCCATATACTAGTCTAAGACTATGTATATGATTCGAAAAATAGCTCGTAGACTAAAAATGAGAAAATGGGTCCAATGACTACAAAATAATAAAAAAAAGTAAAAAGATTAAAAATAAAAAGTGAAGTCTTAAGTTTGCCTATAAATAGAGGGGATGTATTCACTTGAGAGGAGGTGATTTTAGAGAGTGAAAGAGAGGTCTTGATCGAGAAATAGAGGTCTTGAGAAAATATAAGAGATTTTTTAAAAGAGAGTCTTCATTTCCATTCATCTTTCATCTTCATCTATTCTTTTTATTAAGGTAGTTTAAATTTTTTGCATTTTAGCTTACAAAATATATTGTTCATTATTCTTTATCATCTCTCTTCTTCATACTCATGTATTTAATATTTTTTGTTTCCTTTTCCATATATAAGTTGTTTGTTCATTCTTTATCATTTTTCCTACTCTTAATCTTAAGTTTTATTTTCATGCATTGTTGATTTCTCTACAAGTTTGACAATAAGATATCTTTGTCATCAACTCAATCAATGGGGATGATGATAAAGCCTTTGGAGGGTGTAAAATTAACTCAATGTGAATAAACCCTTTAAGGGGTTGAAGGTATACATTTGATGCAAAAAATTCTCCTATGATAATTTCTCATAAATAAAAATGTATAAAATAGATAGTTAAACATCTATATAAAGATTATGTAAATATTTAAACTTTAAAGTTTTTTAATATTCTCGCAAGTCTTTTCATTTTTTATAGATTTTGTTGCTATTTTATTGACACTTGTTTGAATTAGTTATTATCAATGGTCATTCCTTTGCTATTTTATTAGCAATGAAGGAACAAATGAAATAATGGTAATTAGTGAATTAAGTAACCTAAAATAAAAAAGGAGTATATTTATTTCCCAGAAAAAATTCATTAACATTGTTTCTAAAATATAATTTGGATAGCATTTGATTAAATTTGGGTAATAATTTTAACAACGGATGTTGTGGAGTGATAATACATTCCTCACACACAAATGACTCCTGAACCAACTTTGAGTTTTCATAGACCAAAATTTTTATTTTAAAATTGGGTAGCCAATCGCACCCTAAAATGATTGGTGACGACTCCGAAATTTTTTTTTTCAAAATTGATTTTTTTCAATAATGATTTTCTTTTCAATTTCCGCTCCGTGTCGCACGCAAGTTGCGACACATACAAAAAATTCTAGCAATCTAACAAAAATTACAATATTTGGAGGATGAACAGTCTCAAGTATAGCATCACATATCTTTTTTGGTGAATTATTTTTAAAGTGCTAGTTTTGACGTAACAAAAATATCTTGATTGTATATACTATATACACCTACAAATGAGAAAAAAATTTCTTTTTTAATAATTACTTTTATATTTGAATAGCATTGACTTGCGACATACGATAAAACCTAGGTTGTACTTACTATAGATGTCTGCAAACATCGTTAAATGCTCATACATATGATAAAGTGCTAGTTTTGATGTAACGAAGAATATAGGTTGATGATATTTATGTTCTGAGTTTCCAATATAGAGTTTTGCGATTATTGATCAGAAAATGCAAAATGTTTAAGTGATCATGTATACAATAAATCAATCCTATTCTTCTTAGAAAGATAAACTTGGAGATCTTATATTCTCGGATGGAACATTCAGTGATCATTTGTAACAATCGAAATTGGAGTATATAGCTTCAAGTATCTTTTTGGCATGTTGTTCTAAAATGCCAGCATAATCTTTCTTTTTTTTGACGTAATGATAAAATCTAGATTGTACATACTATCTATGCTTATGAATAAGAACAACTTTTTTTGTTAACTACTTTTGTATTTGAATAACAGTGACTCACGACTTACAATAAAATCTAGATTATGCTTAATATATGTGTGTACAAATGAAGTTCATTACTCAAATTTTGGTATTTCTCCACATCATTTAACGTCATGTGTGTAACTTTTTTTATAATATTTTCAGTAGCTTATTGATCATGGCTAGCTCCTCGACCACAAAATAGGAATAAACTCTATAGGAAAGAACACGGAGTTTTGAGGACTGTTTGTTCGTATAGTTAATGATAATTGTCTATTTGCTAATTACTTCTTTTTTATTTGAATAAACTTATCTGGTAATTTCTTTAACAATAATCAGTAAGTGATAGTCAATTTAATTTAAACTGTAAAAATCTTATAACTGAATAATTAAATTGTATATTAGAAATAAAATTAAATGTTATGACAAAGCTTGTTTCTCTTAGAGATAATGCTTAAAATTTTCTCATAAATATCTAGCTATATAACTAAGACCTTCTAACTAACTTAAACTGTTAACCTTATTGTACATATTTCACCTAAATAGAAGAAGAATGTGTATTTTAAAGAAACTTCTTATTCATGTCTAATAAAATCCTTCAAAAATATTTTTATTTGTGTATAATTATAGTTTTCTCGCAACAAGCACGTATTCATGTTGCATTAGATAGAATTGACTAGGTGCCTAGTCTAATACACTCAATCTCTTAGGTAATTAAAATTTGACCTTATATTATTCAATTTTCTCTACGTAAATAAGGCTAACTGTTCCAATATCTTCTTTCCGTTTCTCCCCAATGCCTCCTTTTTATCTGAGAAAAGAAAAAAAAGAAAGAAAGAGATGAGGTGCTTTGCAATAGAAATAAATAATTGTTCAGACGAAAATTATCTTCTACCTCCACCGCTGATTGGTCGTTCATATATGATCAATATTTAACTAACTCAAGGCTGAACATAGAGTTAATACTTTTATACATTTAAATTATAAGCTGCTTTCAAATATTAGGAAAACTCATTTTCAAAAGAGTTCTATTCCCAAATATCAGAAGAGGTTATTTAGCAATATTTTGCTAAAACGAAATTGTTATTTCCTTTCCTAAGGAGGAAATATTTAAATTTGAATATACGAACATATAAATTTGAATTCAAATACTATGTTGGACATTAAATATAAGAAATCACCTCTTAAGCTCAAAATAAGGATCTAACAATCTTTTCTAGAAAAGTTGTTGAGTTGAGATATCTGAAAGTTTGTTTTTAATTTAATTTTTTGATAAAATTTTTATGATAGAATGGTGAAAATAATCGTCAAAGTTAATCTATGGTGGAGAGACGATAATACAGAAGTTTCATTCTAAAACACAATAACTTTAAATTTTAAGAGAAGAACAAATAGATTTGAAGGGAATTCCAAAACTCTTTTGGCCAATTTATATAATAATGTAAATCTGAGATTATCTTCAAATACACACTCAGCCCCTTGTAAATGATTTTTCCTGACACTCGAGAATAAAGAGAAAAAAGAACGACAAATGACGATGGTATGAACAAATTTTGCTTGGTTTATATGGAATGAATTATGTTTAAAATCAGCCTCTCTTTATAGGTCTTCCTTTGATTTACATAATCTAACCAAATCCCTCTAAGAATTGGATTATCATCATATTCCTAGGGTCACCTAAATATTCTCCTAGGATTGTATTCATTAGCTTTAACTACCAAATTAGCTCCAACCATTAGATCAAATCAACGGTCATGATTTAGCTTTTCCTGTTTTGCAGAGACGAAAGTCCTTGCATTTTCATCTGACTAGTCCTCCTTTGTGCACGTGGCTAGATGGAGATTTTATGCCTGTTCATTTGCCCCTATTATACTCAACGTTATACGTTGAAATGTAATGATGATAATTTTTTGAAAATCTGTGACGCGATTCTTCAAACAATTTCTCGATAGTCCGCCGTCAATCATGAATTACTTTTTCTTCATTTGTGGCTATTTCTCCCCTTCCCTTATGGCTAAAACGTTTAATTTCTCGGATTCACTACTCTTTTCCATTTGTGAAATCTACGATAGATAATATACAAGGATAACAATATGATTAATGAAATAATTAAGGAATGCATGTACCACTTCGTCAGTCGCTTCATTTCCCATTCTCGATGACATGTTCCTCAAAAATATACAATGCCGCTACATCTTCCCATTTTCAGTTGCCTTTTCAGGGGAATGTGCGGTGCAAATTTCAAATTTTTCATCTGACATGGCATGCCTTCCTTCCTTTCTAGTTGTCATCTCCTTATTCGTCTATTTCGACGAAGGGTTATCCCATCATGTTGCTAGTCACGCCTCCTTGCCATCAGTACTTGCAAAAGTCCCTTCGTTGTCCCGTTTTAAAATTTATGAAACATTTCCTATTTTCCTTTCACGTCCATGATCTATTTAAGGCTCCCATGACCCCGCATTTTCCACACTTTCCATCTTCTTCTTCTTAAGTTCCTCTTAACTTCTTCTTTATCTCTGTTTCTTCTGGTTTTCGTGCTTTCAAGTGCCATGGAAGACGATATTATTTTTAAGACCACTGTCACCTTAGTCAAGAATGTAGATGAATTCACATAGTTTATTGGCCACTATCAAGATGTCTTTCCCTCCAACGTTGGATGTGCCCTAGGAGAGAGTACGACTACGTGTGTCCCGTGTAGAGTCCCTTATGAAATTACTCTGAGCTCGATGTACGTAGCTTTAGGCCTCAAGCACCATTTTTCACCATTTATGCAGAAACTTTTTTCCACTTTCGGCCTTGCCCTGTCCTAGTTTACCCCAAGCTCCTATAGGGTTCTTGTTAGCTTTGAAGCCATGTATAGGAGATATAATTTAGGCCTAGGAGTAGATTAGCTTTGTTGTTGTTTTATAGCTAAACACATAAACGAGAGTTACTACCTTGCCCTAGGCCCATCAGTAAAGAGAGGCCCTCTAGTAATAGAAATCCCAAAGGGGGACAAAGGATGAGAACGGGATACTCTGGTTGTCGACGTGAACTAGAGTACTGATGGTCGTTGGATAATTCCTAGAAATTGGGCAATTTTCAGTAAGTCACCGGAGCTTTGGTTCCGCTCTTACTTTTTGATTTCTTTCTTCGCTTTTCTCTTCATGTTTTTATTTTTTCACTAATTTTTTTTTTTGCAAATAAGAGGGCTAACAAGAAGCCTTTCTTGATAAAGGCCATTATCGAAAGAGTGACTGCCGTTTTCCTTACCTAGAGAGGAGCACTATCTTACTTGTGAAGACACCATGTTCTCCATGAACAAAGAGGTTTCTGAGTGCCAAGGTGTTCTCGACTGTCTCAAGGTCGAGAATGAGCTTCTGAAGAGGATTGAAGCTGAACTTCAGGGGACCATGGAGAAGCTAGCCCAAGATGTAGTTACAGCGATGGAGGAGCGCTGAAAGCTTGAGGAGTCTTTGAAGACTGCAGAGTAGTCTTTGGTAGCTACTTAATTAGCTTGAGACCAGGTAGAGGAAAATAAGAAGGAAGAATTTCAAGCCTTGTTCGGCGAAGCTGAACAAATGGTGTATAGCCTAGGCTATATAGATGGCTCGGAAAACCTTCCCCCCAAGATGCCACTCGTTGACGTGTCTTCTGCTCAAGCTGAGATGAATGCTTCCACCGATGATGTCTCGAACAATGCTCTTCATCCTGTTGCTAAGAATAACAACGGTGATTCTGTTGGAGGCTGTGAGAAACACCACTATCGAAGCTGCTACTGAAGAGGAGATTGTGGCTCCTTAAGTTTCTTTTCAGTTTCCTTGTATCTTCTTATGTACTATTTTTTTAGCTTTCCCCTCTTCTTTTGTTTTTTTAAGTAACTTGTGTATGATTGACTCCAATCAATGAGAACTTATCTTTTGTTAATCCTCAACCTTTTCTGAATACTGAAATAATCTTGCAACTAAAAGAACTCACAATAATTTAAGCTATAACTTATGAAATTTGTTTTGTGAAGGCTTGAAGAAAATTTTGCTTGTATTATCCATTGTAGGACCTACAGTGATTCAAAGTTAGATCCATTGGTGCATTTTCTCTCTTGATGATCTGTTCCCAAAGACTTAAATTTTTTATTTTTTGTCCTTTCTCAGGAAACGAGTATCCTTTGCTTTACCTTGAAACAGATTCGTTGTTAACTTCTAGTCGCATTTTATTTCAAAGAACATTTACGAAGGGACTTTAACCAAGAGACCGCCAGACCTTGTTTGTTTTGTTCATTTCTGAGAGAAGGACTTATGAATTGCCCGTTCCCAAGGACTTAGGCCAAAAGACTACCTACACTTGTTTGTTTTGTTCATTTTTAGAGAGGGACTTATGAGTTTCCCGATCTGAAGGATGTAGGTTAAAAGACCATCGACCCTTATTTGTTTTGTTCATTTGTGAAAAAATGACTTATGGGTTGTCCTCTCTCAAGAACTTAGGCCAAAAGACTGTCGTCCCTTATCTAGTTTGTTCAGTTCTGAGAGAAGGAATTATGAGTTACCCGCTCCCAAGGACTGAGGCCAAAATACTACTGACCCAGTTTGTTTTGTTCATTTCTGAGACAACGAATTAGGGGTTGCCTACTCTCAAAGACTTGGGCCAAAATACCACCGAACCTTGTTTGTTTTGTTCATTTCTAAGAGAAAGACTTAGCGTCTACCTTCTCTCAAGGACTTAGGCCAAAAGATCACCGACCCTTGTTTATTTTGCTAAGGAAAAGACATAGAGGGAGGGAGAGAGAGAGAGCTAGAGAGAAAGAGAGCTAGAGAGAGAGAGCTAGAGAGAGAGTTGACACCAAGTATTTTCTGTGGAAAACCCTTGCGGGAAAAGCCATGGGAAAATATTCATTTTAAAATGTTTATAATTTAAACAAAGTATCTCTTTAGATGAACAACGTTCCACAGTTTTTCCAGTTCCTCCCCTTGTTTCATTGTCAAGTAATAGTCTTTGTTGCCACCAACTGTTTTGATAATGTATGACCCTTCCTAGGTTGCCTTGAGTTTTCCTTCTATTTGGAAGACCTTCTTTAGAACTAAATCCCATTTTTTTGATTTTTTGTCTTCAACTCTTCTTCGAAAGTAAGCTCTTCTTTTCTTATTGTCATGGGTTGTCTGGATTAGAGCCGTTTCACTTATTTCCTCCAACCGATCAAGATTTTCCTTCAAAAGTTCTTCATTTTGTTACTCATTGAGTTCTGATTTCATAATCGGGCTTTCAATTTCAACCGATATTTTTGCTTTCGTCCCGTATGCCAAAACGAAATATGTTTCGCCCGCTACCTCCCTCGGGGTGGTTCCGTACGCCCATAGTATTGCTGGTAACTCCTCTACCCATTTTCCTTTAGCTGATTCTAGTTTTTTCTTCATGCTGTCAAGTATAACATGGTTCAATCTTTTAGCTTGTCCATTTATTTCTAGAAAATATGTCAATGAAAACCGATTAGAAATTTTTAGACCGTCACAGAATGTTCTCACCATCTTCCCCGTAAACTGAAGCCCGTTGTCAGAAATGAGAATTCATGGAATTCCATATCTGCAAATTATATTCTTTCATAAGAACCCCTTTATTTCTTCTGCATAAATCCTCACAAAATCTTCAGCTTCAATCCACTTGGTAAGGTAGTCTGTTGCTACCAATAACAAGCATTTTGGAGCTGGCGTCATGGGAAGTTTTCCAATAATGTCAAGTGCTCACTGCATGAATGGCCACGAGCTTGTCAATGTGTTTATTTCTCTAGTTGACACTTGTTACATTTTCTTACATACCGCTTGGCGTCTTGGTGCATTCAGGGCCAGTACCCTTCGTTCAACACATTATGAGCTAAGGATCTTCCCTCAGTATGATTTTCACATATCCCTTTGTGGATCTCGGTTAACACATACTATGCTTCCTTTCCCATAGACCTTTTATATATTAATTCATTAATTAAGGAGTACCTGAGACTTTGTTGTTGGACTTAACTTGCATGAAGTTTATAGCCAGGTCACACCCCATCTTCTAAGTAATGAATTATCTCATCTTGCTAGCTTGGTTCTCTCTCGACTTCCACATCTGCTTCCTTATTCAACAGGAATAAAATGCTTACCTTCTTGAAAAACTCTATTGGTACACTCTTTTTGTGCGGGAATTGTAGCGATGACCATAGGTTTGCTAAAGTGTCAGCGTGTTCGTTCTCCATTCTTTGAATTTGATGAATCTCGTAATTTTTCAACAAACTTAATAATTCTTTTGCCTGTTGGAAGTAACTTATCATTCTTTCATCTTTCGCCTTGAATTCTCCCATAACATGTTTCATGATTTGCTTTGAATCACAAAATATTTTCACGCTTGTTACCTCAAATTCCCATAGCAGGGAGATTCCCACTATCAAGGCTTCATTGTTTGAGGCATTGAAATGAAAAGACATGGAGTGCTCTAGTGTTTCTCTGAATGGGGTCTGTACAACTATTCCCCTTCGGCCTCTTTGATATTTAAGGCTCCATCGACGTATAACTTCCAAGTCCCATCTTCTACTTTGATTTATCATTCGTTGTTGGCTTCCCTTTCATCTCTAGTAAAGTTCGGTACGAAGTCAGCCAGAACCTGCCCCTTAATCGATGTTCCTGGCTCATAATGGATTTCATATTGGCCAAGCTCTATTTCCCGTTTCGCCATTCTCCCAATGACTTCATGTTCGTGTAACACTTTTATGCGATGTGCTTGAAAGTAAGGTCTTAGCTTCCACGCAGCAATCACGACGACCAATACAAGTTTCTCCATTCTCTTGTATCAGGGTTTAGCTGCCACTAGACTTTTGCTTATGAAATACATGGGTCTCTATTTTCTTTCTTCCTCTCTAATAAGAATGGGAGTCACAGTCGTCTGTGACAGCTACATACACGAATAATTGTTTGTCAGGCATTGGTTTCTTATAACATGTGGAGCTGATAAGTATTTGTTGATCTGTTTAGGGAACCTTCACATTTTTTATCCCAGCCATCAACGGAGTTTTTTCTTAACTTTGAAAAGAATGGCTTGAACTTATTCATTGACCTTGAGAGAAATTTGTTTAGAGCTGCCAACCTTTCAGTTAGGCCCGGTATCTCCTTTCAGTTTCTAGGAGACTTCATCTCCATAATGGCTTTTACCTGATCTAGATTAGTCGCAATTCGCCGTTGCGTGACCAGATGACCCAAGAATTTTCTCCCTGCTATGTCAAAAGTGCACTTCTTCAGATTCAACTTCATGGAGCTTTATATTGAGAAGGCCTTGTTAAGATCCCTGATGTGGTCTTCCTGTTTAGTACTCTTCACCAACATGTCGTCTATGTAAAATTCCATGGTTTTTCCAACTGTTCATGGAAAATCTTGTCCACAAGTCTTTCATAAGTTGCACCTGTATTTTTTAATCCAAAGGGCATTACTTTATAACAAAAAGTACCCTGCTCAATTATAAATGGAGTGTTTTCCTGATCAGGTTGAAACATTTTCACCTGGTTATATATGGAGATCCAAAAAACTGAGGAGTTCGTGTCATGATGTTCCATCCACTATTTGGTCTATTCTTGGCAATGGGTACTCATCTTTCGGGTGGGCTTTATTTAGATTAGTGAAGTCCACACATATCCTTAATTTCCCATTCTTCTTCTTCTTTACCATAACTACATTGTCGAGCCACTCCAGATTGTTTACTTCACGGAAGAAGACAACTTTCAATAGCTTCTCCACTTCTTCTTTCATCGCCATGTTTCATTCTAGAGCAAAACTCCACTTATGTTGCTTTACTGGTTTGACAACGAGATCTGTATTCAATTTATGATATATTATTTTCTCGGGAATACTTGTCCTCTTTTGTGCCATAGTCGCGAAGATGTCTTTGTTCTTCTGCAAGAAATCCGCAAGTCTTTCCTTTTCCGTTTGCTCAAGGTGGGACCCGATACTAATTGTCTTATGAGTTTCCTCATCAAGGTAGGCAAGCTTGGTCTCTCCTACTTTGCACCTCAGGCCACCTACCCATCTTCCTGTGGTTGTTATTTCTCCATATTCACTGCCGCTCTCCTACTTTATTTTTTGTTATCCTTTTTCTAGCTAATGCTAATGTGATTACAACGTAAATAGGGGCAATAGTTTGATCTCCCTTATGGTTTTAATTCCTTCTGGAGATGGATAATTTAACACTTAGTAAAAGGTAGACGATACAACTTTCATCTTATACAGCCAGGTCTTTCCTAGGATGGCGTTGTACGTGGATGAAATGTCCAATACCACAAATTTTGTAAGATGATTGGAGGTTCTGCGTTCACAGGAAGAAAAATAATTCCTTTAGAATAACTGACGGTCTCGTTTAAACCTATCAGTGGCTGTGACGGTCCCTGCAACTACTGATCTTCCATAGACATTTTTTTAATAATTCCTTCAGAATAACTGACAGCCCCGTTAACAGTGCTCCCATCATAAACTAATACTCTCCTCAATAAACAGTTGCCAACTTGTATCAAAATGACCAAGGCTTCGTAATGTCTTTCATCATATTTCAAATCCAAGTCATCGAATATCAATGGAAGATTCTTGTTATCACTCGAAGAGCTTCCTTTCTCCCAGTGCACCTTCAACATGGGCTTCTTACAGTATATCTTCCTCTCCTTCTTTAGAAGTTTCTTCATGCTCAGTCAATGCAATGATTGTGTTGAAAATCTAGAGAAGTTGTTTCCCGATATCATCTTTCCCTAAATCACGGACTTCCTTCTCAGTTTCCCACTTCTACTCTTATTTCTTCACATACTACTGAAGATATACATTCTCAACCAGCCCTTCAATGTAATCTTAGAGTTGATAGAAATCCTATGTATGATGTTCATTCCTTCTATGATAAGAGCAATACTTGTATTTTTCTTTAAAGTGTGGTTCCTTACTGAGCGAGGCCAGCCTTTTCAACTAAGGTTTATCCCTGATCATGTCGAAAATCTGATTTATTGAAATCGTGAGAGTTGTATAGACTTTATCTCTAGGATGGACCTTATCAACATGTCTCCTTCGAGTTTCATTCCTATCCTGCTTGCTTTCACCCCTCTCATTATCTCTTTCCGTTCTTGGGGTTCTATTCTTGTCAGATCTAGAACTCTGCTCTCCTTCTCGCAACTCTTTATTCCTTCGTTCCACTAGCTTCAACAAGATTTTATTTTCTTATTCATGTACGATGTAGGTTTGAGCCCGTTGGAACGTCTCAGCCATAGTTAAGGGTTTCGCCTTTGATAAATCTTCAAAGAGGGGTGAGTTTAGATCTAACCCTCGTCTGAAAGCCAGCCTGGCTACTCGTTCATCATCCATGTGAGAGTATACTCATAGATTCAAGGAATATATGACCAAGGTGGAGAAATGCGATGAACGAGTAGCCAGGCTAATGGTCTTCCATTACTAATATTATTTACAACACTACCCCTTGGATGTCCATTAAAAAAATACCTCATTAAAACCTTAAAAGAATCTAAAAACACTAGTTAAGAAAAAATAATACACCACCGGTGTGTACAATACGCAAAGTAATGTAGTCATATAAGAACCTTTCTAAGAAAATGTTACGATTTTTCGAGAGTGCAAGTGTACACTATCATTGTCAGGAAATAAATTTTTATGAATATAGAGTATCGTCCACATGATTAGTTGATATTAATTATTGAAATAAACTAGACCCTATAATTAATTGAGAATATCAAAAAGTGAGATTTTTATGTAATATTAAACTAAAACAATTGATATTATTAAGTAAAAATAAAATAAATTTCAAAGTTTAAAAGTTCTAGGGATTCTGATTTCATCAAATCAATCATACTCGAAATTCCAAATCTCAATCAATCTATGTTTATCGTAATCGTCATAGCAAATTTTTCTAAAGTAATTATTAATCTTTCTCAAGCATCGACAATAATTATTCAAATAGACAAATCTCACATCTATGTCAAGATTAAATATATTGAAACTCATTAAGCAAAAAAAATTATAATTACTATACTAGATTCATATTTATCTCTAACTTAAGAAATTCTAATGGTATCATTAGCAAAGGGTAAATTTAATCACCACTTCTCAAATAATGCAATAGTTGGCCAGATAATCACACGCATTAAGAACATATCATAATACTCAGTAATAATGAATGAATATTGATTAGATTGAAAATCAAAATTAATGAACAATCAAGGTTTGGCTATATCGTAGCCCTATTTAGAAAATTAAAACTTACTAAAATAAGAAAACTTCCTAATAATGTTCATGAACATAGAAAAAGAGAGAAGAAAAACTAGATTTGAGGATGAAATTGAAGTAATAATATGTTTCCGAGTTGGATCTTCTTCTTCTCCACTCCGAGAGCGTTTTCCTCTACCTCTCACGTCCAAAAAAACCCTCTAATAACCTTAAAATATTCTATTTATACACTAGAGTTTGATCAGGATAAAATTAGAGAAAAAATGCACAAAAAATCCTTTTTGAGCTAGGGTCGCGACGCTGGGAGCCAGCGCGATAAGCCATCCATTTCAATTTTGCCCAGTAATAAAAGAGACTTTTTAATGGAGACGAGAAAGAAATCAGGAAGCTTTTGTTGGAACTATGTCCATAAAGTAGGGTTTAATAACTATTTATGTGCATTTAGTTATGATATTTATGTATTACTGAATTTTATGAATAAATTGAAGCTTTCTTTAATTAAAGTGTGTATATAATTTACCTAAGTCCAAGAACTATTGTCAATGAAAGAAGAGTAAAGACTGAGATGTCTTCGAGACAAACTCTTCTGAAATAGTTCAAAATGTTATACGTAATCTTAGGATCGACGAGATAATCGAATCCAATTATGACTGTTAGGTTGAACCAAAGGATGTCAATCTCGGGGCATGGGAGTGAAGACTTTAACAGTTGATCTAGACATGTTAATAAAAATGTTTAATAGACCAGTAACAAATTACTTTAGAGCAAAGCCGTTTATCTAGCTTTGAATCAAATTGTTACACCTTAAGGGTATTTCAAGATTACCTTAATCCTAAGGTGAATACGAAACTTGTCCTAGTTACTTGGGATCTTTGATACACCAAAGAAGTGAGTTCGATTTGCTGGATAATACCTTGGCTGTTGAGATCGTGATTCAACTATGTTGGAGTTGCGTCATTCACAGATATGAAATTCATGGTAAGATTGCAATAGCTACAATATCACCTTATGCTTTATTGATGGGTATGTGAATAAATAAACTGGGCTTGGTACTCGATGACATGAGTCATTAAATAAGACAATATGAATTGCACGAGACACTTTCTTGAAATGTTTTTCTTTTTTACAGTCAATTAAGGAGTTAAAGAAATAATAACTAGACAAGTAAAATGGTAATTTTACATCTCGCTCCTGTTATTGATATTCATGAAGGGTAACATCATAAAATTCCCGCGGACCGTGGAACATAAATGTTTATTTGCACTAACAAAAAATGTAGCGCGCATGAATCGGGAGTTGATTCGGCATCAGACATATAATGAAGTCATATGATGTCGAGATTACATATGCTTGGAATTTATGGAGATAAATTAATTGAGTATTTGAATCTCATAGCTTTATTCATGTGGGTCCATTGGTCTCAGAAGTAGCTCATAAGGACATGAATGAGAAACAACGTCAGTTGGACCAAAAATGTGTTTTACCAAGGTACACTTCCCGAACCTATATGTAATGGGTGTCATCACTAAATCAATGAAGAGCAAAATTACGGTTCAAATTAATTAATTTATTATTTTCTAATTATTGGATAGTTATTAAATAAAAGAATTAATTAATTAGTTGTAAGCGATCAATTGAATTTATCAATTTGAATTGATGAATTTGGACACAGACTTCGCTCTAGGGGAGATATAAAAATCACAGATTATAGGGCAAGTGAGGTAAATTTAGGTTTTATCATATTGGGTAAATTTCATAATTAATATAAAATGGTTGCAAATCTAACCCTAAGCTAAGCTAAGTGTTAGACAGAGCAGAAAAGAGTTTCTCTCACCCCTCCTTACAGTTACAGTCGAAAACCAAGAAGAAGAAGAGAAAAAAATGTTTTTTCTTGCTTAGTTTTTTAGAGAGGCCACACCTTATTCCTAACAATATCCTTGGAAGTTATACTTTTGAATCCTTCGAGTGGTTGTTCGTGTGAAGATCAATTGAAGTTATGTGAATCTCAAGAATGAAGAACACGAGACAAATAATTGGATCCCGCCAATTCAGAAATTCTCCATTACAATAAAATATATAAAATTATTTCTATCTCTTCTCAAACATATATCTAAATATGTTTAATTATTGAATGGTTTTGTATTTAATTTGAATAAATATTTATTTTTGAATTTTTTATATTCGGCCCACGAACCGTTCGTGGTTCATTAATTTTCTTCAAAATTTTTAAAACCCATTCCAATAATTCGTATCAGAGCCTAACTTTCTTAATTTTGCATATTTTGTGATTAAACGTATGAATGAATAGATATTGTGATATTGGCAAATATTTTGTATGGTAGATTCATAGTATGTTTGAATGTATTTTATGAATGGATCCCGATTGACTAGCTTTAGGTTTTTATTTTCATATTTAGAATTGATGTACAAAAAAACATAGGCATATGATTTTATGTAATTTAATTTTATATGCATTATATTGTTAAATACCTTGTAAATCCGTCGTCGCTCGCCTCTCGATCGAAAACTGCCGCACGGCGTCCGTCGTAGGTTTCCTAATTAGGGTTTAAGAAACCTTAGGGTTTAGGAAACCTTGAGGTTTAGGAAACATTAGGGTTTGGGAAACCCTAGCGCACATAAGACCATGTTGGGCTTTGGGCTGGCGTGGACCCACCAAATCTATTGAGGTGTCTGACTGAATAAAGGTTGTTTGGCCCAAATGATTCGTAGGGACTTGAGATTTGATTCCAAGTCCAATCCAGTCCATAAAAATGAAATTTATTTAATTTATTAATTTTTCAACACTAATTAATTAGAGTTTATTTTATAATTTCTTAAAAATAAATCAATTGATTAATTTACTTGGTAATTTATTTAACAAAGTAAAAATTGTTGGAAAATTAATTTAAAATTGAAATCTGAATTTTGAAAATGGGACTGGATCTTAGTAAAGAGTTACAAAGAGGTGAGACTTCCTAAAAGAGATGGAGACAATTACAGACGAGATGATGACTAGTATTTTAATTATTATAATTTATTTATTATTATTTTTATGAGTTCTAGTTAGAAAAAAATGAGTCATAGAGAGGTTAATTTTGAATGGATGATTTATTACTAATCTCGTATCATCATATAACATACCATATAGAAATAGAGATATGTCAATATCAAAATGTCATGCAACGTGTACATGCATCATTGTAGTTTAAATTTATAATGTGTTATAATTTTAAATACAATGTGAATTTTATAAAAGTTATAATTTTTAAATGGTGATTTTTATAAAAAAGTTTATAATTTTCAAAACTTATTTTTCAAATTTATAAAGAGTTATGATATTTGAAAAACCAAAGAAAAATTCATTGTTCCAAAAACTAAGTGGGAGAGTCATTTACGTTGAAATGTTCCCAATGTCCGCAACATAAACTTGATCGTGCCACGAGGAATGGTTTATAGCCGCCTTAGCATTCCTCTCTCTAGTGGGAAAAACTTGGCAATCATGTCACTTTGAGTCATTGAGTTGCTTGAGAAGCTAAAGCTTGTAAAGGAAGTGGTGAGGTAGGACCGTTCCTAGACAGAATATTAGTTCATACAACATTTAAAGCTGATGCTTTGGTTAAATACTTAGACCAAAGTACATTGGAATATCTCATAGGAGCTAGTCAATGGGGCTAAGGTGACCAAAATCACTGGTGATTAGTTAAGCTAGATGTTGTGACATCTTGAGAAGTGTTAACCTAACGAGAAGAGTCCCGATGCGATAGGAGGTAGCTTGAACGTTGTCCTTAGATGAGACGCGCTATCGTTGTTGACTGTAACATCATGGAAGAAATATGTTTTTCTTGAATTTTTAAATATTAAAGTATTTACATCATGCATCATACTTTCATAAATGATTGAGTATTTATTTACACTGTTTTATTTATTATTTTCAATAATCATGGCATTATCCCTACTTTCAATAATCTTGAATGCGAACAAACTTACTGGTGAAAATTATGTGGATTGGAAACGTAATCTTGATATTGTGTTGATGGTAGAAAACATAAGTTCGTACTCACCACCTATTGTCCCCTTGAGCCTATTGCTGAATCGAATCAAGAGAAAAATGATGTTTATGCTTCTTGGTTGTGTTCTGATGAGATCGCCGGGTGTTACATCTTGGCATCCGTTAGTAGTGTGTTGTAGCGATATCATCAGAAAATTGAAACTGTCACAGATAAGATGTTGAACATCACTGAAATGTTCAGGGATCATGATCGTCAAGCCAAACAGGCTAATATGGAAAACTTCATGAATTGCCCAATGAAACCTAGAAATCTTATCAGAAAATATATGATGCTGATCATTAGTTATTTGAATGAGATGGAGATTATGGGAGCTGAGGTAGATGGTGAGACTCAAGTCTATATGATTCTTGAGACCCTACCAGACACTTTTGAGAACTAACTTAATTATTTGATGAATAAGTTGAGGTACTCACTTTTGAAACTTATGAAGAAGTTACAAGTTGTTGAGACCTTGTTTCTGAAGGGCAAGAGGAAGACTGCAGTGGAAAACTTTACTGAAAATAATCATTTCACCTCTAGCGTAAAAAAAACACAAGAGATGTCTGAAGAAAGATAAGAAGTAGAACTTGAAAGTTGTGAAAGGTAAGGGCCCTGCAAAAGTGGACAAGTCGAAAGACAAGTGTCATCATTGTGAAGTCGTTGGCCATTGGAAACGTGACTTCCCAGATTATCTCAAGGAGTTGAAATCCAAAGGTACATTACTTATTAATGAGGCCTGTTATATGGTTGAATCTACTTTCTCATGGATTGTAGACTCTGCAACCACTAACCATATATGTTGTTCCCTACCAGGGTTCAAGGAAATCAGAAGGCTTGATGAGGGAGAGTTAAGCTTCCGTTGGCAGAATGGAGCACTAGTATCGGTTGTATTAGTCGGAACTATTAAATTGTCATTTTACGAGAAGTTTATATTATATCCTAATTTTTGGTAAAAATCTTATTTAAGTAGCTAGTTTGATTGAACAAGGATTTTCCTTAAATTTTATTGATAATGATATTGGTATTTTTAGAAATGATTGCTTGATCACTACTGCACGCTTGATAAAAAAACTTATTCTATGTAAAACTAAAAGTTTCAATGATATGTGACACTGAAGTAAATACTGATTTACAAAGGGATAGTAAAAGGTTATAGTCTAACTCAATCGATCTAACCTACTTGTGGCACTTGCGTCTTGGTCACATTAGCCTAGCATGATTAAAAGACTTGCAAATGATGGTCCATTGCAAACTTTAAGTGTAAGATCACTACCCACATGCAAATCCTGCATAGAAGGTATAATGACCAAGAGACCATTTTCAGCGAAAGGTGAAAGACCCATTTAATTCCTGAAACTCGTACATAGTGATGTATGTGAGACATTGAATATCCAAGTAAGAGAAGGTTATGGATATTTTGTAACCTTCACAGATGAGTAGTCATGTTTTGGACATGTTTATCTAATGCGCCAAAAGTATGGAACCCTTGAAAAGTTCAAAGAGTACAAGGTTGTGGTTGAGAAGCAATTAGAGAAACAAATCAAAACACTACGATCTGATCGTGGTGGAGAGTACTTGCTAGGAAAGTTTGAAGATTTTCTTAAGGAAGAATGTATTCTTTCTCACTTACTACAGGCATTACAGAACATAATAGTGTGTCTGAGAAAAGAAAGTCGAACTCTGATGGATATGGTTAGATCCATGATGAGTAACTCATACCTCCCAGATACGTTATGAGGATATGCCTTGAAAATAATTTCATATATTCTGAACCAAGTTTCGTCAAAGATGGTGCCTAGTACACCATGTGAAAGATGGAGTGGATAAAAGTCGTCCATAAGCCACCTTAGGATATGGGGACGCCCAACACAAGTTCTGAGAACGAAGACAGGAAAGTTGGCCAGTTGATCAGAATTATGCATGTTTATAGCATATCCCAAGGGAATGAAGGGATACATCTTTCTAGTCCAATCGACAAGAAAACATTAATGAGCACGAATGCACGTTTTCTTGAGGAGGACTATATAAGAAGTGAGAAGCCGAGAAGCACACTTGTACTAGAGAAATTATTGAGGGGGAGGACACCGACTCCCAAATCAGGACTTGTTCTCGATTCAATAATGGAAGAACCACAGTAAGAGCCAAAGCCTACAGAACCGTGACGTAGTGGGAGGGTTATGAGACAACTAGACATATACATCTCTCATTGAGATTCCTTCACAGTAGTCTCAGATAAGGATCATGATGAACTGTTTCCTACTCACAGACCATGGCTGGTCTTGAAGCAAACCTATGGCAAGAAGCCATGAACGTCGAGATACAATTGATGTACTCCTGATGGTAAAACTTGGAGATCCTCCTGAAGGGGTAAAACTTATAGGGTGTAAATGGATTTATAAGAAAAAGATGGGTCCAGATGGGAATGTGGAGGCATTCCAAGCTAGGCTAGTAGCTAATGGTTACACACCAAAGGAAGGTATTTAATATGAGGATACTTTCTCCCCGGTGGCTATGCTTAAATCCATCTGAATCCTCCTATCCATTATTGCTGCCCTCGATTACGAAATATGGCAGATGGACGTCAAGAATACTTTTCTGAAGGGTAATCTTGAAGAGCGTATTTATATGGCTCAATAAAATAGGTTCATGGGGAAAGACCAAGTGGGTCAGGTTTGTGAACAGCTGAAGTCTATTTATGGAATATCAGATTCGATGAAACTTTCAAGAACTTTGATTTTGAATAGTTAATGGACGAACCATGTGTGTATAAGTTAATACATGAAAGGATGGTGGTTTTTATGGTCTCATACGTGAACGATATTCTACTAATTGGAAATGATGTAGGCAATTTGTCTGATGTCAAGATATGGCTTGCAAAACAATTTGATATGAAGGATCTTAGAGAAGCTGCATTTGTCTTAGGTATTCAGATCTTTCATAATCGAAAGAACAAACAGTTGACACTGTCTTAAGCATCTTACCATAAGGTGATAGATCGCTTCACTATGCAAGACTCCAAGAAGGGATATCTCCCCTTCAGACATGGAGTTAGCCTCTCTAAGGAGCAGTCTCCCAAGACTCCTCAAGAAGAGGAAGACATGAGAAAGATTCCCTATGTCTCAATCGTAGAAAGTCTCATGCATGCAATACTATGGACAAAGCCAAGTATTTGCTATGCCGTGGGCGTGGTGAGCTCTTTGCAGTCTAATCCTGGACTCAAGAATTTGAATGATATCGAGCATAACCTCAAGTATCTTAGGAGAATGTGGAACTACATGCCTGTGTATTCAGGTACTGACCTAAATATGACTTGTTATACTGACTCCGATATCCAAGCGGAGAAAGATTCTAGGAGGTCTACATCAGGATCGGTATTCATCTTGAATGGTGGAGTAGTGGTATTGAGAAGTATCATGCAATCTTGTATTGCTGATTCTATCATGGAAGCTGAGTATATGGTGGCTTATGAAGCTGCAAAGGAGGTTGTATGTCTTAGAAAAATCCTAAAGACTCTGAAAGGTTTTCAAGATGCTGACAAACCCATGACACTTTATTGCGATAACAGTGAGTTTGTAGGAAACTCGAAGGAAACGAGGAGCAACAAAAGATACAAATACATAGAGTGGAAGTATCACTCATCAGAGAGAATTTTCAGCGTGGAGATGTTGTAGTAACACATATATCGATGGTCAACAACTTGACATATTTATTCATGAACACTTTAAGAAGTATAGTCTTTGATGGTCATCTAGAGGGCATGGGGATACAATATTGTAGATGTCTACTTTAGTCCAAGTGGGGGATTGTTGGAATTATTTCCTTAATGTAGGGTGTAAAACTATTTATGAGTATTTAGTTATGACATTTATGTATCACTGAATTTTAAGAATAAATGAAAGTTTTCTTTAATTAAAATGTGTTTATAATTTACTTAAGTCCTAGAACTGTTGTCAATGAAAGAAGAGTAAAGACTGAGATGTCTTCTAGACAAACTCTTCTAAGAAGTTCAAAATGTTATTTGCAATCTTATGATTGGCTAGATAATTGAATCCAATTACGACTGTTAGGTTGAACCAAAAGATATCGGTCTCAGGGCATGGGAGTGAAGACTCTAACAGTTGATCTAGACATATTAATGAATAAACCAGTAATAAATTACTTTAGAGCAAAGTCGTTTATCTAGTTTTAAATCTAATTGTTGTATCTCAAGAGTATTTTCATGATCACCTTAATCTTGAGGTGAATATGAAACTTATCCTAGTTTCTTGGGATCTTTTATTCGCTAAAGCAGTGGGTTCGAATTGCTGGACAATACCTCGACTGTTGGGATCATGACTCATCTATGTTGGAGTTACGTGATTCACAGATATAGAATTCGTGCTAAGATGACAATAACACTAATATCACCTTATGCTTTTATGATGGGTGTGTTAATAAATAAACCAGGCTTGGTACTCGATGACATGATTCATTGAATAAGACATTGTGAATTGTACGAGACACTTCACTTATATGTTTTTCTTTTTCACAGTCAATAAATGACTTAAGGAAATAATAACTAGACAGGTAAAATGGTAATTTTACAAATCACTCTTGTTACAGATATTCGCGAAGGATAACATCGTAAAAATCTAGTGGACCGTGAAATATAAATGTTTCTTTGGACCAATAGAAAATGTCGCGCGCATGAATCGAGAGTCAATTCGGTATCAAACATATAATGGAGTTGTACGATGTTGAGATTAAATAGGCCAAGAATTTATAGAGATAAATTAGCCAGGTATTTGAATCTCATAGCTTTATTCATGTGAGTCCATTCGGTCTCCGAAGTAACTCATTAGGACATGAATGAGAAACAACATATGTTTGACCAAAAATGTGTTTTGGACCAAGAACACTTCCCGAACCTATATGTGATGGGTGTCATCACTAAATTAGTGAAGATCAAAATTAATGTTCAAATTCATTAATTTATTATTTTCTAATTATTGGATAATTAGTAACTAAAATTAATTAATTAATTGATAGGGATCAATTTATTTTATCAATTTGAATTGATGAATTAACACAGTCTTGACTCTAGGAGAGATGTAAAAATCATAGATTGTAGTGCAAGGGAGGTAAAGTTCGATTTTATCATATAAGAGTATATGAATAAATTTTATAATAAATATAAAAGGGTTGCGAACCTAACTTTAAGCTAAGCTAAGTGTTAGACAGAGCATAAAATAGTTTCTCTCAGCCATCCCTACAGTTGCCCCGTCAAAAACCAAGGGAAGAAGAGAATTTTTTTTCTTCCTTAGTTGTTTAGAGAGCTCACACTCTATTCCTAACAATATCTTTACGAAATATATTCTGAATCCTACGAATGGTGTTGGTGTAAAGATTGATTGAAGTTATGTGAATCTCAAGAACAAAGAATACGAAATAATTAATTGGATCTCGACAATTTAGAAATTCTCCATCACAAAAAAATATATAAAATTATTTCTATCTCTTCTCGATACGTATATCTGAATACATATGGTGGTTGGCCAAGCATTATAATATTTAGAGATGCACATATTAAGATTATAACAAGATTTTTCAATTGGCTCACAGAAAAGCAAGTAGTCATCAGTAAAAAGGAGATGGGAAATAAGAGTGCAATATCAATCAAACCATCATCAGAGGATTTGTGCAGAATATTAGACAAACATTAGCAACAATGATGAATAGGTAGGGTGACAGTAGATCACGTAACCTATGGCCTCTTGGAGGATGGAAGGAACGAGTAGGGATTAATAATAAGCCTATAATTAACAGAAGTGACGTAAAGCATCATCCGGTGCACAACAAAAATGTAAAAGATTAGTTATAAAAAAGAGGTTCATTTTTACATCCAAGTAACCTTGTGACCATTTTTCAAAGTCTAATATCCGAATGGGGTCATAATTCATTACCATTTCTACAAGTTGTATAATTGTTTGTTCTAGGATTAACCATCTAATTTGACAGAAACTAAGTTTCAATTTAGTCATTATATTTCTAAATCTCCTAGTTTATTCTAATCACGTCACTCAACAATTTGTTTCTAGAAATAAGAAAAAAGAAATGAATTTGGAAAGAGAGTAATTTTAAAAGTAGAATTAATGTGAACAGTTGATCTAAATCATAACATTATCATTTTTCTTGAGGAATTGACAATTTCTCCATATTCGGTGGATGATGAAATGTCATAAATGTTTTTTTAACAAAAAACGAAAGAAAAAAATAGTCTTTTAGTTAAGAAAAGGAGAAAGATAGATGGTAATATGTTAGATATGAGCAGTAAAAAAAATAACAGGTGTTTTAGTGGGTAAATCCACATCTAACTTAAACTCACCTATTAACATCGTTATTGGAGTTCAATTACTATTTGTAAGGCCTCTAGCCTATGAAAAATATTGATAGGTAGTTTATCACTTGTTTTGATATGATAAGCTATGGTTTAGATTGTAGCAAATTTTTACCTAAACGAAGTTTTGGTCAGCTTTCATAATAACATTTTTGCAAGTGGTAGTTTTTCTTATCGAATGAATTCTTGAAGTTTTGGTCAGGTTTTTTTTATCAAATCAGATGTGATTGCATGGAAGAAGGAAATACTCTTCTTCTACCTTTTATGATCACCTATTAAATCAAAATATTCTAAGGTAAAATGAAAATTTCTAAATGTTTTACACTAAGGCCATTGCTATATTTTGAATAGAAAATTAAGTTTTCTATCCACCCAACAAATTGACCAACTTATGTTTTCCAATCAGTGGTTAATTGTTTGGCAAATATGATAGATTACTTTTATATCCCATATAATTAATTGAATCACAATGAAGTAATTAACAAATCTAAATGATATAATTGTTAAATTAAGTCTAAAATATTAAATTATATAAGTTTAAATTGTTTAGAATTAATATTTAAGCAAATTAAACATAAAAATGACATAATTCTCATTCTCCATATCATAAAACCTAATTCTAGTTCTTTTTGTTAAATTTTAATCCTTCAACTATATAACTTAAAAAAAATTCATATTCATGAGGAGGGTAATTGTATTTCAAAGGGAAACTTTCGAAATTTGAACAATCTAATAAACTACTAATATGAGTTAAGGCTTATGTGTTTTTATATACAAATGTAAATGCAGCATAAGAGAGAATATAATTTGAATAAATTTAGACTGACTAAAGTTTTAAACTAATTTTCACATAGTCAAATGATATGCCAATCATTTATTAGTTGGTATTTCAACCCTCGTATGATAATTTCATCAGTTTATTAGGCAGATTGATCAGATAAAACTTGGTCTACTATTTGGTCAGTCTAGAATTATATTATTATGCACTAATCCATATTTGGTAACTATATTGGATACATCGCAGATACTTGAGAATGTTTAACCTACTATTTGCACAATGATACTTAAGTGATATGAATTAGACTTAAAAAGAAGAACTTCCCATTCCTTGGTTTGAAAGGTTTGAGATGTAATTTGACGCAAAAATAGGATTTAGAAGGTTCATTGCACCTTCTTGCTTTAATAATATATGAATACAACAAAACAATTAAATCATCAGATCTTGTGATGACATATACGATTATAGCTGTATATATTTATGACTTGAGTGTACGTTATGTCATTTTATCTTTAGGTTTAGTAATCACTAATTATATGCAATTGTGGGTTAAGAAAATTATAATATTATAATTTGCATTTATCTAATTTAGAGGCAATTATATTCTTCTGAGAACACATTTTCTTAACTTAAATTTTAGTAAGCTTTAATGAATTAGATGATGAAAAGTTATTTATAATAGTACTAATTTGAAGCAACTATAAATTTAGCTCAGAATAACTAAGTTATATGTGAAGAAAAACTTCATATATATGTATGCTTCATAATATAGTATCTATAACAATCGAAGATTTTTTACATCAACCATTATCCATCGTTACTTTATGAAGCTTCATCGGAATTTAAAAAATAGTTCATCACGAAGTTCCAAGGTGTTCAACTAAAATTTTAAGGTTGTTAATAAAGTACTCACCAAGAGCAGATGAAAGTTTATGTCTCTAAGATAATATCAACGTACAATCTAATTATATGGGGAACAATGCAACACTTTCATTGCTTAGCATTGAAATGCTATACTCTCATTTTAGACATGATCAATATATAAATATACAAAGGAAAGAAATAAACTTTTGATATGGAGGTATCTGAATTACCACGTCATAGCGGTACGAGCTTACTCTGGTAAAAAAATTATAGACTCACTAAATTATAGTCAAAATTTAATTGATCGAGTGATATATTCATAATTTTTATACTCATTTGAACAATTATTTTACTGAAATGATAAGATATCAATCAAGAAATGACTGACCTATTACTTAGTCAATTAAATTTGGTCAATGTAAAATCACTCGCTCTTGCATGAATAAGATTGACATTTTATTCTAATTTTATCGATATGGTAATCCAAACACTTCCCAAGAAAAGCCCTAGCAGCCAAGAGAATTAGAAGTTAATGAATTCACCCGTAAATTGAGGTCATTTTAACATAAAATTGATATATGGCAACACGGAACTTATTACCATGTAGGATACCAGGGATTTTACCCGAGTACCCATAAAAAACCCCACTAAAATGGTATATATTTGGTAATTCATCATCCCTCATTAATGCTATATTATTTACACAAATGAAACCATCATTTTTTTAGGCGTTTACTTTTATATAAACAGTGGTACCATTGGAGTGATTTTTATCCTCCTCTTGCCTAACACTTTCCTCCATATCTCATTCTCTATTCAACTCTCAACAAGGTCATGTCTTTAGGCAAAAATCAGCTTCGTAACCCAAATATGTCCCTCTGTTGTTTTGGAACAAATCCAAGCTCCAAATCTCTCTCACTTTCAATCTATAAACCAAATCTCTCTCTCAAAGATGATAGGTAGGTCATCACAAAGTCATTATTATGGCCACAATCATTTTTACCCATGAGATCAAGCTAACCTCCTATAGCTCCAATTCAACCCCCCCCNCCCCCCCCCCCCCCCCAATTCTCTCAATGACTGTTATAATCATGCCATGAGAAATCACAAATCCAATGTCCCAATGAAAATGGGTGGTTTCAACCATACCCCATTTTCTTTGCCAAAGAATGACTAATTTGGCTATCCAAATGGTTTTACTCATGGCGGTACTATTCAAACAAGCCCAATGCACCCAAATGTTGAGAACCAAAATCCTTGGACTTTTCTAGCCAAATACAAATCAATCTTATGAACAGCCAGTCAAATGTGCCCGCTCCTAAATCATTGAGCATGATGAAGCGTGGAAGCAAAGAAACAAGAGTAGCATTTTGTCGAAGTTTTTATAGTCATGAAATTACCAAATCATCAGCTGGAAATTAGCAAAGGGCCAAAGGAGAGAGAAGGAAAAGAGTTCTCTTGGTGAGTAACAACGAAAAGTGAAATTATATCTTATAAAAAATTCTAGCAATCTCACAAAAAAGTCACATATTTGGAGGATGAACAGTCTCAACTATAGCATCACATATCTTTTTTGATAAATTTTTTTTAAAGTGCTAGTTTTGACGTAACGATAAAATCTTGATTGTAGATACTATATAGGCATACGAATGAGAAAAGATTTCTAGCTTTTTGGTAATTACTTTTATATTTGAATAGCATTGAGTTGAGACTTACTATAAAATCTAGGTTGTACTTGCTATAGATGTCTACAAACAATATTCAGTACTCAAATATCAGTACTTCTCAACATCATTTAATTTCATGTGTGTAACTTAAGTTTGGTTTATTAATCTTCATATCTTTTATGGATTGGAAGAATATAGGATGATGGTATTTATGTTCTTTGAGTTTCCAATATAGAGTTTTGCGATTGTTGATCAGAAAATGCAAAACGTTTAAGTGATCATGCATACAATAAATCAAACCTAATATTCTTAGCAAGTTGAACTTGAAGATCATACTTCTTGGCAAGTTGAACTTGAAGATCATACTTCTCGGCAAGTTGAACTTAATGATCATATATTCTCGGATGAAACATTCATTGATAATTTGTAACAATAGAAATTGGAGTATATAACTTCAAATATCTTTTTGGCAAGTTGTTCTAAAATGCCAGCATAATGTTATTTTTTTGACGTAATGATAAAATCTAGATTTTATATACTATCTATGCTTATGAATAAGAACAACTTTCTTTGGCCTTAGATGACAGTTAAAATCTGTCATTATAATCATATAATGACGGTTGACCGCTTGTCATCTATCGGACTATCATCTTTACTCTTTTTTGACAAAAACAATCATAATAGGGTGCTGCGGAAAGTAATTAGATGACGGGGATTCCCTGTCATCATAGGTGTCGTCAAAAATAATTAGATGACGAGGAATCCCCATCATCATAGGTGCTGCCAAAGCAATTAGACGACAGGAAATCCCTGTCATCTAATATCCAAATTTTTAAAAAAAAAATTATCATGGAAAAGCAAAAACACAGCTTTTTGCATTAAAAACCTTCCCACGACAATTTTTTTATATATATTAAATTGCTTCTCGATACATGTTGATTGTAAAAAAAATCATCTGAAACTTGAGGAAAGTATCTAAACTGTTAAGAAAACATCTAATATAGATGTTGATAGGCTTAAAAATTGATAGTAAAATACTTTGGAGTGAGATAGTAACAAACTAAGGGAATATAAACTCAGTTTGCACAACATAATAGCAGCAAGCTAACCTGCAAGCCCGAACACTGTTACATTCGATGTACCAATCATTATAAGATCTATTATTATACGATATCATAACCCTTTCATCTGTATGCAAATGATTGGAACTTACTAAAAGCAAAATTTATTAAGGGGGAAGAACCATAAACGGCTCCAAATACCATGAAGAAAAAACTATAAGATCAGTCCAAACCTTAAGAGTTGCAAAAACATTCGCATAATTAAAAGAATATAAGGTTGCAACAAAGTTACTAGTACATGCAACACGAACGACCATTTTATGCATAGAAGGATGCTTTTCCATACACAGTTTATCACAATATCATACTATTCCCCAAACTTACATACTGATAGGAAAATATAATTATTGGATGATCTTAAATAATTTTTCTTGTCTATTTTCCTAAACTCAGCCTCATTAACTTCTAATTATTATTTAATAAAATTACTAAATTAGATGAGCTAATTATGTTGACAAGGATACAGTCCAGCTAACTAGAAACATTAATAAACTCATCAGTAGTCACAGATATATAGAGTATGCATACAATAGGGCTCGAAATGGTATTTCTCTTCCTCCAAAGCGAATTTGTCTTGACTCCTTTTTACCACCCAGACCCTCTCATGTTGGAAAGAATGTAAATAAGACAAAATTGATGTTTGCATGGACAACATTTAAGTAATTACAACTTTTTACTTAACCTTCTTGGAATCCACCCCGGTTTAGGCTACTGCCTGTTGTAATCAACTACAATTTGGACAGTGGCATCCCCTATCCAAATTCAAAGATGTGCAATTAGTTGCCATGTCAACAGACATAATAGTAATAAATTTTGAAGAAAGGCCAGGCATCAATTGATAAAGGAACATACAAAATACTCATAAGATTGGCTAGAATGCTCCAGAATTTATTAAAACTAAAACTGACTCACATAAAACTAACATGAAAGATGAGGAAAATTTATGCATAAAATGAAGCTTCTAAATTTAAAGAAACAAGTAACTATAATTCAATTCAATCTACATATCTCCATCTTACATTTTGTCATTGATTTCTTCAAGCATATTCATCCGCTTCTTGGCTAATTGCTACCTACAGTATTCTGGAGCAACAGTCACTACAGTTACATGATCATGATAAGACTCACCTTGCCCTTCAACTTTACCTATGACTTAAACATTTTAGAAACCACATAATCAAGCAACAGCGTTTTGCCCAAAATGTTGTCAATAGCATGTCATCATTGAAACCCTATAATGACATCAGTTACATGTCTTTTCATATGCATAGTTTTCCAAGGCCAAATATTTAAATGAACTATCATATCAAATGCAAGGCCAACATGGTCAAATCTAATATTTACTAATATGAGAGAAGCATACAAATATTGTGAAATGGACAAAGTTGTATGCCCCAGTGAACTTCACATACGACCAGAGGCAAATAAACAGCACTTTTATACAAATAGTGGATGGATACAAGGTGCAAAATACAAGAAAAGAAAATGATATTTTAAACAAAGAATGAAATCACCTTGTAGTTCTAGTTGCACATAGTTCTTTCCTAGGTATAAAATTATTGCATTATTGGGCTTTATGTCAATCACATGCCTTAACTAAACCAAGCAAGCTCGTCAGTATATTCATGAATCTACCCTGGCTTGCATGGCTTGCAAATAACATTAACAGTTTCGTGCTTTTTCCAATGGAGGTGCATATTGAGAATAACTCCACCAAAAATACCTCGTCTCCTAACCAATACAATTTTTCTTCTTCTCACTAGTACGCTTCAAGTAATGTTTCTCTTCCTCTGTAAGAACTTCAGGATCATACGTTTCAGCTGGGACTTTTGGAAAATCAAATTTTCTTAACTTCTTAATTAACCATGCTTCTTTCCTCTTGGCTTGTATACAACAAATGAGCATATTAATATAAAAGGAAAAAATTCTTACTTTTTCATGTAATTGTCTGGGGGAAGCCAAATCACTAATAGTGTTACCTATGTATATTTTCTTATCCATATTTAACTAGCCTATAAGGTTTAGTACGGAAACTCCCAATAAAATAATAATATAGTAACTCAACTACTATGAATCACATAATTCATGAATCATAAATAGGTTTCAGCAACACAACATCCCCTATATTTGAAATCATACATATAATGAACAAAGTCTGTAAATGGCATCAATAGATAATGATGTCTATACTTGATTTTTACACAAACAAATCTTTATCTGATCATACATAATTAACAAAAACATGAATAACAGCCAAATACAATCAAAGTCACTGGGATGCATTTTCTCTTATGATTTAACAAGTAATACAAGTTAGTAAATTTATCAGTTATAAAAATCCACCTGATAGAAGTTAACAACATTACCATAAAAACTTTCTTCAACTTAACCAAGAAAGTTCTTAAAAAGTAGGAAGAATTCTCATTTATTCAATCCTTTATTCAATTTCCAAACATGATCAACAGTATCCAGAAGTCAAACTCACCACCGAGTTGAAGGATTTGCAGCTACCATTATACAACTCCCACATTAAGTAGCTCTCAGCAGCAAGGCCCATAGACAATTTCATAGATATTAAATGAGTTCGTCATCATCTAGATAATTTCATACTGGAAAAATGGATGAACACTAATCATATTGATCCCAAAAAGCTGTACGAAAGAAAATTTTCCCAGATGGAGATATGAGAAAGTTGTATGAACACTACAATAAAAAATGCTACGATATCGGCCAAAAAACGCTTTCGTAGTATTTTCATAGCGTTTCTCTAAACGCTATATTTTTCAACGTTATTAAAAGTCCCGACCATACCATAGCGTGTTTCGCCGCTATCAAAACATTTTTTACAGAGTTTTTTAAATGCTATGGTAGAACTACCATAGCATTTTTTAAACGCTATAGTAGACCTATCATAGCCTTTTTTCAATGTTGTTAAAGATCTTTCGTAGGATTTTTTCAACGCTTAACATACTTACCATAGCATTTTTCCAATGCCATGACAGACTTACCATAGCATTTTTTCAAGGCCAATGATAACATTTATAAACTAATAGTAGAAACTTACCATAACATTTTTTAAACGTTTTCAAAGACATTTCATAGCATTTTTATGCTATATGATGCAACATCTTATTTTTATAAGTTTTTGTGTATTACTTACTCTTGCCATTGTACAAACTTAAAAAATAATATTTTTGACAAAATATTAAAAAAATAATAACTTCACATAACCTTTTATTTTATTACTCAAATTGTTACAAACTATTGTCCGCTAAAAATCGTAGTTTCAAATGTCAAATACATATTGATTTTTACATAGAACAAGAAAAATTAATATCCTAGGAGAAGGATTAAAATCTAGTAAGACTCCAAATCTAATTATGAAGCTTCTAAAGCCGACGTCGAGACAATATGTGGCTTGTTTGCTTCTGTTGACTTTGTTTTGAAGTATAATTGCAACTGCAGATTTTTAAACAATCCAGAAAAATAAGGAATTCATGTATACAAACTGAATCTAAGAAATAGTGTGGAAAATATGTACTATTCAATATAACATGACTAAAGAGAAATAATTTGAGTAAAATAATTATTAATGATTAATAACACACAAAAATTAATGATTAATAAACCTAACGTACAAGAACAAATCAATACTCAACACTCATCTATGAGCTTTTGCTCCCCACCCAAAAAATCCAATCCAATTTTTGCTCCCTCAATTTAATCATTTTACTCCCTATGAGACATTTACAAAAAAAAAAGGGCAGAACAAAAAAGAATAACTACAAAACATCTACGAAGCACATTCCTTAATACTGGTTAAAATAATTCTAAGCTGGCTCATTTAGTATTAAAAGAATGATTAGGCTAGCTGATATTACTTAAGATATTAATAAATTCCAATCTTTAAACACCCAAAAATAGTAGCAGAAAAGGTAAATAATCCTAGACATGTTCAACGCTTCAATAAACAAAAATCAGTCCAATAATTGCATGTGTCTATAACATAGCCCCACCAAGAATTGCAAGTGTCTTATGCTATTGGTATACCTGAACCACTATCAGTATTCGTTGATACCTATAGATCCGTTAAACTACAATGCTCCGTTAAACCTTTGATGAAAAGGGATAAAGCCAGATATTGAGAAACTCCTACTGATCATTCAAAATAAACCAGCAACAAGTTATAAGAGAGAAACTATGCAATGAACATTAAAGTCCACTCTATATCACTAATTTAAAGGAGACTTCCATGACGTAATGGCACCATACAATCAAAGCTAGATATTGAGATACTTCTGCTAATCATTCAAGCCCCTGTTACTGTAAAAGGAAGCACATTCAAGTCATTGCTTGTGATGAGTGACACAAGAACTTGGGATCTAAAAGCAGAGATGTAGGTAATTGAACAAAATAGAAAAAGAACAAGTGAACAACAAACATATCAGAACTTACCTAAAACTGATGAGCAACCAAAAATTGAATAAAATCATATTGACCAATACCACATCCAAGAAAAATGACGGGATGAGTTTGATAGAATTTTAGCATATATATGGTCTGTAATTTGTCCCAAATTCATGGCAAGACAAGTACCTTGTCATCTCTAAGAAATGTTTGGCATCATGAATGCTTTTTCTCAAAGAATTGAGTAGCATCGATAGCCAATAATTCATGTTAAACTTTCTGCAAAGGAAAAACAAAACATTAAGTATAACAAACAACAACAACAAAAATACGCGGAGATTCAAAATTCAAAATTCATTTGGCTAAGAAATATAAATCAACCATAGCTAGATCCTACAATTCATCTTTCACACACTATCTACACAGCCCATCATCCTTCAAATAAACAAACAGAGCCCATCATCCTTCCAATAAACAAACACGATACATCAGTTAATAAGGCGTGTAATATAATAATAAGTAGCAAATAGAGGCTGGTTGAATCCAACTCCACAGTCTCAATTATCTGAATAAGTTGAAAAGCATATACGTAAGTAAATGGTAAACAAGAATAGGTTAGTATAGTCTTTAAAAGCCCAAGAGAAAGCAAAACTTGTCCGAAGAAGGGTTGCTGCCATTAGGAAAACAAATGTGATATAGTTTTTCCTCCTCAACACAATTATGCATTTCCTGACATGAAAGTACAACATTATCCTTTGTATTTCACAACAATCACAACATAATAATTTTTAGCAGATAAGTGATGGATGTACATATCCATGTTGCATGCAAACATATATCCATGTAGGAAGAGGCGTATCGTTATCATCTATGATCAAAATTTGAGAGTATGTCACAAGAAGCATAAACACGCATATAATATATATTTAGAAAACACTGTGAAACTCCTTCAATTCAGAACCAAATCTTTCCTTCTACAAAAGTTATTAACATTCAACTACCACCATGTAGATAAAACTAAAAACTATATATACAATACTATGTAAAAGGATCAGATTTGACCATAATGGTTAAACAATAAGACCACATTAAAAATCATTTTTTAAACTACATTTGCAACATTACCTTTGGAAATGTTCATGGATTTTTATAATTCAATTTCTATTTCAAAATCATTTTTTGCATCTTATAATGAAGGAAATTTCAAAGGATGAGAAGAGTACATATTGATCCATACAATACCCATGATACACAGTTCCATAAGAACATGCAGAGTTAAATGGAGTAAGAAACTAAAATCAGAGCATACCCTATAAAGATAAGAAGACCCTAGCCAGATAGAGAGACAATTACAAACTGAAAAGTGAAAAATAATAATTCAGTCAAGATAAGTTGTTATATATATGATCTTTGATTTTATTAAATAATGTCTAAGAGAGATCCTACAAGCTACATGATGAGGAAACTTTAATATGATTGTTAAAATCTGTGATAAATTACACAAACACCTCTATAATTTAACAAACTAGAAAACCAGAGTTGTATACAACCGATTAGCTCTATTGCAACATTTTCTTTATTATATGTTCTTGGAATAATGATGCTTCAGCTATTGAGGAAAAAGTCATAGTGGTGGTGTCCGTAAGTTTACCGATAAAAGACTATACAATATTCATAGTTTGAGGTAAGTTTACTGATAAAAGAATATAAAATATTCATAGTTTTGTTTTATTATTCCAAACGAGGCTTAATAATTTTATTATTTTCTTTATGTTTAATGATTTGCTTTTGCTCTAATTTGTTTCCAACACTCCATTGACTGAAGTTTTGGTGAAACACGAACTTGAATTTGAGTTTAGTAGGAAAAATACTCTGTAAGTATTTGGTTTTGATCTTTGCCAGAAAGAAAATCTAAGGAAACGAACTGGTATGTTATGTAACCTTATGATTAGCAAAATGAGGAACGCGGTATGTTATGAAGAAGCAGGGGAAGACAGACAAGAAATCAGGAGTTTTAATTTCAAAACTTACTACTTGCCCAAAAATTGATAACACAGACAAGAATTTGAAAATCATGCAAAAATCAAAAATCACAAAAATCAGGCAAAATCACTAAAATTAGATGAGAATGAAACCCTTACCTCTATTATGAGCTGCAAAATCAAAGTAGGAGAGGAGAGTGAGAGTTACGAGGGAGAGCTTGCTTTCGTGAGAGAAACCTGTGATGGAGCTGAGAGATCTGTGAGAGAGCTTCACGAGAGAGTGTTGAGAGATAGAGACAGATGAGAGAGGTGAGAGAGAGATGTTCTCGAGAGTGATCTTTGAGAAAGCTCATTGGTGAGCTTCAAGAGAGCTCGTTGGTGAGATTCTGGTGAACTTGGAGATCAAGAGAGAGAGAGCTCGTTGGTGAGCTTTGAGAGAGCTCATTGGGGAGCTTCGAGATCGAGAAAAAGGGAGAGCTACTGTACTAAAGAGAGACGTGGGTTTGGGGGAATTTTTCATTCGGTAAGAGAGACGCGGGTTTGGTGAAAATTTTTCACTCCGCGGTTTTTAGTTTTTTATTGCGTTTTGGATCAAAACGTGGTGGTGTTGTGCTATAACTACACATAATTGTTGTAGTGGAATTCGAAAGTATTCAATAAGGCTTATAGAACTCTGATCAGAAACCCAGATTTTAAGACTCTAGATTCACAGCAGTCAGTGTAGATCTCAACAGAAAATCATGCCATCACATTCCTCCTCGTTAGATGAAATGAGTGGGTCGATTTCAAAATCTATCATGAGAATGAATCCTAACTCTAAATCTAAACCCTAAATAAATCAGAAAACTGGAAACCCTAACTCAAAATCTAAACCATAAATCTCAATAAAACTAAATTAGAACAAATAACACTAAATAAAGATAAAAACAACAAACTCACCACGAGAGAGCGAGAATCGTCACCGAAGGCTGAGATTTAAGAGATAGAACAGATCAAAGACAAGCGAGTAGCAAAGAGAGAGGAGTATCGAGAGTGAGAGAGCAGTGCAGAGATGAGCTAAAGAGGGAGCAGTGTAGAGGAAAACTTGAGAGAAAGAGAAAGAGAGAGAGCATGTTGAGAGTGAGAAAGAGCAGGCTAAGAGTGAGAGAGGAGTTCGAGAGAGCATCGAGTTCATTCAAGACAGAGTTCGATGAGCAGAGACTCTGAAAATCTGAGAGAGATATGAGAAATATTAGTATTATATAAGTGGAATTGTTGTAAGTAAGATGAATGGGTATATATAACTATGACAATGATTATTATACATGTCTTAGTAGATAATATATTAATGACAACTAATTTTTAGCTGTCGTGCCATCCAAATTACTCCACCTTCTTCTATTTTCCTTTGATAGATGTTAGAGACCTGTCACTGTTTATATATGTGATAATTGTCTATTTGCTAATTAGGTCTTTTTTATTTGAATAAACTTATTTGGTAATTTCTTTTAGAGTAATCAGTAAGTGATAGCTAATTTAGTTTGAACTGTAAAAATATTATTACTGAATAATTAAACTATATATTAGAAATAAAAATAAATGTTATGACAAAGCTTGTTTCACTCAGAGATAATGCTTGAAAATTTCTCATAAATATCTAGCTATATAACTAAGACCTTCTAATTAACTTATTGTACATATTTCACCTAAGTAGAAGAAGAAGGTATATTTTAAAGAAACTTCTCATTCATGTCTAATAAAATCCTTTGAAAATAATTTTATTTGTGTATAATTATAGTTTTCTCGCAACAGGAGAGCACGAATGAATCGTATATTTTTCTTTGTGTTTACTAAATCATGTTGCATTAGAGAGAATTGACTAGGTACCTAGTGTAATACACTCAATCTCTTAGGTAATTAAAATTTAACCTTATCTTATTAAATTTTCTCTACATATATGAGGATAACTGTTCCAATGTCTTCTTCCCATTTCTCCCCCTGCCACCTCCTTTTTAGCTGAGAAAAAGAAAAAAAAGAAAGAGATAAGGTGCTTTGCAATAGAAATAAACAATTGTTTAGATGAAAAGTATCTTCTAACCCCACCGGTGATTGGTTGTTCATATATGATCAATATTTAACTAACTCAAGGCTGAACTTAGGGTTAATAATTTTATACATTTGAATTATAAGCTGCTTTCAAATATTAGGAAAACGCATTTTCAAAAGAGTTCTATTCCCAAATATTAGAAGAAGCTATTTAGCAATATTTTTTCTAAAACTAAAATATTATTTCCTTTCCTAGTGAGCAAATATTTAAAAATGTAGGTTAAAAATATACGAACATATACATTTAAAGTCAACAAAAACTATGTTTGACATGAAATATAAGAAATCACCTCTTAAGCTCAAAATCAAAATCTAACAATCTATTCTAGAAAAGTTGACTTGAGATATCTGAAAATTTGTTTTTAATTATTTAATTTTTTGATAAAGTTTTTATGATAGAATGGTGAAAATAATCTTCAAAGTTAGTCTATGGTGTAAAGACAATGATACATAAGTTTCATTCTAAAACTCAATAATTTTAAAATTTAAGAGAAGAACAAATAGATTTGAAGGAAATTTCAAAACTCTTTTGGTCAGTTTGTATAATAAAGTAAATCTGAGATTATCTTCAAATACATACTCAGCCCCTTGTAAGGATTTTTTCCTCACACTAGAGAATAAAGAGAAAAAAGTGACTGACAAATCACGATGGTATGAACAATTTTTGCTTGGTTTATATTGAACAAAATATGTTTACAATCAACATTTATTTATACGCCTTCCTTTGATTTAAAGAATCTAATCAAATCCTTCTAAGAACAGGATTATCATCATATTCCTTGGGTCACCCAAATATTCTCCTAGGTTGTGTTCATTAGCTTTAACTACCAAATCATCTCCAGTCGTTATATCAAATCAACGGTCGTGATTTGACTTTTCCCATTTTGTCATCATGGCAGTCCTTGCATTTTCTTCTGATTGGTCCTCCTTTGTTCACATGTCTAGAAGAAGATTTTATGCATGTTCATTTGCCCCTATTATGCTCAACGAATGAAGTGTAATGATGATAATTTATTGAAAATCTGTGATGCGATTCTCCAAGCAATTTCTAGATAGTCTACTGTCAATGATGATTTATTTTTTCTTCATTTGTGGCCATTTCTCCCCTGCCTCTATGGCTAAAAAGTTTAATTGGTTGGATTTCCTACTCTTTGCCACTTGTGGAAATCTGCGATAGATAATATACAAGGATAAGAATATAACCAATGAAATAAATAAGGATTGCATGTACTACTTTGTCTGTTGCTTCATTTCCCGTTCTCCCTCACGTGTTCCTCAAAAATATACAACGCGGCCCCCAGGTGTTTCGGTCATCATTCGCTATCCATTATTCCTTTTAGCCGCTACGTCTTCCCATTTTTAGTTGCCTTTTATCGGTAATGTGCGGCGTAAATTTCAAATCTTTCATCTAACATTGCATTCCTTCCTTCTTTTCCAGTTGTCATCTCCTCATTCATCAATTTTGATGACGGTTTGTCCCATCATGCTGCCATTCACGCCTCCCTTCCATCAAGTACCTGCAAATGTCCCTTCGTTGCACCGTTTTAAAATTTATGAAGCATTTACTATTTTTCTTTTACGTCTGTGGTCTATTTAAGGCTCCAATTACCCAGTATTTTCCTCACAATCCATCTTACTTTTTGTAAGTTCCTCTCAACTTCTTCTTCTTCCTTCTCATTGCTTCCTCTTGATTCCGTGCTTTCAAGTGCCATGGAAGATGAAACTATTTTTAAGCCCATCATCCCCTTAGTTAGGAATCCGGATGAATTCAGATACAGTCTATTGAACACTACCGAGACGTCTTTCCTTCCGACATTATATGTGCACTATGAGAGAGTATGACTATGGGTAGTCTCGTGTAAAGACCTTTATCAAATTACCCTGAGCCCGATGTACATAGCTTTCGGCCTCAAGCTCCCTTTTTCTCCATTTCTGCATGAATTCTTTTCCACTTTCAGCCTTGACCAATTCCAGTTTACCCCAAGCTCTTATAGGGTTCTTGGATTTGAGGTGATGAATAGGAGATAATTTAGTCCTAGGAGTATACGAGCTTCGTTGATGTTATACAGTTAAACATAGAAATGAGAGTTACTACCTTGCCCCGCGCCCATAAGAAAAAGAGAGGCCCTCTAGTCAAAGAAATCCCAAAGGGGGATAAAGGCTGAGAACAAGATACGCTGTTTGTCAGCAGGAATTGGAGCTGTGATGGCCGTTGGATAATTCTAGAAATTTGGAAATTTTAGATAAGTCGTCAAAGCTCCGGTTCCACTTTTACTTTTTGATTTCTTTCTTGCTTCTCTCTTCGTGTTTTTATTTTTGACTGATTTCTTTCTTTATATAGATAAGATGGCTAACAAAAAGTAATTCTTGACAAAGGACATTATTGAAAGAGTGACCGCCTTCCGTTACCTGGAGGGGAAATGGTACGAGCTCGTTAACCTGAGAATAGAGGTTAACGTCGCATTCATTCCTGCTGTTGTTCCCGCTACTTCAACGTCTATTCAACCATCTCCTTCTGAGCTCCCAAGAGGTACCCTCATCCCCTCTTTCCATTCTGTTTCTAACTATTCTTCTTTAGATTCCTCAAGATCCTATGATTCAAAAGAGGATGAACGGGTAGAGGGCTTGTTTCGAAGGGCAGCTAAGAAGATTGAAATGGTGAAGCGCCTTTGTTGCAACCTACTTGGTAATATTGACTGCGGGAGAACGGACACTTCCAGTTCCTCCTAAGCTGTGCCTCCTTCTTCAGCTTCTCATGCCCCATACCGAGGATGAGGGCCCTTCGAAGCGTTCAACAACTCCCCCTCAGCTCCTCCCCCACCATCTACACAACATGAGCCCACTTCCATTGTCGCTTCTGATCCTCAGGGTAGTATTGAAGAGATGTCTCTTTGGAAGTGGAGGAGGTATTCTAGTGCTCCACCCATTCCCGCTAATGTCACTTTTCTAAATGATCCTCGATCCATTCACATCGTGCTTTGGGGAATTCAGTCTGAAACTGACATGGCGACGACTCGTATTGTTAGTGCCGGCAACCTTCTTCATTCGCTGAGCCATGACTTGATGAGGGATGTCTCTCCTTTTTTCCTTCAATTTATCTTATCTACTCATTAACGCTTAAAATTTTTTCTGTCTATCTTTTCTTCTAGGCCCTTGTTCAAGAAATTGCCCTTTAGGAGCACTATCTTTCTTGTGAACACACCATATTCTCCATGAAGCAAAAGGTTGTTGAGTGCCATGGCGTACTTGACCATTGCAAGGCCAAGAATGAGAGTCTAAAGAGGAAGTTGAACTTCATGGGACCATGGAGAAGCTGGCCCAAGATGTGGCTACAGGGGTGAAGGAGCATCGGAAGCTTGAGGAGTATTTGAAGACTACGGAGGAGTCTTTGAAGACTAGGGAGGATTCTTTGGCAGCTGCTGAATAAGCCCAAGACTAGGAAGAGGAAAAGTAGAGGGAAGAGTTTCAAGCCTTGTTCAGCGAAGCTGAACAAATGGTGTGTAGCATCGTTGACGCCTCTTCCGCTCGGGCTGAGATGAATGCTTCTACCGAAGATGTCACGATCAACACTCCTCAGCCCATTGCTGAGAATAACAATGATGATCATTTTAGGGCTACGGGAAAAACCACTGCCGAATTTATTGCCGAAGAGGAGATGGTGGCTCTTATGTTTATTTTCCATTTCTTTGTATCTGCATACGTACTATTTTTTCAGCTTGGCCTTTTCTTTTGTTTTTAAGTAACTTTTGTACTCTTTGCTCCAATAAATGAGAACTTATCTTATGTTGATTCTTAACCTTTTCTAAACACTGAAAGAATCTTGCAACTAAATGATCTCGCAATAATTTAAGCTATAACTTATGAAATTTGTTTTGTCAAGGCTTAAAGAAACTTTTGCTAGTATAATCTATTGTAGGACTTACAATGACTTAAAGTGAGATCCGATGGCGTGTTTTCTCTCTTGATGATCTGTTCCCAAAGATAAATTTTTACTTTTTGGTCCTTTCTTAGGAAACGGGCATCCTTTGTGTTACCTTAAAACGGATTCGTTGTTAACTTATGGCTTCATTTTGTTTTAAGAACGTGCACCCCTTATTGCCTTCTACGAGTAGGACTTACGAATTGCTCGCTCCCAAGAATTTAAGACTTTATTTCTTTCTGAGAGTGGGACTTACCAATTGTTCACTCCCAAGGACTTGCTCCCTTGTTTATTTCGTTCATTTCTAAGAGAAGAAATTAGGAATTACTCGCTCCCAAGGACTTAGGCCGAGAGACCGCTAACCCTTATTTGTTTTGTTCATTTATGAGAGAGGGACTTATGAATGGCCCATTCCCAAGGAATTAGGCCAAAAAATCACCGACTCTTCTTTGTTTTGTTCATTTTTTAGAGAGGGACTTATGGGTTGCCCACTACCAAGGACTTAGGTCAAAAGAGTGCCAACCCTTGTTTGTTTTCTTTATTTATGAGAGAATGACTTATGGGTTGCCCGCTTTCATGCATTCAGGCCAAAAGACTGCCAACTCTTATTTGTTTTGTTCATTTCTAAGAGAATGACTTATGGATTGCCCACTCCCAAGAACTTAGTCCAAAAGACCACCGACCCTTAATTGTTTTGTTCATTTCTAAGAGAAGAGCCTAGGGGTTTCCCGCTCTCAAGAACTTAGGCCAAAGGACCGCCTACCCTTTTTTGTTCATTTCTAAGAGAAGGAATTATGGGTTGCCTGCTCCCAAAGACTTAGTCCAAAAGACCGTCGACCTTTATTTGTTTTGTTCATTTATAAGAGAAGGACTTAGGGGTTGCCCGCTCTCAAGGACTTAAGACGAAAGACCGCCGACCCTTGTTTGTTTACATGGAAAACCCTTGTGGAAAAAACCACAGGAACATATGCACTTTAAAATGTTTATAATTTAAATAAATTATCCCTTTAGATGAACAGCGTTCCACAGTTTTTCCAGTTCCTCCCCTTCTTCCATTATCAAATAATAGTATCCACTGCCACCAATTCTTTTGACTTTCTAGAATTCCTGTCCAGATCTCGTTTCTAGAAGTCCTGTCTTCAAACTCTTTTTCAAAAGTAAGCACTTCTTTTCTGATTGTAACAGGTCGTCTGGATTAGAGCTGCTTCTCTTCTTTCCTCCAACAGATCAAGATTTTCCTTAAAAAAATCTTCATTTTGTTACTCATTTAGTTCTGGTTTTATAGTCAGGCTTCCAACAACCAGTATTATTGCTTTCGCCCCATCCTGTATGCCAAAGTGAAAGGTGTTTCGGTCGTTGCCTTCCTGGGGTTGGTTCTGTACACCCATAATATTGTTGGTATCTCCTCTACTCATTTTCCTTTATCTGATTCTAGTTGTTTCTTCATGTTGTCAAGTATAACATGGTTCGATCTTTCAATATTTTTGTTGATTAAATATCGTAAAGAACCAATTAGAAATTTTTAGACCTTCATAAAAGGTTTTCACTATCTTCCTTGTAAGTTGAAGCTTGTTTTCAGAAATGAGAATTCATGGAATTCTGTATCTGCAAGTTATATTCTTCCATAAGAACCCTTTCACTTCTTTTTCACGAATCCTCACAAAAGCTTCAACTTCGATCCACGTGGTAAAGTAGTCTGTTGCTACCAACAAACTGTGTTTCTAAGATGGTGCCACGGGAAGTGGTCTAATAATGTCTAGTTCCCATAGCATAAATAGCCATGGGTTTGCCACTATGTTGAGTTCTCCATGAGCCATCTTAGGTATAGGAGTAAAACATTGACACTTGGCACATTTTTTTACATACCGCTTAGCGTCTTGGTGAATTTTGGGCCAGTATTACCCTTCGTTCAACACTTTATGAGCTAAGGATCTTTCCCGAGTATGATTTCCACATATCCCTTCGTGGATCTCGGCTTACACATATTGTGCTTCCTTTTCCCATACACTTTAAATAAGGACCTGAAAAAGACATTGTACATAATAATTCATTAATGGGTAAACTATAGTTTTACCCCTGTAGTTTGGGGTAATTTTCATTTTAGACCCTCCACTTTAAAAATTGGTAGAGTAGACCCTACAGTTATATTTTGCATTCACCTTAGAGCTTCCGTAAGAACTCTGCTTTAACGGACTACCACGATTTATTGATGTGGCATTACCTGGCAAATAATGTAACGCCTTGTCATTTTTTTAATTACTGAGCAGTCAGGTAGGATTAATTACCTAAATTACCTCTAATTCCCCCCTTCTTTCTTCTCTCTCCTTATTTTTCTCGCCCATCTCTCACCACTTCTTATCATCTTCTTCTTTGTCTACTAGAGAGAGAGAGCAAGAGAGAGACTGAATCTTCAGAGAAAGGGATGCATCCTCATATTACAGAAGATACAGAGTCTCAAGTTTTTATTATGGACTTTTCAAACTCTGGTTATTACAAGAGAACACGGCCCAAGTTTCTTCCTTTTTCTTCCTCTTTCTTCTCTCTTGCAGCTTCATCTTAGCTCATTACTTCTTCAACTCTTCCTCTAGTTTCTTTCTCTTAAGTAAGCTCATTTTTTTCTCTCACATGTGTCTTTTTCTTCATTTCTGTTCTTTTTATTGTCCATGTTTCCTTGTTTCTTGATGGGTTTTTTCTATTTCTTACATATTCATTTAATTTGGAAAAAGATGGGATTGCTTGTGATGTGGATGTAAATGATTCCCTATGTTCTTCAATCACTAAGTACGATTTGAGGTTTTCAATTGCTTGCTTCTCAAATTCTCTCTCTCCGTAGGCGAATCCTTTTGGGGTAAAGACACAAAACCAAGAATCACCCTCAAATCGTACTCTGAATCATCAGTGTAAATCATTTGGGATCGATTGTCAATCTATTGTTGAGAATTGGATCAGCCAATGTTGATGAGGGATGACGGTTAGAGCAAGGATTGGGTCATCGATTTGAGGGGTTTTAAAGGATTTGAGATTATCGAGAGGGTTATTGAGCTTAGAAAGCATTCTCTGAACCCAACAGGAGAGATCAGAACTCAGTCTCTCTCTTGCTCTCTCTAGGAGATGAAGAAGAAGAATTATAAGAAGTGGTGAGAGACGGGCGAGAGAAGGAAGGAGAGGGAACGTAGGGAAAAAGAAAGAATGGGGAATAGGGGTAATTTAGGTAATTCATCCTACATGACTACTCACTAATTAAAAAACTGATGTGGCGTTAAATTATTTACCACATAAGCCACATCAGGAAATCGTGATGGTCCATTAAGATTTTTAGCGGAGCTCTTACTGAAGATCTAACGTGAATACAAAATATAACTGTAGGGTCTACTGTGCCAATTTTTAAAGTGGAGGATCTAAAATAAAAGTTACCCAAGCTACAGGGGCAAAATAGTGGTTTTACCCTTCATTAATTAAGGAGTACCTAACACTTTGTTGTTGGACTTTCCTTGGATGAAGTTTATCATCAGGTCACACCTCATCTTCTTAGTAATGAATTATGTCATCTTGTCAGCTTAGTTTGTCTCTCCACTTCTACATCTGCTACCTCATTATTGGGAATGAAGTTCTTGCCTTCTCGAGAAACTCTACTGGTAAACTCCTTTTTTGTGGGAGTTATAGCGATGACCTCAAGTTTTCTAAAGCATCAGCATGTCTGTTCTCCGTTCTTGGGATCTGTTGAATCTCGTAGCTTTTCAACTGACTTAATAATTCTTTTACCCGTTGCAAGTAACTTATCATTCTTTCATCTTTTATCGTGCTTTCTCCCATAACCTATTTCACGATTAGCAATGAATCACAAAATATTTTCACGCTTGTTACCTCAAATTCCCATAGCAGGGAGATTACTGCTATTAAGGCTTCCTATTTTGCTTCATTATTGATGCATTTAAACGAAAAGAGATGGGATGCTCTAGTGTTTCTCTAAATGGGGTCTATACCATTATTCCCGCCCTGGCCCCTTTGTTATTTGAGGCTCCATTGATGTATAACTTCTATGTCCCATCTTCTCCTTTGACTTGTGGATCGTTTTTTACTTCCCGTTCATCACTAGTAAAGTCCGTTACAAAGTCAGCCAAAACCTTCCCCTTAATCGATGTTCTTAGGTCATAATGGCTTCCATATTTGCCACGATCTATTGCCCACTCTGCCCTTCTCCCGCTCACTTCAGATGAGTGTAACAGACTTCTAATTGGTGAATTTGTTAACACTTTTATGCCATGTGCTTTGAAGTAAGGTCTTAGCTTCTTCGCAGCAGTCACAATGGCCAAATAAAAATTTCTCCATTCTCTTGCATAAGGTTTCGACTACCACTAGACTTTTTCTTATGAAATACATGGGTCTCTGCTTCCTTTCTTCCTCCCTGATGAGAATGTTACTAAAAATCATCCGTGATACAGCTACATATAGGAATAGTTCTTCGCAAGGCATTGGTTTTGATAATAGGGGGAGATAATAATTATTCATTTATTTTGTTTAGGGCCTCTTCACATTCTTCATCCCAGCCATCAACAAAGTTTTTTCTTAACTTTGAAAAGAATGGTTTGCACTTTATCCGTTGACCTTGAGTGGAATTCGTTTAGAGCTGCATACCTTCCGGTCAGGCCCTGTATCTCTTTTTAAATTCAGGGAAACTTCATCTCCATGATGGCCTTTACTTGATCTCGATTAACCTCAATTCCCCATTGCATGACCAGATGACTCAAGAATTTTCCCGTTGCTACGTTGAACGTGCATTTCTTCGGATTCAACTTCATGAAGCTTTCTCTTAAGATTGAGAAGGCCTCGTTAAGATCCCAGATGTGGTCTTCCCATTTAAAATTCTTCACCAGCATGTCGTCTACATAAGCTTCCATGGTTTTTCCAATCAGCTCGTGGAATATCTCGATCATAAGTCTTTGATAAGTTGCACATGTATGGTTTTAATCCAAAGGGCATTACTTTATAACAGAAAGTACCCTGCTCAATTATAAATGTTGTATTTTCCTAATCAGGTTGGAACATTTTCACCCGATTATATCTGGAAAAGGTATCCATGAAACTAAGGAGTACGTGTCCTGATGTTGCATCCACCATTTGGTATATTCTCGGCAATGGGTACTCGTCTTTCGGGCATACTTTATTCAAATAAGTGAAGTCCACACAGATCCACAATTTTGTATTCTTCTTCTTTACAATAACTACATTGGTGAGCCACTCCAGATAGTTTACTTCACGGATGAAGCCAAATCTAAACAGCTTCTCGACTTCTTCTTTGATCGTCATATTTCATTCTAGAGTGAAACTCCTCTTCAATTGCTTTACTAGCTTGATAGCGGGATCTTTATTCAATTTATGACATATTATTTTCTTAAGAATACCTGTCATCTCTTGTGCCGTAGTCCCGAAGATGTCTTTGTTCATCGGCAAGAAACCCGTCAGTCTTTCTTTTCCATTTGTCAAGGTGGGCCCCGATGTTGATAGTCTTCTAAGTTTCTTGATCTAGGTAGATAATCTCAATATCGTCTTCTGCCTCATACATAGGGCCCACGTGCCCATCTTCCTGTGATTGTTATTGCTCTGTAGTCGCTGGCCGCTCTCCTGCTCTATTTTTTATTATGCTTTTCTAGCCGATTCTAGTGCGGTTATAGTGCAAATACGAGTAGCACCTTAATCTCCCTTTATGGTTTTAATTCACTCTGAAGACGGATACTTTAAGATTTGGTAAAAGGTAGACGATACAACTTTCATCTTGTGCAACTAGGTCCTTCCAAGGATGTCATTGTACGGGGATGAGGTGTCTAATACCATAGATTTTGTAAGATGATTGAAGGGTTCTACGTTCATAGGAAGAACAAAAATTCTTTCAGAATAACTGATAGCCTTGTTGAAGCCTATAAGTGGTTGTGATGGTCCCTGCAACTGTTGATCTCCCATAGACATTATTTCAAGTGTGGAGCGGTGTAAAACGTTAAAAGTGCTCTCGTCATAAACTAGTACTCTCCTTAACGAATAGTTGCCAACCTGTATCATAATGACCAAGCATCATAATTTCTTCATGTTCCAAATCCAAGTCATCAAATATCAATGGAAGATTTGTGTTGTCACTCAAAAAGCTTCCTTTCTCCCAGTGCTCCTTCAACATGGGCTTCTTACAGTATACCTTCCTCCTCCTTCTTGGAAGATCCTTCTTGCTCAGTCAATGCGATGATGGTATTGACAATCTATAGAGGTTGTTTCATGTTATCATGTTTCCCTTCAAAACGGACTTCCTTCTCGGTTTCCCGCTTCTACTATTCTTTCTTCACATACTGCTGAAAATATCCGTCCTCAACCAGCCCTTCAATGTAATCTTTGAGTTGATATAAATCCTTCATATAATTTCTATTGCTTCTATGATAAGAGCAATACTTGTCTTTACCTTTATAGTGTGGTTCCTTAATGAGCGGGGCCAGCCTTTTCAACCAAGGTTTATCCTTGATCATGTCAAGAATATGATTTATTGACATCGTGAGAGGTGTATAAACTTTATATCTGGGATGGACCTCGTCAGTATGTATCCTTTGACTTTTAATCCTATCCCGCTTGCTTTCTCCCCACTCATTATCTCTATCCGTTCTATGTGTTCTATTCCTGTCAAATCTAGAACTTTGTTCTCCTTTTCTCGACTCATCATTCCTTCATTATGCTAGCTTTAACAAGATTTTCTTTTCTTCTTCTAGTGTGATGTAGGTTTGAGCCCGTTGGAATGTCTCAGCCATAGTAAATGGTTTCACCTGTGATAAAATCATCAAAGAGGGGTGAGTTTAGATCCAACCCTTGTCTGAAAGCCAGCCTAGCTACTTGGTCATCACAGTTCTCCATCTTGGTTATCTCTTCTTTGAATATATGAGTATATTCCTGAAGGGATTCTCCCTTTTTAGCGGAGATAGTCAGGAGGTACTTTGTGTCCTCCATTACCGCACATAGGTGTACTGCTCTAAAATGATAGAGGACATGACAGTAAAGTTAGTAATTGTGTGTGCGGGAAGAGAATTGTACCATTTCAATGTGGTCCCATCTAGATTGGTGGGAAACATTTTGCACATTAGTTCGTTTTCATGCTGATATAACGCCATCACTTGTTTGAATCGTCTGATATGGTCCACCGTATAGGACTTCCCTTCGTAACATTTGAATTAAGATAGCTCAATTGTTTTTGGTATTAGGGCCGCTGGGATCTCTAGACTCAGCGAAGTTTGGGTGACAACATCTCCTCCACCGCTTCTTCCTTTATGACTTTTGATGGATGAACTTCTCCCGTTGTCTCTTTTATATGAAGTTGGGATTGGATTAACTGTTTTCATACTGCACGTTCTTACTATTCTGGTTATCTTCCCGTCTAGCATTTTGTTCACCTTCTTCTAAAATATTTTCCCATTCTTCATTATTGGTTCATTGGCTAACCTGTGCACATGTTTGTGCCAATTCATGTTATAACACATTGATCAGATCTTGCACCGTTTACCACTCATTGTGCAGCGTTTCAACATTTTATCGATCCATCTTTAGCTTTTCGATCAAGATCGTATGGGTTGATCGACGTGATCCCCCGATTCCCAGTTTTGTTTCCCTCGTTGAGGGTACCTTTCGATGTGGTTCTAGGCATTGTTGGGCTTTTGGAAGGGTTTCTCTCGACGCTTTCTCTTTGCTCTCAATGAGAGCACCAAAATGCAAAGGATTTTTACTTACACTTGAGAATAAAGAGGAATGAGAATGACAATGACGATGGTATGAACAATTTTTTCTTGCTTTATATTGAATGAATTATGTTTACAACCAGCCTCTATTTATAGGCCTTCCTTTGATTTACAGAATCTAATCAAATCCCTCTAAGAACAAAATTATCATCATATTTCTAGGGTCGCCCGAATATTCTCCTAGGATTGTGCTCATTAGCTTTAACTACCAAATCAGCTCCATCCATTAGATCAAATCAACGGTCGAGATTTAGCTTTTCCCATTTTTCCACGGTGGCAGTCCTTGCTTTTTCTTCTAATTGGTCCTCATTTGTGCACTTGGCTAGACAGAGATTTTATGCTTGTTCACCCCTCTTGTTTTAGAAGTAGGCCAACATAACCCTTAGTTTGAAATATACTAGATATATAAACTAATATTGATATTAATTATTGAAATAAACTAGACCCTAACTTTAATTGAGAATATTGAAAGGTGGGATTTTTTTATGTAATATTAAACTAAAACAATTGATATTATTAAGTAAAAATCAAACAAATTTTAATGATTAAAAATTCTAGGGCAATGAGATATGAGCAATGAGATATGACATGAGCAATGAGATATGAGCAATGAGATATGACATGACCCTAACTTTAAATGATACGATGTGACATGAGCAATGAGATATTCTAAAAAAAGAATCAATGTGGCGAATCAAGTTTGTCTTGTCATGGGTGATTTTAATGCCATCACTTGAGGGTTAGAGAGATGGAGCTTAGAAATTGGAAGGCAATTGATTATTTTAATATTTTTACTGGTGAAGCAAATCTTTTCGATATGGGGTCCATTGGGTCGGCATATACATGGACTAATAAAAGAGATCGAAACGGGCTAATCAAAGAAGGCTTAGACCAATGTTTGGTTAATGAAAAATGGCTGAATTGAATTGGTACCCGATGATAAAACTAGTCCATATTCCTTTGGTGCGCTTTGATCATGTGGCGTTACTGATTAATATAAATTAGAATTTTTCAAGCTAGAAACAATTTTTAGGTATGACCATCGTTGGGCTACATTCAAAGAGTGCATCGAGGTTGTTAAATTGAGGTGGGCTACGGGTAATAGATTGGAACATGGGTCTTTTACGGGGAAAGTTAGAGCAGCTAAAGAAGAAGTGTTAAAATGGAGGAAGAATGAAACCACGACAAATTTTAAAACCCGTATTTTGAAGTTGGAAAGCAATCTGAGACTGCTTTATGGTAAAAGTGAGGCGAACGTAGCTGCAATTAAAGTAGCAGAGGAGGAACTTGAGAGTGCCTTTCATGACAAGGCGCAATATTGGAAGGATAGATCTCGGATTGATTGGTTGAAAGCGGGGGATCGCAACACCCATTTTTTCCATGCAAAGGTTCAAGGTCGGCGGAGGATAAATCGTATTTATGGGCTGGAGGATGGAAACAGCCGGTGGGTATCGAGACATGAGGAAATTATGAATGTAGCAGTCAGATATTTTAGATATTTGTTCACCTCTTCAGGACCTAAGGATCTATCAGAAGTCGTGTGTGCCATTTCAACTCAGTTTGAGGACTCAGATAAAAGTTGGTTTAAAGAGTTTGATGAAGCAATTGACGGCCTAAATTCGACAAGAGCACCAGGTTTGGATGGTTTTAATGATGGCTTCTTCCAACACTTTAAAGAAATTATTGCTTATGACTTGTATACGATGGTAAAGATTTTTTTCCAGTCTGCAACTATGCCTAATGAGATTAATCAAACATTAATTGTGTTGGTACCGAAAATTAAGAACCCAACATCGATGAATAATCTCAGACCAATCAGTTTATGTAATGTATCGACGAATAATCTCAGACCCAGTTCAGAGTGCTTTTGTCCAAGGTAGATGGATTGGTGATAATATCCTGTAAGCCCATGAAATCCTTCATTCTCTACGTACGAAGGCAATGAAAGGCAGGAAAGAAGCAGCTATTAAACTTGTTATTTGGTGCTAAAATATATAGGTTTCCTAGACATATGGTGTAATTGGGTAACGGCTTGCAATATTATAGTGTCGTTTGAGGTCCTTATTAATCTCCATCTCAAAATTTTTTAAACCAAAACAGGGTCTTCGACAAGGAGATTCGTTATCACCGTATCTCTTTACCTTATGTGTTGAAGCTTTTTCCTCGCTTTTAATTAAGGCAAAGAATTCTGGGAAAATTCATGGGTTCAAGCCGTCGATTCAGGGACCGTCCATATCACATTTACTTTTTGCATACGATTCTTTATTATTTGCCGAGCTACGAGAAAAGAAATCCAATATGTCCTCTTTATCACCAATTGTTATGGGCATGCATCAGGGCAAGTCATCAATTTTAACAAGAGTTGTGTCTTATTTAGTCATAATGTACCAGTTGAATGGCGTGATGATCTTACTACCATCCTTGGTATGGAATATCGTACAGAAAGGGGTAAATATCTGGGTATTGAATCAAATTTTGGGTTGTCAAAGTTGAACCTGTTCAATGAGATTAAGGGTATGGTGATTGAAAGAGCCTCTAGGTGGTCTAAGAAGTTTCTTTTTTCGCCGACCGAGAGGTTTTAATCAAGTATGTTGCTTTGGCAATTCCCGGGCACACCATGTCATGCTTTAAGCTTCCTGTCACTTTATTAGATGATTTATGTATTTGTCTTTGTAGATATTGGTGGACTTCCAAAGGAAACACCAAGTTATAACGTGCGCCTCTTGGAAAAGATTAACAGAGAGCAAAGATAGAGGTGGGCTAGCTTTCAGAGACCTGTATTGTTTCAATTTAGCTATGTTGGTTAAGCAAAGATGGAGAATTCTTTCTTCCCCTTCTAGCTTACTAAAAAAGTATTGTCAAAATGGCGATTTTCTTCGAGCAAAGCTTAGTTCGAATCCTTCTTGGGGATGGAGGAGTATAAGAGTATAAAAATTCTGATGCACGGTTTGCTCAGGAGAGTGGATAATGGTAAAAGTATCAATATTTAGGAAGATCCGTGGGTACCAAGACCGCTGGAATTTAAGGTTTTTTCTCCTCGAGACGCTTTTTTGCACATGGTTAGTGATCTTATCACCTCCGAGTGTCAATGGAATATTGGCGTCCTCCAAACTGCCTTTCTTAAGGAAGATGTTGAGTTAGTATGTCAAATTCCACTTAGTAATTACGGTGTCAGTGATGCATTTGTGTGGCATTATTGGAGGGACAATAAATACACAGTTAAATCTGGATAAAACACTACTACAAAAAGGATGTTAGATGACGGGTAAAACCCATCATTATAACCTTATATTAATGGTTGATCGACGGTAATCTACCGCACTGTCATCTTTACCATCCTCATCATTAAAAAATCCTGGTTTTTTACCTTTAATGACGGGGAGTCCCTTTCACCTAAAAGTCATAGATGACGAAGAATCTCCGTCATTAAAAGATCCCATAAATTTTTTATTTAAAAATCTCATTGAAAGGCAAAAACTGCCTTCTCATGACACAAAGCCTCCACCAGGACCCTAAACAGAATAAAGTCTAATCCAATCATTTAATCGTTAACAACTAACAAGAAGATAATTGTCCTCTGATATAAATTGAATTTCAGAATGAGTTACAACGTCGTCAATTATGCTTCTTAAATTTCCAACTACAAAAATCATTTCCAAATAATAAAGTAGTTAATACATATAGGAATTGAGATAATTGGGGTAAATTACGGCTGGTAGCTGTCAATCTAAACAAATTTTTTATGTTGGGATCAAAGGGAATGAATAATGTTGATCCTACTTACCAAAGATTTATTAAGTTAATAGCACTACATCATCAACAATGGAGTAGAAACAAGAATGAATTATTTTCCAAATAAATGAAATTAGGCGACAGGATAATGTAACCCATAGTCAAAAAAGCAAATGAGTCAAATGACTGAAAATTAACTAATTAAGTACAAACCTTGGCTTCCCAGAAATAGAGATCATTATGGTAGAGTGAGGTATATTTGGCCTTGATTCTCACTTCTATGGCTTGTGATAGAGCTACCTCCACTCTCTCCATGACCAATGGCTTTCCTATTTCGCATACAACTGCGCATGCACCACCAAATGGACAATAAAAATTAGGAACTCATCTCCCTATATAGCAGAATTAGATATAAATATCAATATCAGCAGATATAAAGGTTATTTTCATGAATTTCCTACTTGAAGAAATAAAGAAAGATGAACCCCAAATATCAAAAAGTTCAAATTACATAAAACATAAATGAAAAAATGGGAAGATATATTGGATTAAGAGTTCCCTCTGACAATTGAGAATATAGAATTGTTTCAAATATTAAAACCCAGGCACACCTCTAGAGAAACAGGAGGTCTGGACATCCTCTTCTAAAAGGCCCCGCAGTCCCAATTTATTGAAAACTCCAAAGTTATGTCTTGCTTATCTCTTCTTTCTTTAGTGACATTTAGGAGCTTGATTTCATCCATAATGTAACACCGAAAGCAAAGCAAAATTGAATGGTATGCAGTAAATTTGAACAAACAGTACATTAAATCATTAACTTTCTCACTAAGTTCCATTATAGAAAGAAGCGTAGTGTAGAGTGAATAATGTATTTAAATGATCTACCTTCCAGAATAACAAGTGTATTGCCATAACAATGAAAGATGGTAATTCAAAAAAACCGTATAACACACGGCTTATAAAACTCTTAAACAAATTATTACATGAAGCACTAAAGCTACAACTTTTTCAAGTTATTGAGCTTGAAATATCAGGTAAACATACACTGCTAAGCTTAAAGACGTAAAGATAAGCTAATATCTATTTGATTGCAAATTAATATATATAGAAATACCTCCAATAATGACACATATCAGAACCATCTCCAAATTGTTGCTCATTAGAGGATCCATCCACACTCTCGAAAGCATTTCCATTCTGAATAATGAGATATCTCCCACTTCACTAACAAGTCACAATACCACCATTAGCAGAAGAATTATAATCCATAACTTGAGAAGAGTCCATCGCACTTCCTATAGCAGAGTCACAAAACAAAATAAACTATATCAGCTAGAGCTTAAACAAAATCAATCCATCACAACAATTTCTTTTTTGTAGTTAGAGCTTAAACAAAATCAACTCATCACAACAATTTCTTTTTTTATAGTTAGAGCTTAAACAAACTATATCTACTTGATTCACAAAACAAATGCTTTAAACAAAAAAATACAAGTCACAAGATATATGTAACGTATTTGCCACTGAAATTTCCATTAAGATTAGTTTCATACACTGGTGAACAGAACAAAACAGAAAGAACACCAACAAGAAAATACAACGCAAACATGAAAGCTACAGCTGCCCCTATCTAATTAACACCATACAAGAAGCAAATGTATCTACAATCACACAAATGAACCCAGTAACCCACTATTAACTACTCTTAAACAAATTCTTATAAAAAATAGAACACAAAAATTGTTTTGAAATTTGAAAACCAGGACAGCTCAAAGATAATCTTCTTCTAATTTTGACCAAGTGAGAACTTGCAGAAGAGTAAACACTATTTGTTTTTTCTTTTCTTTTTTCAGTTAGAGCTTCACATCTGCATTTAAGTCAATAGCAAGTAATTAGGGGATAAACTAGTCAAAGAATTAAACAATAAATTGACAACTGAATGGAAACGGCCTCGAATGAAACCGAGAACCCTCAACCAAATGAAATCTAAACAAAGCACATAAAAAACAAATCTGATTCACAAACCCAAAAAAAATCAAATAGAAAAACAAATAAGATCTAGCAGTCTATTGAAGGTGATAGAAGTTTACGATTAAACTCAGATTCGAAAACCCTAATTATTCAATTTATGAAAAAAGAACAATCACACTCTCACAGATGGTAGGAAGAGAAAGTAAAGAGAAAGTGAAATCGAAAACCTATCCCATTTGGAAAGTAAAGAGAAACCCTAACTATTACAAACTCAGATTTAGAATCAAAAGCTTACCTTGAATCAAATGGAAAATTTGAAAAAGAACGAAGAGTGATGATTGAACGAGAGAGAGGCCTTTAAACGGGGAAAATTCATGGAAATTTGGGAAGATACTACTACAAAAAAGGGCTTAGATGTCGGGCAAAACCCATCATTATCACCCAATATTGACGGGTGACCGGCTGTCATCTACCAGGTTGTCATCTTTAGAAATTTAAAAAGCCGTCACTATAAGGGAGTACAATAACGGGGAATCCCCGTCATCGTAGGTACTGTAAAAGGTAGATAGATGACGGAGAATCCCCGTCATTTTAGCCGCCATAAAAAGCATATAGATGATGAGGCTTACCCGTCATCTAAAGTTACTCCACGTAGACTTTAGATAACGGGAGTCCCCGTCATCTAATGTAATATCTCGACCCTTCGTAAATGAGTATTTTTATAAAATTGATTTAAAATATAAACTGATTTTAAAATTTGATTTAAAAAAGTGATTATTTATAATTTTGGTAAAATAATTTTACCTATATGTGGTTTAGTTTAAAATTCAATTTTTCAACTTTTAATAGAGTTTTATTTTATATTATAAAATTTTAGCTCACTCACATCATATGCTTATGTATACCTTAGTTTTACCCTAATCCTATTTTATCCTTGATTAGGCAATCTCAACTCTCAATTGAAAATCACTCACACTATATGCATATACACCCTAAACCTACATTTAACCTAATATTATATATATTCCAAAACTACTTCTTCTCTCCTATCTCTCTCCTCCCCCGCGCAGCCACCTGTAGGCCAGCAACTCTTCTCATTCATTGGTCTCTCTCTCATTGAATTTGGGTAATCTTCTTCTCTTTCTTTCTTGATTTCTTCCTTTAATCTCTTTCTCTCTCTGTCTTTGTCTCTCTCTCTCGTCCTTGTTTCGTCTCCCTCCCTCTCTATTTTTGTCTCTGTTCTTTCGGTCTCTCTCTCTTTCATCTTCATCTTTGTTTCTTCCCCCTCTATTTCATTTTCCATCTTTATCTTTGTCTCTCTCTACTTCTCTGCTTCTCTCTTTATCCCTTTCTCTCTTCCCCTCTCAGATTCCCTCTCTGTTTCTCTTCCCCTTTATGTTTCTTTCTCCTTCTCGTTCTCTCTATCTATCTATCTCTCTCTCTCATTTTCTCTCTCTCTGTCTCTCTCTACATCTTTATTCTCTCTCTCTCTCTCTCTCTCTCTCTCTCTCTGCCCTTTTGCTTCTTCCATCAGTGGCGGTTTATCACCGAGGCCCCCTTTCCCCTTCCCTCTGTTTCCCTTTCTCTCGCCTTCTGTTTCTCTCTCTATCTATGTCTCTCTCTACTTCTCTCTACATCCCTCTCTCTATTCCCCTCTCAGTTTCCCTCACTGCTTTTCTTCCCCCATTTGTTTCTCTCTCCTTCTCATTTTCTCTCTCTCTCTCTTCCCCTCCCTGTTTTCTCGTGCTTTCTATTCTTTAATTGGGTCTTGCACCCAGTTGCTCTGTCCTGAACCAGTTCATCACGAACTGAACCGCTTCAGTTTACTCGAATCGGTCTGAACCGGTCCATCAGATAAAATTGAACCGGACCGGTCCGAACCAGCCCGGTCTGAACCTTTTGACCTGAAGCTTTATCATTTTACTCTGGACCCGTTATGTTATTTTCTGACCTCGTTCTCACCGTTTTACACTGTTTTAATTAAATCTATATTTTCTATTTTATGGTATTAAAAATGTGTTTATATAGTTTTATTTAAAAACAATTTAGTGATTATATTTTTTGGATTTCGGGTCATTAATTGTTTAATTCATTCTTCCGCTTCAGGTAAGTGGGCTTATATAATGGTGTGACTCCCATTGTTATAAATGTATATACTTTGTGTAAATGAATTTATATCGTAATATGACCTATGTGTGATAAAAATATATATGCTTGTGTAAGTGAATTTACATTGTAATGTGACTCACGTGTGATAAATGTAATATGTGTTATTCTCATCAACTTTAATTGTCTATCAGCATGTTACGTTCATATATATATATGTTTGTGTAAATTGACTTATATAACGATGTGATTCTAATATTATAATTGTATCATGTATTTATTATATGTTTAAAAAAAATTTCAATAATTATTATATTTAGTTAACACTTTGATAATTGATTACTGTTCAGTTATTAATGTGATTATCATGAGATAAATGTCTGAGTATGACTGATTTTACGTTAATATGTTATCATGTTTGATTGTGTTATACGTATCAGTATGCATTATATGATTAATTATTGTTATACGTTAGATTATGTAAGGTATGAGGTTAATTCATTCAAGTGGTAATTAAGCAAAATATGAACTTAAGCATGACCTTTAGTTAACAAGAAATCAGGATTGTTCATGTTATGTTCTGTTAAACGAATGGGGTGTCATCTGTTCATGCTTTCGTCACACATAGGGTGTCATCTGTTCATGGTCATTCATTGGGTGTCATCTGTAAATGTTTTCTGTCACTCATGAAGTGTCATCTGTACACATTTTTCGTCACCTATGAGTGTCATCTGTATGTCGCCCAATGAGTGTCATCTGTTTCGTCGCCCGATGTGTGCCGTCTGTTTCGTCACCCAATTCATCGTGATGTGTTTCAGCTAACGTGTGATCAGTTTTGATTAGGTTGTTAACTAGAGGATATGACAAGCCAATATATGATTTAGATTGTTAAATGATTCTGTTTGAGACACATGTTATCTGCGTGCTATGTTAAGCCATGTCATGATCAAGCACGTTACTTTATTCCATTTATGTTATATGTCAAGTTCAGTTATGTTATGTCATGATTGTATTTATGACATGTGGATGCATGTTATTAAATGAGTTTGCTTACTCAGTATTTTAAAATACCCATTCCCTCACAGTTATTTATGATGCAGGTGGTGATGGCGAGCAGCATGAGTGGGAGACTGGCATAACCAGTTAGATCAGATGAATTTATGTTTTCAGTTTATGATTTGATTTAAAACTTAGGAAAATATTTTCTGTTAAACTTGGTTATTCAAGTAGTTTATTTTACGTTATGATTTTCTACGAATTATGATGAGTGAAAGTTTCATGAATTATGGATTTCAAGTTTTGACTTTATTTCAGAATTCAATTCAGTTTTTTTCGAGGTTTTATTAATTATGCATTTAAGACACTTTATCATTTCCGCTATTTTATGATTAAGATTCCTATCATGGATAAGTTTAATGCTTCCGTTATTTAAGGTAAGGGATTTTCCATCATGGGTAAATTAAGAATTTTCAATTTGAGAATTTTCTCAAAATTGGGGTTTGTTTCGAACTCGAGATTTTAAAATTGTGAAAATACACGTATGGTTAACCCTCAGGGATCGAGGCGTTACATCTAAAGTTCAAGAAAAGAAAAAAAGATAAAAGCTTTTATTTAATTAAATTTTCGCAGCTATATAGGTCCCAGCCAATAATATAAATCATAATCCCTCTAGATACTTCTGTTAAGAATATATGACATCGATCCTAGATAGTTCCCTACTGATAATATAAATCATAAAATTAACCAACAACGTTGTCCAAAAACTATAAGAAAGTTCATCATGAGAAATAAGTTACATTATTGAAAAGCTACTAATTGATAAAATATCAAGTGTAAGCTGCATATTCGAAAACCATAAAATGATTTATAGGACAAATTCATGATAGTAGCCCCAAAGCTACATTCCCTCATAGATAGAAAGATGTATGATGATATCCATGACTTAATATATCCTAGAAAGTAAGAGATATATGAGAAAGAGATTATCAGTTCAACAATCTCACAATGGATAACGGATCTAAACTAAAAGATAACTACGCCAAAAGAAAACACCATCTCATGGAAAGGCAAACAAAATTTAAAAAAAAAAATGTCATTGAAAGGTAAAGACTACCTTCCCATGACACACTTCACACACGAATAATCTTTACCTAGCAATTATGAACATTTATAGTGAAAAAAAGATCAGACAGAGCTATTTATTAAATAGATTATATAAAAGTGTTTTGTAAAAGTGTTAAAAAAAGTCATAGATAGGCAAAAAAAATGCATTTCCATGACAGCTTAATGAATTCAATTTTCACGTAAAATGAAGCTTCTAAACTTAAAGAAACAAGCAACTACAATTCAATTCAATCTACGTAACTCTATCTTACATAAGGAAAAGATATATTTAAGACAATGAACTAAAATTTGAATGCTCGAAATTGATCCTAACAAAGTAAAATGAACGAAGAGCTAATAACAAAGTAAAATGAACGAAGAGCTAATAACAAAGTAAAATGAACGAATGGTATAATAACAAAGTAAAATGGACAGATATGCAATATGAGTTTTCATCATCATGGTACAAATCTAGCAATACTACCTAGATTAGTAACCACAAAATTTATCACTTACATAAGTTATCTTTGACATTATTAGAAGTCGAACACCCATTCAAAATGAAGTAACTACAAAACAACAATAGGAATCAGCTAAGCTTGGGTTCTAAAAAAAACTTTATGAAACAATATAAAGTACCCTCAAAAGTAGAATTTAGAACTACATTCTATTATGATAAAAGAAATTTATCAAGCCAATTTATTAGGTTGGTGGCCCAAATAGGTAAAAAAAACAACAATATCAAGTTTCCTGGACTTCGAGTTTAAATCTATAGCATCACTAATAATGGTACATGGCATTTTTCTCATTAAAAGACACTAGAAATAAAAAAAGGTTAATCTAAACAAGATCTGAAAATTAGAGTTCTCACTGTAGCTTTTGGATTATGAGTTAAAACGCAGAGAACATCTACCAACTCCCCAAGATTATGAGGAGGAATATTGGCAGCCATGCCAGCCTTAAGCAATAACCATATATTAGGATAAGAAATACATATTGGACAATGTAGAACGCCTTACAATCATTTTGAAGCAAAATAAGGAAGAAGATCAAGAGAGAGAAAATATTTCCCTTAAATCATGCTCACGTTGCTAAAATTCAGCTAAACGCAATATCATGATTCACATGTAAGGACACACAAGGTTACTTCCTCTATCGACATAAATGCTTAAATAAACATATTGTTCTTCCAAGAATAAATGCACCTATAGCACCTAGTGTAGCACCAATGGAGTCAGCAATAAATCTTAAAGGCAACCCAAATAGATACCCGGCTCCAAGCTGGAATTCACATTAACAAAAAAAGACATACACAAATGGTAAGCTAAGGTAATTTCTCTCAAATCTAAATATTAGCTTATCAATTTGGTACAACATGCAAGTATTCCATATTCTAAAAGCCTTCAGAGGGTGTCAAATTTGACTAACACTCACATCTTTCCAGATTACTGAAGCACCATTAAATGTGTATTACTTCACTGATTAAAGTGGAGAAAAAGTCATTGCTCTAAAAGATATCGTGAGTACTGAAGCTGGAAGTGTCAACACAGTTAAAGGAATATATGCAACAACCCTACATATTCAGAGCAACGTGTTAAGAGTCTTCAGTTAAAACATAAAGCGATCCTAGGTGTGAGCAGAAAGGAACATCCAAACAACCAAAGGGAATACTTGATTCTACTTCAACAAAAATTATGTAAAATTAGCAGCATCAATAGAGCTAGAATTAATTACAGAAAAGAAAGAAAGAAAAAACTCTTTTCATCATGGAATAAAAGAGATGGTATGCCATCAATGGATAGTTCCATACATTTTTTTCTTAGTAGATATTAGTATCTATAAAAGTTATTCTTTCTTTCCTTTTACTGAAAACTCGAATCATCCAAATCTCTTTGAATTCCAAAGGGACCATGTAGACCCCTAAATCCGAATGCTTTAAGGACATACTAGGGGAAGTGGCCTTGGAAATTTGAGCTAAAAGAAGAACTCCATTTATGTGGTGAGTTCATGAACCAATTAAACTACCCAAAAGGTAAACATAAGCCATATGCATTTTTCTATATGAAACTATATATATATATAAAGAGATAACTACAAGGAGAGGCTCGGCTAATAAGAAATCCAAATCGAGCTCCAAAAAATAAAGAAATAATATGCACTTTTAATAAAAAAAGATGAACTTCTGTCAAATTTTGGCTATTAGATGACTTATAAAATGAGTGGATCCCAAGGGCCCAGATCATGCTTTACCCATAGCAAGAAATCCTTCAATATATGCAAAATGCGATTCTTTCAACATATGTAGATGTAAGTAAAATGGAAAAAAGAACTGAATCATCATGAGGCGAGTGGCAAGTTGTAATCTCATTACCAATGATACTAAGAGTAGATGGCATTAAATCAAAACCAGGAAGACCCACCTAAATGTTTAGTTAAAAGAAGTTTTCAACATTGAGAGAAAAGCTACAATACATAACAATTACATAGCTGTGAGTATAATATATACATGGGTGTCATCTAACACCAAAATTGTAGTAGTGAGAGTTCTGTTTTCAAATGAACCATGCGGGGATGGAGATGAAATTATACAATGGGTTGCCTTTGGTATATGGAGAATCTGGAAATCCCAAAATGATGCTTGCTTTAATGATAATTCGCAAAACTCAATAGATGCATTCAACTTAAGTACAAGATAGGTTGAGGAATTCAAAGAAGATCGAGGAAGATGCTTTAGCAAGTTGGCCACGATGTTTCTTGGAAAGACAACAGAGGAAGCTTAGGATAAGGTTTATTTGATCCGGAGAAGTCAATTTTCAACATGAGTTTCAAAGAGGTATCGTATGTCTAGAATGCCTTTACCGCAGAAGCCATGGCAATTCGGTGGGCACTCGAAGCTTGTGGTTTTCCTTAACACTGGTCACCTTTGCATTGAATCTGATTATAGCATTCAAGTTGATGGGTTGAGGGTTAAAAATGTTCTAGTTGCTGACATTGGAGCAATCATAGCTTATATCATACATCTTACAAGCCATGCTAATTTCTATTTCTTTCACGTTCATTCCTCGCAATTGTAATAGTAATGTTCATCATCTAGCTTCAGTTGGTATTAGGGGAGATAATCGAGTTTGCATGGATACCATCCATATTTAGGTATCCGATTTCTTATAACTATTTTCTTGATTATCATATTTGATTGGCAAAAAAACTTTGTGACATACAAAAAAGATTCGAATGATTAGGAGGTTTTTCCATTTTAATATTACTTTTTTTAAGGATACAATTTGATATTCAAAATTTCAGAAGACTTATTTTCATAACTTGGAAGTAGATTCAGAATTAAGGGAAGGAATGACAAACATGAAAATAAGGACCTCCATTCGTAAAATTTGTGAAAAATGTCGATTGGTCCGTAAGCTGAGACAAAGACATCTTGGTTGTACATTACAAACTATACGCCAAATTTCATGTGAATTTTTTTAATTTCAATAGTTTATTTATTTTGGCTCCTCAATACCAAAATAGGAATAAACTTAATTTGTGTCACCCAAAATATTTTAATACATAATACATAAAAAAAAGAATATATGTAATACATAAAGAATAATGCAAAACAAAAGAAAAATTTGCTAAACAATAATCTCAATAACTTTTAATTTAGATGATGATCAAATACTTGAAACATAATAATTAATACTAAATAGAATCACATTTACTTTGGGAGAAAGGTGGGGAAAAGCGTAAGGAAGAAAAACAAACAACAGAGTTCCAACATCTTAATAACAACTTTGGGACAAACATGTTAATAACATCATTCACTGATCAAGCAACAGAGTTCCAACGTAATTTAACAATTTAAACAAAGCTTCATTTTTTATTTTATTTTTTCTGTTTTCCCCCTAAATCTTCCATTGACACAACAAAAACTAGACACCGAACATTCCATTCCCAACCCCAAACCATCCGACATAATCAAAGCTTATTTCTGTACCAAAAAACACCTTTATTAGGCCCACCCTCATCAGGCTCTACATAAAGACACTCCTTAGCCTCTCTCCAAAGAGCCTTATAAAATGGAGTCCCATCAAATTGGTAATACTCTCCCAAAATTGGCTTAATTGCTTTAGTAGCCTCCATTGCATGATAGTGTGGCATTGTGGAGAACAAGTGATGTGCAACATGAGTATCCGTTATGTTATGAAACACTTTATTCAACACCCCATAGTCCCTGTCGACAGTAGCCAAAGCTCCCCTTAGCCAGTTCCACTCTGACATATCGTAGTGCGGCAGCGAAGGATGAGTATGCTGCAGATAAGTAATTATCACCAAAAACCCATTCACTATAAGCAATGGCACCACATATATTGACACTAACCAAGCCACCCCTTTTGTCATTGCAATTTGGTACAAAACATAAAGCATGGACATAACCCCGATATCTGATATGTAAATCTGAATCCACTCTCGTTCCGAGAATATCGGTCCATACGGATCGTAATGGCAAGCAAAACGATCGTAGGGCCGGCCCGAGATGTTAAAGGCCAAGTATAATGGCCAACCTAGAGTGAGAGTGACTAGAAGACTCAAAACTCTACCCGGCGGGTTATTGAAGTATTTAGAGTACCAAGGGATTTTGGATTTGGGCTTTGGGACGAAAACCTCATCCCGATCGAGGGACCCGGTGTTGGAGTGGTGACGGCGGTGGCTATATTTCCATGAGAAGTAAGGGACAAAGAGAGCAGAGTGAAGGATGAGGCCCACCATATCGTCGATCAATTGATAGTCACTAAAGGCGTGGTGGCCGCACTCGTGGGCGATGACCCAAAGGCCAGTGAGGATGCAACCTTGAAAGATCCAGTAAATGGGCCAGGCTAGGTAAGGGAATGGGTGGGGGAGGAGGTGGAAGTAGGAAGTTGCAATATAAGTGAAGAGGGAGAATAACGACACGTCGTAGAGGATGTAGGAGAATGAGCGGAGAAGGGAGCGGTTGAAGCAATGTGGGGGGATCGCTTTTTTTATTTGGCTGAGGGTGAAGGGTGGCTTTGCGTGTGGGACACGCTCGAGTTGATTTTTGTCATTTTTTGGGTTTGTTTTGTTCATTCGGCCACCTCCACTCATCCCGTCCGGTCTATAGGCAACCCCGAAATAATTATTTTAGATTATTAACATTAATAATCTTAGATTTAAAATAATAACATAATCATTGGCCCAAATTATAAATAAAAAAGAAATTTCTTAATAAAATGCAATTAATTAAAGATTTATTAAGTAAATGACATTGGATTCACATAACTTACTACTAGAACTAGAAGTAAATCTATGTGTTATTCTAAGTGAATATATCAAAATTATTTTGACAAAAGAATATATCCAATTTTTAAGGTGATATGATCCGTCCTTTTTTACAAAGGAACCTCAACAAAGATTCAACATTTAGACCACTAACAATGGCTAAGGGTAATAAATTTGCATGGCCTACAACTGTCCACAAGATCACATGATATATCATTTTTAAAACAAGATTACATTATATATCACAATGACACAAAAATCACAAAAAATCCAGACCAATAATTTATAGCAATTTACTTTGGCTATAACGTGGCTTCTTGGGCAACAACTCCAATAACGTATTTGAGTTAATCAACCAAAATTATTAAAATCGACAAACAAAATAGTAAAATATTTATTTATGTCTTTCACATTAAACCAAAAAACGAAAAATAGTTTGTCATAGATTTTATATCTTTCACTGTTATCAAGGTCAAAAAATATATTGCTTTTTTTATTTAATAAATACATGTATCATTCTAAGCTTGGTTTCTATAAACAATAAGAGCCACGAAAAACAATAAGAGCCACGAGAAGAAACAAAAGAAAAATCTATAACGTATATACTAAAAAAGAATTAGATATCACAAAATGAGCACTAAATTGTTATAGACTAAAAAAGTTACCAATATTCTGATTTTTTTTATAATTTTATGAAAGGAATCGTTCATAAAAGTAAAAATAATAGAAATAAAAACTATTAAAATCTTGAATTATTGTGAAATAATTGGGTTTGATAAAACAATGGTAACAAACTTAATTTGATATCCTTTTCAAGAAAAAAGAAAAGAAATGGTGCTTATGAGTATATTCCATTGCAATTATAATATTAATTAGAAAAAAATAATATAGGGTAAGTAAATTACACTGATGACGTAAAAAAAAGTAAAATCAATAAGTAACAACACGTTAATAACAAGGAAACTGCATAATATTCGAATTTCCGAACAACAAATTTAGGGAAAAGAAAACGCAGAAGATCGGGTTGTTTCTCCATAAAAAAGACCTGCAAAAACTGAATATTGAAGAAAAAAACAGAAACAAAAAGTGTTTCTAAAATAGAATTAAAGATGTGTTTGTTAGTGTTTTTTTTAATAGAAATGACTTTACACATTCAAAAAACTTTATTTTAATTCATAATTATATCATAGAGTACTTAAATATACTAGTTCAGTTACATGTGTGGTGTATGTGATATGTACGTTTTTAATGTTTGGTTTGTTTCTCATTTATTATTTATCTATTTAAATAAAATAAAAAAATTTAATAAAATATATTTATATGTAAATAAGAGAAGAAAATAATATTTTGATTTTTATAAGTTTAAAACACCAAATTTTTTCAAAATAAGTTATTTATGCTATAAGAACATATACGCACAGTCTAAGATACAATCTTTAGTTTCATATTTTTAGTATTATTTTTTTAATCTTTTGTAAGAAATAAACTAATAACATGTTTATTTTTTGTAAATGATTGCATTTTCCCAATATATGTATTAACAAACGAAGTAACTTAAAATAGTATCCAGTTTATAGAGTAAAATCGAAATTAAGAAGAAGAAAAAAAAAGTAAAAAGTCTGATAAAAATATACACTACAATTATGTGAAAAAGAAAAAAGAAAAATTGACTAATAATAATGCACATTAATGGACTCAAATTGTGATTTAAAAATTATAAAATAATTGTCTAAAAATAATTTTCATTATCATTCCGCTTTTAATATATTAAAGATCCCGTTTTTAATATATTAAAGATATTGATGCACTTAGATATACTTTAAAACACTTTATGTGCATGCCTGTAGAATTATTTAGGAAACATTTGAGCACACATTCTTGTAAAAATGCTTCTATATATCAAAAATATGTTATCAAATTACATATGATTTAAAGTAGTATTTTCCAATGTATTAAAAAAATGAACATAGAAAATAAGGCATGCAGTGGCCCATATGCAAGTTTACATCCCTAATCTCATCAAAGTTTCTAACTTTGACAGAGAAAAAATAGCATGAGAAACTAGTGAACGGCTACATTGTTCTTAAGAACATGAAATAATTCAATTCCAAAAATTCACTTGTAGCTTAAAAAAGCCAGGAAAACAAAATCAAGAACTACTAGAAAAAACAACAGGAAAATACAAAAACACAATGCAAATAGATTATAAATTTAGTTAAAGAGAAGAAGCTCGTATACCTCCCTCTCTAGGAAAGTACTTCTCTCTCTCTCTCTATAAGGTAGTCTTATTTTCAATGAACGATTCCTTGGCTTTGTTGGCTGTTCGGCCGGCGCCTGTGGAGAAGAAAGACTGATATTTAAGCTTGCGTTTCAGGTTTCAACATCGCACACGTATACGTTTTTTAACGTGACTGTATAAATTCCCTTGAACACTCGTCAAAATTCCTGTTAATCCTAAAAAAATAGGTATTTTATCTTATGTTTAAATCGGGTAACAGGCCGGATACTTGCTACAATGATATCAGTTTTTACATATGGTAGAGAAGTTTCACCAGAAAAATGAAAATGATATCGAAGAAAAATACCTTTTTAACGTATAAAAGAGTTAATTAAAGAAAAAAGAGAAGTACATATTTTGTCTTAAGTCTAAATGAGTTTCAAAAAGTAAGAGGGAAAACAAAAGTTTATTCATTTTAAAACAATATTTTTAAGGGTATTCACGGATGGCCTCGTTTCAATTTGTTTTTTTTTATATTAAAAGATAAATATATTCAATACAAAAGTACACTTATAAAAGGGGCATACCCCATGTATACAACAAGCATTGTAAAGAGCTGGATACAAATTACACTATAATGCATATCTAGGAGACAATACAAGACAAAATTGAATGGATACGTCATACTGGAGGTGCATAACGGATATCAAACCAGGGGATCACACAGAACAAACCAAAAACAAGGCAATCTACAAACAACGACCAAAATACATCACAAACAAATTAACTATCTCATCACACTCAAACCACCACCTAGCTAATCCCCACAATCAAGAAACTAAGGTATACAACAACAAACAAAATTAAATGGCCTAATAAAGCAAATTTGAGCCATCAAATCAAGAATAGAACCACGACCAAGACCATACTGCGTCCAAGTCAAGTGACCTCAACGGAATCACCCTCAGCATTATTTGAATTCTGGGAGGATACAATCTAGATTGGAACAACTCATGGAAGAATCAGTACTGTTAGACTACCTCATAACTGAAAAACCCCAAAATTAATCAAATCAGGCGCACCTTCGATATAGACTTCCAGACCTCAAGCCATCACAAGGGAAATCAGACAGGGAAGGAAAGCAGCGGTCGGACAGAAAAAATGTCATTCAAGTTCAGGAAGAGCAAACCCCATTTTCTCCTACTGGATCTGTGTTGCCCACCTGTAGATGAGGAATCTGACAACCTAGTAACGGCGGCACTGAACGGAGGCAAAATCAAGGTCGCGAAGCTCCTATAACCATTTTTTCTGTGGAGGTAGTTAGAAGAGATACTGAAACCTCGAGCCTCGAACTCCCTAGTCTCACCGTCGGGATTACTTACGTCGAGAAACAGTAACCGTAACTTTGTCATGTTGCAAAGAAATGCAAGGTGGAGGTGTGCCCAGCCTGAGCTCACCGGAGCTCAAGGCCAGGCTCAGAGGAGGGGAAAAACGAAGAAGTCTCGGCGGCTAGGGTTAACAAAAAGAGTTTCTAGAAAGAAGTGAGACATTCTCTCTCTAGAAACTTTCATTTGTTTAATGAAGGTTTAGAGGTTTGTTTCATTTTTTCCAAAAGTCAAACCAAAGTTTAGGTTCGGCACCGAACCATCTGTTGAAAATAAATCCAACCAAAGTTCATTTCGATTCAGATCTTCAGTTAGGTTCTAGTAGTGAAAAAAAGTATTTTAAAAAAATTCCACCACACACCAGAAATAATAGTAGAAAACTAAGGTTTCAGCTCGGTTCGATTCGGTATGAAATTAAATAATAAAAAATAAAAAAGCAATCGAAAACTAAATTTCAAACCAAACTGAAACTTTGAGTCTCTAATTATGCTTAATCAAACCAAACTCAAGAGCCTAAAAAACTTACTGAATTGGTTATTTTTCTTTACGTTGGGTTAGTTCGGTAAAAAATTGTTCATGCCTACCCGTGTCATAAGAGAAGATTTGATGTCAAAATTCTAAAATTATGTTACGTCACTCAATTTAATTTGCATGGCAGCATAATAATAGGAGGAATCCTAAATAATGCATGATGTCGAGAGTAATGAACGATGCCGATCAAATAATGTTTGCTTGTGCAGTTGAATGTCCTACGCGTTTCCGGTGTTAGTGATTAGATGACGTTTTAATGACGAAACTAGCAATATCATCTTTGTAACTATCGACTTTGCTATTTTAAGGTTATATACGCATGTGGTGTTTCGATCTTTTCAATAGACATTTTTAAATATTCATTCACGTCTCTTTTCCTTTCCTTGTACTTTTGAGTCTTTAAATTTGTTAAAGGATGTTATATCATATGACAGGATGAGAATCTATCTATATTTATATATTTGTTGAGTCTTTTCGCTAAATATTATTTGATTTTGGGTTGGAATTTGATATGATATCAAAACTTGGTCCTATCATGCCTTAGGCCCGGTTTCTATCTGTCTCTGTCTCCGTGTGTACATGCCTAGTTCATGGCACGCTTCGCGTGTGGGGGTGTTAATGGATGTTATCCCACATCGATTGTGAATGAACATCTATTTGTGCTTATATACCTGTTAGACATCTTCACCTAATACGAATTGATTTTTTATTGGAATTTGTTTGTGTTTATATTACTATTGGACCTCTCCACCTAATATTAATTGGTTTTAGATTGAAATCCGACAAAACTAAACAATCTCTTGTTTGACATCTAACTTTCAGAAATTGTAACTTTTAACCATCCTAGTAGGGAGTTATAGTTTTTTAGCCATTTTTAAAAATAATTAAGTTAATAACTAAGTTAGTTTGACTATAACTTTATACTCCCACTCCACCCTTATGGAAGAAAATATTAATATATTTATTATATATTAAATAAATGGTTAAAAGAGGCATGTATCATCTATAATTAATCTTTAGATTTTCAAAAATCTAACCCAATTGTTCCTTAACAAATTTCAAAAAAAAAATCTCTAAATTTTTTTATCTAAACAAAATAAAATTATGGGACTAATAATATATATACATGAGATACATAAAAAAATCTGATTAAAACTAATAATATAAAAAAATCAGATTTAACATTTTCATTTATGACACAAAATCCACAAAAAATTATTATATACATGAGATATATCATATGACAAAATAGGAATAATATGAATTATGTAATTATTTTTATTTATTGGTCCATTTTATTTTCATAAGTACTTATGTAATTAATGAAAATAATCATTTTAAAATATTTTCTCCACTAATCATGTACTCAAATTTTTTCATTAAATACATATTTGTTTAAAGATGGAGCGGTCCCTTGTTTGTAGACAATTAGTTGAGATTTTTAGGAAAATATACACTTATTAACAAAATAATATAAATTCAGAATAACCATATATTTTTAGAATATTTTTGTTTTAAAATCTATAAATTTTTCACTAGATGCAATTTTTTATGATGCAGCGATTCTTTAATTTTTAAGAGAATTAATAGTGATTCTTAGGCAAATATATCTGTAATAATCAAATAAATAAATATAAATTTGGAGTAAATATAATACAAATTATTTTTGGAAATATGTTTACATATTTTTTTAGATAAGAAAATATATATATTTATATGAATTGTACTAATTATTTACATAAAGATTTTTATAACTACTTACTAATCTATAATAATTATTTTAGTAAATTCATCATTACTCTGATAATAGTTATTTATATAAATTACGTTAAAAATGATAAAAAAGGTTATTAATAATAATATTTAGTAGTATCGGTTAGTACATACTGATTGTATTACAAGAATAATTAAAACATACATTATTATTGAGAAGTATGCCATCTTATTGTTTCTGTAGAAATGATAGTAAACAATTATTATTTATCATTAAATAGGTACATATGAAAATAATAAAACTGTTTATTATTTAAAATTAAAGATTCAATCCTTTAACTTTTAAGTAACTTAAAATGGATAAATTTTTCCTACAATTCAAAATTCAAGAATCATTTAGTTTAGATATTAATTAGCATAAATGATAATTAAAATAAATGTAGTTGATGGGGCATTATAGTAAATATAGTTTATAATTTTGTTTGCTTTTTCTAACATAGTTATTTTTTAATTATTTTATATTTATTATCTCAATTGTTCATATGAAATTTTTTTTAAACCACTTTGTTTAAATTATAATCTTCACAGACATTTTCTCCTCATTTTTAATTTAAAATCTCAAAAGATTAATTATAAGTAAAAAATAAGTCTCAAATTAATTTCATATTTTTTAATTAATATATTTTATTGCCAGTTTTAGATATAAATCTTAAAAGACTAATTGTAAGCCAAAATATGTCTGAAATTAACCTAATATTTTTTAGTTAATATTTTTTTTATCATTTTTATGTGTATACTAATCTAATGAGCATTGAAAAGAATAATGAAAAATAAACTTTCATTGACCAAAATGATTAAAAAATCTCTATATGTATAACTACTTATCTTACTATAGGTAAAAGTTAGTAAAATTATTTTTGTACAACTTTACGCTCACATTATTATTAAAATTTCTAAATTATCTCTAAACTTAGTATTAAATGACACCGTAGTAATTAAGTTTTAATTAATTAATAGACATTGCTTTCTATTTTATACTTAATTAATCTTTTTAAATTATATTTATAATAGAAATCATGATTAGTAGAAATCATAATTGATAAAATTATGATTAATTGTAACAATATAACGCATAATATATAAAATATGCAAAGTGAATGAAAGAAAACTTTTTTTGAACAAAAAATTTGATAAAAGAGAAAAATAATTTACAATTAAATTTGAGTAAAATGTATTAATCTACATATTAGACAAATTTGATAAATATTTTTTAAATTAAGCTCACAATGAAAAGGCATGTATTAAGAAAAATAAGTTATGGTAATAATATTTATAAAACTTATATTCATGTACAACGCACGTCTTAAAAACTAATATTAAAAAGTTATCCTTTATAGAGCATAGTGTTGTGTGGATAAAAAGAGATCGTAATTCAGTTACTGATACTGTTGCTACATATAGTATTAATGAGAACTGTTTCAGTTTTAGTTCTCATTTTTAACCTTGTAAAATTACCTCTCTTTATTGAGAAGGATTTAATGATTGTTCATGGGATTTCAATAAAAACATGAAGCGTGTTAAAAAAAGATATCATAGATTTTTCACATTTATAATTAATACGAATAAGTTAATATGTCCAAGTTTATTAGAAAAATGAGAATACTATTTAATGTGTATCGTTACTATTTTAAAATAAATTATACTAACATCTTTTGTAGTTAGAACCGGCTAAAGGTTTACTTTTAAATAGTAGAGGGCAGTTGCCTTCATCTAGGCCGCCCCTTTCAATTTGAACAACCCATGTGAAGGTAAGTGACAAAACAATGTACTCAATTTTCAAAATAATCACTAGCAGTATCCCAAAAAGATTATTTCCCTTATATAGTTATTAATAAAGGTTCAGAAATAGTCCATTTTTTAAAAATAAGGAAGAAAATTACAAAAAAAAAGTTCAATTTGCAAGAATAGCCGGTTTTTCCTAATTGTCAATTTTTTTTATAAAACTAGAAAAAAATTTAAGTACAAGTGTACTATGGTATATAAAAACATACCATGGTATATATTGATATACAATAGTATATTTTAATATACCATCAATATATCGTAAAATATTTTTACATACCATCTGTGGTATACTATGATATATTTATATACAATAGTATATTTTAATATACTATTAGTATATCGTAATATATATTTAATATATTTTTATATACCATATATGATGATCATACATCATACCAGTATCACATTCAAACTCGTCCCCTTCTTCTTCTTCTTCTTCACATCTCTCTTGCTCGAAACCTAGAAACTCAGAAATCAAATTATAAAATAAGAAATTATTGACTCTTCCTCCGGCCACCACCACTCTTATTCTCTCTTCACCAAATTTGAACCCTCGCCTCCAATCTTAGATCCATCGTTTCTATCTCTAGGGGTGACGTGGCGTTCATCCTCTCACCCACTTGTGTTCAAATTCTCATGCTCTACTTCTTTGTTATCTCTCACCATTACCATCTCCCCTACTAATCCACTCGGTTCCGATTCAGAAGTGAGGCAGAGATGAGAGAGAAGACGAAGAGAGAAGAAGGGAGAAAAAAGAAAGAAAAAAATGGTCATTTATGCAAATAGGAAATTTTTGGACCATTTTCTAAAACAGTTAAAAAAATGACTTATAAACCTAATTTTCCCATTAATATAGTCAATTTCTTGAATTTTTACAACATATTTACTAAATTATCTCAAAAACTCATTCTAACAATCTATGATATATTAAAAATGACATAACAATGAGAACCATTTCTTGACCATTTTGTCAATCTCTAGTTCCTAAATTTTCTTAAATAACCTTCAAGATATTAAATTCAATAATGCATATTTAAGTATTAATTCCTCATAAATATCAATGTAAAGGAAAAAATCCACCATCTTCAATAATCGATCGTGAATTTCTTACATCATAATATGAAAATCAAGAAAATAATTTAGAGAGAGAATAATGACACATTGATTTATGTGAAAAATCCTTAAAAGAAAGAAAAACCACGGGGAGATTTTGATAGTAATTCATTGTGGAGAATGAGTTTACAAGGCTAATGGGTGTTGAGAGTTATTGTCTCTTGTTTGGAGTTACATCTTGCCTCTACTTATAGATCTTCATATAATCTGATATTCTAAAAATAGGATCAACAGAATATTCTCTGAGATCTAGCTTATCAACAATAACAATCAAGTGAATCTTGACCGTCTGATCAATTTAATGGTATTGATTAGCTTCTCTTTGGACTACCACATCGGTAATCCATGTACTTTCATCTGATTGATATGTTCTTCATAACCGCCTGGTTGATCCTACGGTTCTCGCTCTATCTTCTCTTCATTGGATTCTTCGGTCTCTTGTCACGTGTCATGTGAAATTTAACCTGTACGTTGGCCTCCATTACACTCAACGAAATTTTATTCATAATGTGTAATGATCATCTTTTCTTGTTCTGACGTTATGTATACCTGTTTATCTTCTCACGCGCTTCTTGGAAACATGCAATGTAGTTTTCCAAAAAAAATTTTGACTGTCTACTGTTAGCGACAACTTCTTCTTTTCTTTCTTCCATTATGTTCTTTTGTTCCCATTTACAGATGCTTTGCGATTGTCGAGTAACTTATTTGTCAGCTTGTTGTTGACGATGATTATTTCCTCTTTATTTGCTATTATGCCTTTCTGTTCCTTTCAATGTGGGCTCATTGATAAAAAATTTCAGTTTTCTTCACTTTTATTTTCCTCTTCTCGTATGTTAAGATCATTTCATAGATGGCATCACATGAGTCTGAGTTTGATAATCTGCATTTATTGACAAAGTTTCTCCCGTTTCCTTTGCTACGAGCTTATTGATAGAGTTTCTCCCCTTTCCTTTGCTACGGGTTCATTAGAGAGTTTCTCTCGTTTTCTTCGCTACGGGCTCATTGAAGAGTTTCTCCTATTTCTTTCACTATAGACTTCTTGAAGAGTTTCTCATGTTTCCTTTTTTAGAGGGACTTACGAACTACCGGCTTTCAAGGACTTAGGTTCAAATAAAGAACATGGCCCCGTTTCTAATTTGAGAGTAGCTTCAGCACGGTATCGATAGGACTTGATTTGAGCATTTCTGTTTACAAGTAATTATTGAGAACATAGTTTTTTCAAGCTGCTATTTGACAGACCGTTTGTTAATCTCCATATTGTGGATGTTGCTGTCAATGCTTATGTTGGAGGTGTCATTGCTGATGCAACCGTAGTCTTTTGTATGTTTTTTCATTTCTTCAAGGCTTAGTAGATTTCTTTTATTCTTTCATCTGCTTCTCACTTTATCTGTCTTTATCTTTTCATTTTCCACTTCTTCTTTCATCGTTTTCACTTTTTTCTTTATCCACTTTCACTTTTTTCACTTTTCGTATTTCTTTCTTTCTTCTTTTTCTCGACTTCCTTAGATGAAGCCAACACAAACACTGATCGCTTAACCTCACAATTCTCATACGGTTCTCTTTTTTGAAGATTCATTTGCTTCTCACTTTATTTTCTTTTGTTTTCTTTCTTTTCCTCTCTTTCATATTCCTCCCTTTCTCCTTTTTAGTTATTTCTAAGTATTAAATACTCTTTCCAAGATTAAGACATCTTAAGACCTTCTTCCTTTGTAATTCTCCACCATTCTTTTTAGATTCCTTGCTTTTGAAATTTCTTTCTTTTTAGACTTCTTTCTTTTCAAATTTCTTTCCTTTTCAGAGTTCTTCTTTCTTCCTTCTTTTCAATGCTCCTCCTTTTCAGAATTTCCTTCTTTCCAAACTTCCTTATTTTTTGTTTCTTTTAGAGGGTAGTACTGCAGACACTATTCCCCATGGACTTAAGCTCTTAGTGAGCTCAGGGGCCCATTTCAGTTTCCTTTAGAAAGTAAAAGGCTTCTTGGACATGAACTCTTGGGGAGCTCAGGGTCCTGTTTCTATTTTCTTTAGAAAGCAAAAGTGTTCATGAACATGAACTCTTGGTGAGATCAGGGGCCCGTTTCCATTTCCTTTAGAAAGCAAAAGCCTTCATGGACATGAACTCTTGGTGAGCTCAAGGGCAAGAGCCCGTTTCTGTTTCCTTTATAAAGTAAAAGCCTTCATGGAAATGAACTCTTGGTGAGCTCATTGGCCCGTTTCTTTCTGAGAACAATGTCCGTAGACACTCTCAAGGACATAAGCTTTTCGCAAAGCTCAAGGGCCCTAAACTTCCTATAGGACTCTTGCTAGAGTTTATCTCTTTGCTTTTCTTTTTTCCTGTACAAATATATGCAATAAGAATGTAGAACAACACCATATATAATATCTTAATGAAATGAATAGGGAACGAATATACCGTAACTTTTTTCTAGAAATTTGAATCTCATTGTGTAAATAATTTCAAAAAATTGACTTCCGTAGCTTTGTAGCGAAGTTTAAATGTGTTGGTGAAGCTTAATAAATGAAGCCTAAACATCCTCCACGAGAATTTCCATAACTTTGGATGGGGAACTCCAAACTGAATTTCATAAAATTTGTTAAGAAGCAGACTTCCTTATCTTTCTGATGATATAAGATTTACCATGTAGTTGACTTCCAGTAAATTTAATTTGATTTCTGAAGTTGACCATTCTGCATATTCTATTTTCTCGAACAACCTTTATAAAAATCATCATAACTTTTTGTTGTAAGCTCCAAAATTAATTCCATAAAATTTCTCAAGAAATAGACTACCATATCTTTGTAATATTATATAACTCGATGTGTGTCCAGCTCCTAACTAACACAGTATAAATTTCTCAATTTACTATTATACATAATCTTTGTTTCTGAACAACATGTATTGAAAGTACCATAACTTTTAATAGGGAGCTCCAAATTGAATTTCGTAAAAATCTCCAAAAAGTATACCTTCGTATCTTTCTGATGGCACATCATGTACATTGTAATAAGCCCCCAGTTGTTACAGTTTAATTTCTATAATGGACAGTTCTGCATAATCTTCTTTCCAAACAACATGTATGAAAAGTGCCATAATGTTTTCCTCGAAGCTCCAAATTAAATTCTGAAGAGCATAGATGAAAACCATCACAACTTTTGATCGAGAGCTCCAAATTTATTTTCGTAAAGTCCTACAAAATTAGACTTCCTTATCTTTCTGATGATATAAGAATTGTCATGTAATTTTCTTCCAAAATTTTCTATTTCTGTTGTCGTTTCCACTCACATTTTCATTTTCCACTCTCATTGTCATTCCGGTAGTGGATAGCCGAACATGTTGTCACGATTTCATGTTGTTAGGACTTTTTCCACTCTGCGTCTGATAATTCCATCTTTTCGATTTCATCTAACTCACCGGATGACCAAGAGTTGTTTGATCGAGCCCAAGTAGACATAAGGATGAGAAACAGACTTTGCAGTAAATTCGATGGTTCCATTGAGAAGAGGACCCAGGCGGTTACTTAAAGCTCTTCCCGCTCAGAGGTGTTGGAGGGAAAAGAAGAAGAGAAGAAAAATCAAAGAAAGATTGAAAAATGAATGAAAGTGTGTGATGTGAAATAGAGTGAGAATTTGTCCCACATTGGAAACTCAAGGATAGAATGTTGGGTTTATAAACTCAACATTCATGCCTTGGGGTTAGTCCCAAGGGGCACCCCACATTTTGTGGGAAAGAGAGAACCTAGATGGCACATGGTCCTCCCTTCACACGCGCGCGCAGCCGCCGTCCGGCCGGCCGGCTCGGTACGGTCTAAAATGAATAAATTTTTTTTATTTATTTGGAGAGTGATTTACTTGGAGGGGAAGTAAATAACTCCAAACAGAATCTGTAATTATCTGCAGAAGATAATTAAAATATCTCCATTATCCACAATATCATCATAAATCTGATTCTAGTTTATCTTCAAGTTTGGCTTGCTCTCCAAGCTAAAAACGTTATATATAGAATAAGGCATCATTAGCTTCGTTTAAGAGAAGAAAAACATGAACACAAAAGCATCCTGCATATTGAGAGAAATACAAAGGAGTTCTGTGAGGGTCAGAGTAATCGGTTGATGTACTCTAACTTAGATCATTGTATCATGTACAGACGATTCGTCGTAGTCTCCAAGCACCCTGTGGAGGACGATTATTGTCTTTAGGACATTGCTTTCGAGCAATCCTTGATCTACATCGTATTTTTCGTTCTTAATTTGCTGTAATTGTTTTTCCATTTTATTTGTTTATTAGATCAAATAAATTTTGCTGTAATCGTTTCTGTTGCAATTAAGTTGTAATCGTCTCATATTTCCTTGTAATCGTTGGTTAATGAAAGCATCTTGTTCCATGTCTCGTCCCATATTTCCATGTCTACAACGTATGCATATTTCACATTTATTTCCTTTTTCTAGGCTAAATCTAGGTAGAAGTTCTAAATTAATCATATGTTGTAAGGAACGAACCTAATCTAGCATGCAAAATATTAGAAAGTTCAGCGATATAAACAGAAGAAGGAGCATAATTATTATTAATTATTGCAGGAGTTACAGTAGACACATTAAGTTTAAAAAGACCATCAAAATTATAACATTTCCCAACAAACATCCCTCCCTTAGTCAGAATAAACTTGCCAGCATCAAAGACAAGTTTAAATCCACTTTTACATAAAAGAGATCTTGAAATCAAATTTCTACGAATTTCAGGCACGTGCAAGACGTCTAGGAGAGTAAGTTATTTTTCGGATGTGAATTTCAACACAACCTTTCCCTTTCCCTTAACATCAGCTTCTGAGGCGTTCTCCATATAGAGAACTTCATCTTTATCAACCTCTGCATAAGTTGAAAAGATGGTTCGGTCACGGCACACGTGCTTCGTAGCACCGGTGTCGACCCACCATTCCTTGGCGTCAGTGACCATACAGATCTCAGAAATCATTGAACATAGACCATCTATCTCTATCATATTTGCTTGGTTCATTTTCCCGCTGTTACGGGTTTGGTTACTATCGTTTTGATCTTTCTTAAACCGGCAGTCCTTTGCTCTATGTCCGCCTTTACCACACACCCAGCAACTACCCTTAATGTGTTTATCTGAATTACCTTTTTGAGCATTGCTCGTCGATGTCTTCCTTTTCTTGTCCGGTGGATTGGATTTGTTTCCTTCTACAACATTATCTTTCATCCCGTAGGTTTCCCACATCGCTTTCTTTTCATTTTTCTGGTTTCTCAGTGTGCAGAGTCTTGATCCCAGTAGATTGTTCCATAGTTATTGTCTTTAGATTGTTGTGTGAAGAGGACCCAGGCGGATACTTCAAGCTCTTCCCGCTCAGAGTTCCACTCCCAGCATCCCCGCTACGCATATCGAGTCTTCCTCGAATTCTTATCCTCCTTTTCCAACAACTCCTGCTGGCCCGCTATGGGTACTCCCGCTCTGGGAAATTGTTCCAGGTCCTAGAGCACTACTGCTGGTGAACCTTTACCAGCTCTGTGGAGGTTGAAATGATTTTCCAACGATCCCGTTCCGGAATCTGTGAGTTTCCTTGACTATGCCATGGCTTCTCACGTTATTTTTGCGGCATTCAGTCTGACGCCGATACTAATAGCACGAAGAGGCTTGAGCTCATCAACAACTTAAGCTATGATTTGATGCGGGTAAAACTTTCTTTTCCTTTCTCAAGACATTTTTCATCTTTCAAGATTTTTCCCGTTCTCGTTGTTTGTTCATCCCTTATTTTCCTGCACTTTTGCACATGAAAAAGAAAAAAAGATCTTTCAATATACAGTGGTTGAAATTTAATTTTTTCGTTTATCAATCAAGAAGGATTTTTTTTAGATAACTTAAATTCAAAATTTGAATCCTAGATTTGATTTGATTTTAAAATTTAAAATTTAAAACAATCTTATCGTAACAAGTTTTAGATAAGATGTTTTAAAATTTAAAACATAATTTAAAATTTGAATTAGAATTTAAATTCAGGATAATCTTATCAAAGTAAATTTTTTATAAGATATTTTATTGTTCAAAGTACGACAATCTTATCATTTCAGATAAGATATTTCAAAATTTTATTTGACATGCATCATATTGATTTAAAAAAATTCTTTTTCGACCTTTTCAGATCCATTTTTCTTTATTTCAAATAATAAAGGCGTTAAAGAAATAGGCCAATAGGAACGTTAATCGAATAAACGAGGAACGAGTTTACCCTTTTTCACTTCTGATCCATTGCCATGTCATTTCCGTTTCGACTTCCAATTTGTTTCCATTTTCAGTGTCGTACCCGTTGCCATTTTCATCCTTGTTGCCACGACATTTACATTGTGTTGCCACAACGTTTCCCATTCTAAACGTTTCCCCTTCCCGTTGCCACAACATTTCCGTTCTCAAAGTTTCTCGTTCCTGTTCTCACAACATTTTCCGTTCTCAACGTTTCCGGTTCTCGTTGCCACAACGTTTCCCATTCTCAACGTTTCCCATTCTCAATGTTTCATGTTCCCGTTCATAATGTTTTCCGTTCTCATTGTTTGTCGTTCCCGTTTTCAACGTTTCCCATTCCTGTTGCCATAACATTTCCCGTTTTCAACATTTCCCGTTCCCGTTGCACAACATTTCCCGTTCTCAACATTTTCCGTTCCTGTTCTCACAACGTTTCTCATTCTCAACATTTCCCGTTCCCTTTGCCACAATGTTTCTCGCTTCCAGTTCTGCTTCCGCTTCCGCTTTTACTTCTGTTTCGACTTCGGTTTTTCGTTGTTGAGGGAGCGTTTGATTTAGTTTTAAGTGTTTTGGAAGGAATTTCTTGAGATTTTTCTCTCGCTCTCAACAAGAGCACCAAATATAAACGAAAAATCCACCATCTTCGATAATCGGTCATGAATTTCTAGAGAATAATTTAGAGAGAGAGAGAGAGAGAGAGAGAGAGAATAATGACACTATGATTTACGTGAAAAACCCTTAAAGGGAAGAAAAACCACGGGGAGATTTTAATAGTATTTCATTATGGAGAAAGGGTTTACAAGGCTAATGTCATTCATAGTTGTTGTCTCGTGTTTGGAGTTACATCTTGCCTCTATTTATAGGTCTTCGTATAATCTGATACAGCTTATCTAATTTTATCTTAGGATCAACAGAATATTCTCTGAGATCTAGCTTATCAACAATAGCAATCAAGTGAATCTTGACCGTCTAATCAATTTAATGGTTTTGATTAGCTTCTCTTTAGACTACCACATCGGTAATCCTTGTACTTTGGTCTGATTGGTCTGTTCTTCATAACCGCCCGGTTGATCCTACCGTTCTTGTTGTATCTTCTCTTTGATGGAGTCTTTGGTCTAGATCTTATCACGTGTCATGTGAAATTTTGTCTGTATCAATAGTATTTAATTACTTCCAATAATTTATTATAAATTAATGTTTGATTATTGATATATTATATATTTAGACACAAAAATTTAATTTTTGGATTTCTAATTGAATACTTAAAATTTCAACTTGAAGTTAGACTAATTTTAAAAAAGAGTCACATCAGAAGAAAATCATTTTATGGACAATTTTATCTAAATCTATCATTTACATTTTCAATGCTATGTTTACTATTTGATATGATTAAATGTGATTGATTATCACACATACTTATACATACATCGAAGTTGTTCACTTAATAAAAATTAATGAAATTCCAAACAAGAGACAACAACTCTTAATACCCATAAGAAACAAGTTGACTATGCAGCTTGCATTAGCCATATAAACCCTTTCTCCATAATGAAATACTATCAAAATCTCTTCATGCTTTTTCTTCCCTTTAAGAGATTGCCACGTAAATCATGATATCTTTATTCTATCATTCACTCTCTAAATTATTCTTTTATATTTTCATATTATGATGTACGAAATTTATGACTGATTGTCAAAGACGGTGAACTTTTTCCTTTACAGAAACAATACAATTTTTCAAGTGAAACAACAACATTTTTTAACAATGAAAAGCTTCCAATTTTTTAGTAGAGAAGGATATATTGTTATGCTGGAAATAAATAATAAATAATTGTATAAATATAGTTACACAAAATTTACAAACAAAAATTTAAATTTGCAAGACAACGGGAAAAAAGAAGATCAAAGTTTACAATAAAATATGAAATCAAAAATTTAATTCTAATAAAATAATTTTTTCTTTCAATGATGTGTTGCGACATGGTTGAAGAAAAATATATCAGCAAATACAAATAATAATAATATAATATTGTATTAATTTTATTCAAATAAATTGAACATAAATAATATGGAGTTATATATTTCTATTTAATTCACATAAATACAACATGATTATAAGTAATAGTCACAGTTAAAAATATAATATATTTGATCACACGTGCGTATTGATTAGTTTTTCTAAATATATCTTTAGCATACACGTAAAATATATTTCAATGATTTTCCCCTCAGTTTTTTTTTTCCTTTTGTGATACTATATTCATTTTAAGTGCATTTTACGTGATAAAAATAATTCTCATTTTACATCAAAAAAATAAAAATATAATTAATCTTACTTTATCTATCTGAATTAGTTAGATACAATATATTCGTAAATATGTTTAAAAATTAGTTCTCGTTTACATTAAAAATAAAAAATTAATCACATTTAGATGCTAATAACAACCCTCACTTAATACTTAAAAACAAACAAACACAAATACACAAACACAAGGGGTATACCCAGGAAAATAAAACTAAGACCCTAAACTGGATACAAGGATAACAAGAGTCAGAACATACTAAAACAACAAATAAAAACCCTAGATCTACCTATCTAGTAAATTAGAGTTTAAGTTAACATTGTTAGCAGTTTGAAGAAAGTAAAGTTTATCCCCAACCATTCTTAAGATCTTTAAAGTTGGGGAGGAGTCTACGTACCTTTTTTTTACTAGAAAGACCTTTCTATTTCTTTCAATCCAAATACAATAAACATGAACTGAAAATAAAATGTTAACAATAGGATGAGTAAATGGATCTCCAGAGATAATATTCAAAAGCCAGATGATAGAATTCCCCCAAGTAGTAGCATTGTAATGTAAGTGACATCTCCTCAGAAGCTCCACCATGATACTGTTAATAGAGTTGCGTTCAAAGAAAATATGAGCCAGTGATTCTAGTCCAGAATATTGGTGGACGTTGATGGATTGAGGTCACTTGTGGTAAACCTAAGAGAGAATAATTCACATAAAATACTTGGATTAAAAACTTTCAAACAAAAACTCACTGTATATAAGAAAAAACTCACAAACACTCTTTATCTCTCTCAAACTCTCTCTATGATTTAGAGAAATTTTTTCCACTCCACTACATTTTCCCTACTCAACATCCATCTATTTATAGTAGAGGATGGAGAGACAAGTTGCAATACAATTTAAATTTTCACACATACCTCTTATGGCCACCCCTAAGAATAGGATGGTGTAAAGTCTTTACTAGCTCTAAAATTTTGACCCTTTACTTCTTACTTTTATACTTCAAAGTTTACTTGTTTTCAACACAAACGAGCAAAACACACAAGCTGAACCACTAGAGTCACACCAGGCATGCGATGTTTAGTGAAAGGCTTTTTAAGACATGCAAGCCATGTAATAAAAGAGCATTTATGTATGTGGCCTGAATGCCAACCAATTTTGTCCAAACTGCTTTCTCTCTGTGATGCATCAAGGTTGAGTAAGTTCCACTAATAGAAAATAAACCATATGGAGTTGTTGTCCACACCCATGAATCAGATTGATGAGCATTAGGCAGGCCCATATCTAGATTAAATCCCCAGTGAGACAAATTAGAAGCAAGGCTATGACTAGGTCAGTGCCGTCTCCCATTCTTGATCAGAATTGAATGGGGAGAATTCAAGGATAAGCCCATGCTTAAAACCAAGTTTTTGCCTCCAACAAAATATAAAATGCCCCTAAGATGCCAAGGCTCAGTAAAGAACGTTATCCTCGCCCCATCATCAATTTGAGATGCATAGAAACAAGCCATGTTATCTCTGATTTTTATAAGCTTTCTCCAAGACCAAGATGGGTTAACAGACATTTTAATGGTGAAATACATAAAATGTGAGGTTTATGAATAATAAAGTTGGGAGCTAAAAGTATCCCTAATTAATGGTGGACTTTGTTATCTTTCCAACTCTAATTAATGGTAGACTTTGTCATCTTTTCACGGTAAGTTTTCATTTACTCTTAAAAATAATAAAGATATAATTAGTAAATACATACAGATACATACATGCATGCATACATACATACACGGTAGACTTTGTCATCTTTTCACGGTAAGTTTTCATTTACTCTAAAAAATAACAAAGATATAATTAGTAAATACATATATATACATACATACATGCATAAATACATACATACATGCATGCATACAAACATACATATATACATACATATATATATATATAAACATACATATATACGTACATACATGCATGTATGCAAACACTTATCATACTTTCCCGATTACCCAAGCTGCATTCTTGTATATATGTGGCACCTCAAAATATCGTAATTCTTAGCTATTTTACCAAACAAAACTAGGTAGTAAATAGTTTATGCATCTTTCTTAATGGATCCTTTCACCCTGATTAGGCTTCTTGTCTCTGGTCTTAGATAGTATTAGATATTCTCAAATCTAAAAATTAATTCACAAACTTAGACTACCACACAATCAATATGCGATCACAACAAGAGACCAGACCCGTGGATTATATTATTCGAACATGTATCGTCAAAATTCAAGTCTCATGAACATTTTAATATTGTGTCAAGGTGTATGACACTAGCATACCTTGTCATCTCGGATTTGGATTTCACTTTAGTCTTTCCACTTTAATTTGAAGAAGGTTGAATGTATAAAAAAGACTTTAATTTATAAAGAGCAAAGAAACAACTACCCGTTTATTCCTGCTAGTTTAATAATTTGTTAAGCAAACGATTAATATATCTGATAAATATAAAAATTTCAATCACCAGCACATAAGAGAGTAACCTACAGATTGCCTATAAATGAGCGTCCCCGATCATGCATGAACATAATAAGCAACACGTGTTCGCAGTTCCCTGCAAAATAGAAAGTTGTGCTTGTACAGTTAATGACAGAAATTAAAGTTTAACCAAACACACTTCCTGACTGCCAAGCATGCATGAGATTTGGCTTTATATTTGTTCTTTAATGAAACTGCACCAAACACTAGTCAGGGAATCCCTTTACATGAAATTAACAAAGAAAACAAACTTATTTTTAGCGTTTCACTGTCCAATGAGTCAGTGACTTGAGCACACCTCGGTATCCTTGTCCAATTCCCATTAAAAAATCAGTAGTCCTGGAGTTTGGAGGTTAAATGGGTAAGTTTGTTCTTCTTTTCTTTTTTTAGTTAGGTTAAATAGATGAATATTCTATTATAATTGCTTTATTTGACGAAGATAAGAGTATCACAGAAGAAGCAGTAAAAAAGAAGGAAGAATTAGAGAGTGAATAAGAGAGCACGGAGAAGGAGAGAACAACAAGAAGTGTTCAAAAAAGTAATAGACCGAGTATTCATCATTGACCAAAGAGATGAGTAAACCTCAACTTATACAGAAGCTAAACAAGATACCTAAACTAACTGTTTTCAAATGAGAGTTTATTCACTAACCACTATTACTAAATCATTTATTAAGCTAAGCACACTTATCATCCCTCCTCAAATTCATCATCCTTTTAGAGGATATGAGTTTGCCACACAAGAAAGTAAATCTAGAAGTTGATAAAGGTTTAGTAAACAAATTTGCAAGTTAAAATTCAGAGGCTACATGATGAATAACTAAATCTTTCTTTGCAACTCTCTCCCTTACAAAATGAAAATAAGTTTCAATGTGCTTTATGCGAGCATGGAAAATAGGGTTTGAAGCCAAAGCAATGGCTGAGGTGTTGTCACACCAAAGAGTAGGAGGTTGATGTAGAAAAAACATGGAGATCACATAAAATTTGCCTGATCCAAGCAAGCTCAGCTGTTGTACTAGCTAGAGCTTTATACTCAGCTTCAGTAGAGGACCTGCAACAATAGTTTGCTTCTTTGCACTCCAAGACACTGGATTAATACTAAGGAAAATGACAAAACCAGATGTGGACCTTCTATCAGAGGGGTCATCAGCCTAGTCAGCATCAATGAATGCATGAAGCTATAATTTACCTAGTTTAAAATGTATGCCATGATCTATGGTGCTAGCAATATACCTCAGGATCCTTTTGACAGTAGCAAAATGTGTAGAGGTTAGGGAGTGCATATACTGCCAGACTTTATTCACAGTAAAGGCTATCTCAAGTCTTGTGAAAGTCAAATATTACAAGGCTTCAAAAATGCTTCTATAAGTAGAAACATCAGATAAAAGAGAACCATTGTGAGTGAACAATTGTGTCTTGGTGGAACAAGAAGAATTACATGGTTTAGCTTCAGGCATCCCAACTTTTAGTAATAGATCCCTTACATATTTATGCTGATTAAAAAAAATACTAGTTGATGAGTACTGTATTTCTAAGCCTAGAAAGAACTTAATTAACCTCAAATATGTCATCTGTAGGTAGCATCTGTACTAGTAAGAATTATGTCATCTACATATAATAAGAGATATGAAGTAGACTGTCCTATTAATCTTATGAAGAGAGATGTGTTTGCAAAAGAGCCAATAAAACCAAAAGTACCCAAATGTGAAGTGAACCTATCAAACTAGGCCATTGGTGCCTGTTTTAGACCACACAGGGATTTATGGAGTTTACAGACATGGTTAAAAATACAACTCATGTACAAAACCTTGAGGCTGAACCATGTAGACTTCCTCTTTTAAGCTTGCATGAAGGAAAGCATTTTTAACATCTAGCTATCTAAGTTTTCAACTAAACTAAGCAGCCAAAGATAGAATAATTCTGACTGTAGGCTTCTTTATAACATGATTGTAAGTCTCTTTATAGTCAAGACTAGCCTCTTGATGGTACACTTTTTTCCATAAGTCTGGTTTTATATCTAGTCACTGACGCATCAGGATTATGTTTCACTTTATAAACTCATTTGCACTCTACTGCGTTTCTATCGGGAGGTAATGGCACCAAGGTCCAGGTGTTCTGGTTTTGTAATGCCTCAAACTCTTCATGCATAGCCTTAATCCATTTAAGACTCTTAGAAGCCAATCTAAAAGTTGCAGATTCAAAATAGTTAATAGATGACACATTAAAAGCTTTTCTTTTGATTATGCCAGATTTGAATAGTCTGCAGAGGGTGAGATCTAGGGAATAATGAGGATGATTGAAAATGAGATTGATATTGAGACAAAACTGAAGTAGGGGTTGAGAGACAGAAAGATCTACAAACAAGGATTCTAATATATCAGGTGGTGAGTTGGTTTCATTAGCAGTAGAATTGGTTAAAGAACTAGAAGGTTCATTATCCATAGAGTTAGATAGAGAGTGAAAGGTATTATCAATGTCAGATATAGTAAGATTAGGAGTTTGGCTTATTGGTATATCAGTAGAGATTCTTGACAGAGGAAGAAGTAAGGCCAAATAGAATATTATGTGAGTGAGGTGAAATATCAGAACTGAGTGATGATGCATCAGTAGGCTTACTCGGTGGAAGTGAGTATGGAAAAGTATTTTTATCAAACATAACATGACTAGAAGTATATATTCGACTGTGACATGGCTCAAAACACAAATATCCTTTTATAATCTAAAGTGTATTCAAAAAAACACATCTGACAGTTTTTGACTAAAATTTGTGAGAATTGTATGTTTTAAAATGGGATAATAGGCATAATTAAAGGTTTTAAGAGGAGGGTAGTCTGGTATAGTCCCATATATTTTTTCAAAAGGTGAAGAGTTATTCAGATTTGGAAAGGGCATTCTATTTATAAGGATCACTGCAATTGAGAAGGCATGGAAGCTTTATGAAGCATTGTAATGGCAGTCTCTACTATGTGCCTATGCTTCCTTTCTGCTGTCCCATTTTTCTCTAGGGTGTAAGGACGGGATTTTTGGTAAGCAATACCATTGTTTTACTGGTAATTCTTAAACAAGTTGCTTGTGTAACCACCCCCCATCAGTTCTAAATATCTTATTTTTAGCAGAAAATTGATTCTCAACATTGGACTTTAACTTTTGGAAAATTGGATAGACATCATATTTGTTTACTAAGCGAAAGATCCAAGTAAACTTAGTAAAATCATCAATAAATGACACATAATACCTATAACAAGAAATAGACGAGACAAGTGCAGGACCCCATAATGTATGAGTTCTAAAGGTAAGGAAGAGTGAGAAGTAGACAATTTGAAAAATGATTTCACCATTTTTCCATAGAGGCAACTGTCACATATACATGAATCTATGAAAGACTTACAAGTTATTTGTGCCTTAGCTAAGATTTCCTTTACTACATCATTAGATGCATGTTTAAGTCTATTGTACTAAGTTGTGTCAGATACTTTTGTGCAGAAGTAAGCCATTGATGAAGGTGTTGTTTTGGGTGCTGATAAAGATATAGAAATAGGGTACAAATCATTCCTACTTGGGCCTATGAAAAGAATTTTGCCCATGGCCTTGTCTTGAATAAAAAAGAAAGAAGCATTAAAAGTGAATATATAACTGTTGTCTAAGTAAAACTGATGCACAAAAAGAAGATTTGAAGAAATCTTTAGAACGAAGAAAAGTTTGGGTAGAAAAGTTTAGGCATATTAAAATATGTGTTAAAATAGAAAATTGATTTGCACATGTATGAGTTATTGGTATGTTTTGGCCATTTCCAACAACTATGGTATATGTTCCATTGAATTCAGTAGGAAAGAATAAATTATTCACATCAGAAGTAAATTGTGAATTGCAACCTGTATCTGTCAACTAAGATTGAGATTGAGTATTATCCAGTGAGGAAGGATTGGCCATTGCTGCCATGGCTGTAAGTTGAGTGGTAGGGTTCTTACCCTGGTAGGAGTAGTTCATTCGATGATAACAATCAATGGCACTATGGCCTGGCTTCTGGCATATTTGGCAGTAGACCCTATTTTGACCATTAGTAAACTGTTCTGTAGCATTTCTAATATTGTTACCTTGATTCACTAATAAGGGTGGGTTACCAAGAATTGAGGGTGAGCTTCCATAGGTTGAAGGTCCATAAGGTGAAGAACCACTTCTAACTTTTTGGCAATAGTTCTCGAAGTTGAACATTCCTCCTCTATTTGCATTTCTTCCCCTACCTATGCCAAACTGACTTCCTCTATTGAACAGAGAGTTCTGTGTCGCAAAGAAGGTTGTTGACTAAAACATACTTTCTTGTTGTCTGTTTTTGGCTTCCAAGATCCTTTCTTCTACTTTTAATAAAGCATGTAGCTTCTCAAGATTCATTGTTTCAGCTCTGGCTCTTATTGATGTGCGCAAGGTATTAAATTATATGGGTAAACCATTTATGGTGTAAAGTAAGATATCCTCATCATCAATCTTTATTAAGGTTGCTGATAATTTGTCCTTGATCACCTTAATTCTCAAAATATCGAAGTCAATTGACCCATTACTTTTCTTTGACACATTTCATATATCAGACTTTAACTGTAGAATATTGGAACTAGGAATAAAAGAGAATCTTTTTTCAATGGAGCTCATACTTCCATAGATGAGCTGGATCCTACTACATATGAGAGAGCCATTGCTGCTAAGGTTGCATTGATGGGTGCCATCAAAGCTTGATCTTGTATCACCCATTGATCAAATCTTAGGTTTAGGCTATTTTCTCCTTTATCATTTGTTGTATACTGAGAAGGGCAAGGAAAGGTTCCATCAACATAACCAAAAATTGAATGGGCTTTAAGAATGGAAGTTATCTGATACTTTCGAAGAACAAAATTTGTAGAGTCGAGTCTGATTGATATTAGGTTACAGATACTTAAGAGAAGAAAAATGGGAGAATAAGACTGAATATACTCGAAGATTCAGTTGTAGAAGAAGAAGAGTTTGTGTTTGCTGCTGCCATTTTTTAACTTGAGTCTTTAACAGCTCTAATCCCATAAAGAATATAAGAGTATGACAGAGAAGCAGTGAAGAAGAATGAATCATTAGAGAGTGAAGAAGAGAGCACAAAGAAGGAGAGGATAACAAGAAGTGTTCAAGAAAGTAATAGACTGCGTATTCATCATTAACCAAAGAGATGAATAAACTAATACACTTACCATTATTTGATTATTTTGTAATGTAATTTATACATAGTTTACTAATTAAAGTTAAACGGTTTGAATGATGTTATGAAATTGCATCATAACAGATTTTCAGATAAAACTATAGTTTTAATTGACTTGTTTTATTTGTTGCATACTAAGTTTTAAATTTATATTTGTATATCCTAGTTTTACATCATATTTAAAAGTGTATATATATATATATATATATATAATTCTATTGTATTAGAAATGTAAAATTTCAGGTACATAATTTATAAATTACCATTAGATTAGTATATACTATAAAAATGGCTAAATCTTAAATTGTGCATATGTTTTGGCCCCAGTTAAAATTTATGGCTCCCGTCACTGAGCATCATGATATAAATATATATTGTGGCAAGCGACATAGTATATACTGGACGAGTGTACCTCATATTCAATATTTTATTTTTATCTTACGGTTTCGTTATCAAACTAAGACTATATTGTCAATCATGAAAAATATCATGGTACTTACCCTATGATAAATATTAGTTTTCTATACTGATAAATCCTTCTGTACTCATGTAATTTGTCAACTAATATTAGTTTGCTTTGTTTATATTGTTAGCTGATAGTTTGTATAAATAGTAGCAGTTACCTTTTGTTATTTAACTTAGTTCGAGTAGCGTTTAGTTCACGTGATGGCTATATATACTCCTGATATCAAACCTGAAAGGTTAATGAGAAATACTTTCATTCTTCAATTTCTCAGTCTTCTTCTGTATTGAACTACTTCATGGTATCATAGCTAGCAAAGACACACGTATATCATAACTAACTCCACTTCATCTTTTTCTTCTTCTCCTATTTTTCTTCTTGCTAACATCTGCAATCTGGTACCAATCAGACTTGATTCGAGTAACATAACTATGTACTTTGGAGATATCAAATCTCTTCATTCTCAAAGCTCATAATTTATTTGGTTATGTTGATGGTACTACACCATGTCCAGGTAAGTTTCTCATGAATGAAAAAGGTGAAGAAACTAATGCATTGAAGAAATTAATGTAGATGATCCTAAGTTTTAGCTTTGAGTTTCACAGGATCAAGCATTAATGATTTTCATTAATGCCACATCTCTTCTTCTGCTTTATCTTCTGTTGTGGGCTCAAAAACTTCTAAAGAAATGTGGATGATTCATGAAAGATGTTTCTCCTCTCTCACAAGGTCTAATGTACTTCAGTTGAGAGGTGATTTACAATCAATCACAAAGAAAGGTAATGATAACATTGATGTATATATTCAAAGGATTAAGGAAGCAAGGCAATGAAACAATCTACTTTATACCCTTAATGATTTACCATCAGATTCTGCAGACTTTAAAAGTTCAATCTGAAAGAGATCAGAACCCTTATTTCTTGAGGAATGACATGTCTTGTTAAAAAATAAAGAACAAAGCATTAATAAAAGTCAGGTTCAGGCTATGGCCATGTTAGTCAATCACTACAAGAGCAGTCAAAATAGAGGTCATGGTAGAAACACGTTTAGAGGTACTGGGAGGGTTAACTATTGAGTGGGAAAACATATCCCTTACGCCATGTGAACGAGGAGGATCAACACAAGTAGAGACAAGGAACAAGAGGAAAATGGGAATGGGAAGAAGGAAGACCTGAACCGCGATAAATCACCATGAACGAGTAGATAGCGTTCGTTCAACCATGCTGGAATGGGGGAAAGTGCCCCCAAGACCAAGTCACACGAGAACGGGAAAAGAAGGACCCGAGCCCCAAGGAACCATTGGAAGAGCGGGAACGGGGGAAGGGAATTCAGAATGATTACCAAGTGACAATGACTAATTAGGTGGTTGAGTGACTCGGACGAAACAAACTGGCAGACCACTAAGTGGTTGTGTCTAATTGGCCCAAGCCATGAGAAACCATCAAGTGGCTATGACTGATTAGCCGCTACACAGCTGGACACTAGACAATTGGAAGTGATAAATAAAGACAAGAAGGGGCCGAACGCCTGGTAAAAGAGATCCCCCATGTATGAGTGTGACCTCTATGCGTAATGAAGGTCTCTGAGGTCATAGGGGGAGGGTAATCATTCCCTGTTTATCATTATTCTATTACTTTTTATCATTATTTTGTTACTTGTGTAAACTTTAGGAGCTTATATAAGGCTTGTGTAATGAATGAAACACCAACATGCTGGAAACACGGTGCTCACGCGGTGAAGCATGGGGCATTTAAAAAATTATAAAAACGAATCTATTTCAATAAAATAAAATAAAAGCGTTGCAACTGTTTCTGAAATAAATTTTTTTATTGAAAATTATTTTCAATCGGATTCATTATATATTTATACATTAAATCGAAGACATACATGGATATAGAATATATACCTCTTATTGTCTAATCAAGCGTCATCGCAAACCAACGATATTTCGTTCCCATGAATAATTTAACATTATCTAATTTCAAAAATTAGATATATTGTCTCATTTATCGATAATTAAAAAATTAATCAATATAATATTTATATATAATTTTTTGAAATTATATATAAATAATTTAATTAATTAATTCTCATTTAATTAATCACATATAATTATCTCATAATTATGTACTTTCCCCAGAAATATAATTCCTTTTGGAATTGCACTCTTAGAGATTATAGAATGTATTTACATAGTATTCTCGTGTAGTCCATTGATATAATCATTTCATATAGTTATGTCCTTCATTTATTGGTTTGTAAATTAGAGCTGGTCAAAATTACCATTTTATCTTTCTAATTACCTCTTGATCCTTAAGTACTATTAATTCACTAGTGAATGACTAATTTATAATCATATTATAAATTTGAGCTTAATAACCATTCACTTCCAAAAGTAACACTTAAGGGAACCAATATATGATCCGTTAGAAAAGCTTGGATTCCAAATCTGGTAAGATCATGTTCCCAACCATCCATTTCACTAAATCTCTAAAATAAAAGTTACTAGCTTGTTTAACAAACATACTATAACGAGTGAATCAAAACATCTAGTAGACGTATATAGGAGTTCATGACTCCCTAATCTCATAGGCAGTTTCCATGCTCTCATGCTTGGTTCTCAGAACATCATTCATACTCACAAGCATGTAACACTTTGTTTTGTTGTTGGATTGAATCCAAGCATCAAACTTGTCCCTAACATTCTTAGGGGCATTGGCAGCGGGCTCCTTAGGGCATTTCTCAATAAGAATAAATTTGTGGTTCTCATAAATTAGCATCAAGTTTAAATTTGATTTCCATCATAAGATATTATCACCTTTAAATTTCTCAAGTGCAAGTAAAGCAGTAATAGGGTTGCCCATGGTAGACATAATAATAACTGAAAAATATAACATACATAATTCAATATAATTGAAATAAATATCCAAAATTCGAAAAGTAAACATGATGCATGAATGCAACATAATAAACACATAAATTTAACATATACTTATCCACGATAAGACAACCTAACAATTAGTGTGATGTCTTAGGGTCAGTCAGATTAATCTTAGACTGTCTATGAGACATTTTCATCCTTGTTAATTAAAACTTAAAATATCTCATATTTTCTTTTTTAACAATAAGGTATCGCTGATAACATAACCATGCATTAGTCAATCACATACCATACATGAAACCCCACATAGTTTATTTTGATCATACATATAATTAGTGGAAACATGATTGATTAAGATTGTCCTAATATATTTATATGGATTGCTTTATGAAATTAATTGCATATAAACTGCTAGGTTTTAATTAGTTAAAACTTGATAATCACTCTACTCTAAAGGCTATAGTAACATTTTGGCTATAGTAACATTTAGGATCACCAACTTTATTAAAAGAATTTTATTAAAGTTTGATGAATAGCAACCTAAGATTTGAAAAACTGTTGATTTCACATTCATATGGTTATTGTTTTAACCAATAATGAATTTAGAATTAATTGATTAATTAAAATAGAAACACATTATCCTAAAATAGTGAGTGGGAGAAGGTTGACATGTCAATATAATCTATGGTCTCCATTATTAGTACAACACAGTGAGGTAGAGTGAGAGCCTCGAGATGGCTTTGTTTTCATCCCCCTAAGGAAGGTTTCAAGCTTTATCGATACCAAGGTTGGACTTCTTAAGAAGATAGGACTAAATGATATAGTTTAGTTTTGACCAACCCTAAGACGGCATATTCTAAATCAAGTCATGAAATCTGAAAATAATGGGTTATACTCACAGAGTCACTATTAAGCTTTAAGGGTGCAAAACTGTGTAAAGGCATCATCATTTCACGGTATTTATATATAATTTTTGAATGTTCCTTTACAATAAATTAATGAATTCTGTTATAACATAAGAATGTTAATAAGATATTTTCACTTGTGGATATTTCATTGTCAATAAAACCATCTTCCTCTCATCTTCCTCTCTGATGATAAATCTCACAGTTCAGCAAGCAATCCTGCTTCATAGATGGTATAATTGATTTACTAAAACCCAAAGTTTAAACATTCTAACTTTCATATTTTTTTCATATTGAAGGAGCGGGGATAATAAAAGGCAGCTTCGGCAGATTGCTCGCGATCCATGTTCTCAATTGTCAATATATAACCCAGGCCGGCCTTCACAGGATCCCATGATCAAAATTCAACAAATCTCAGAGGTACTAAATAAGGTGTTATTTTTAAGATTTTTTTTATTATATATGTGTGGTGGTTAAGAGAAAATCCTGTATTACTATTTATCTACATCATACGAGCTTCTCAACAATCGCAACGCTGGCAGTTTCTGATGAAAATCAGTGATGTTGGTATCTAGCATGCGATAGTTGCAATCTTGCCACTTAGGCCATATATCAACATAGTTTTCACTGTAATTATTGCAAGAAAGATGATGCCATAGCGACACCGAAGTAAGATACTAAATTATAAGATCTCTTACACAAAATTTTTTATTCTATTATAAATACATGGTTTATAAATTATTATTATAGATGTCGCATGCAAGTGACAATATCAGATGACACCGGTTCACTCGTAGCAACTTTATTTACAAAGTTCGTAAGATCTTTTCAGGTTGCACTGCAAAACAATTAATGGATTTTGATGCCGAGGTATATGAATCTTTATACATATATCAAAATCCTATTGTAATTATTTTTATTTTTATTCTACATACTTTTATATCTATCATAATGACTTTTAAAATATTTTCCAGGATACGCCTGTTCAGTTGAGCACAATTGCATGTACAATGAGTAATGGCCCACAACTGGTATTGGTAAAATATCAAAGATATGAGCAGGAAATGTTAAATATACCATCATCAAAATATCAGAGAATTTGGATAGTATTTCTTCACATGATGAGTCTTCAGCATCAATAGGTTCAAGAAATTTTCCTACTCATAATACAGAGAGCGGCCAATCATCATCATCTACAAGACTATAATAACTGTTTAAAATTTGTTATAAATAGATATAAGTAGATATTTTGATATATGCGTGTTTTTGTGATTCAAACGTATATATAAATAAAAAATGTACTCATAACATAAATAGGATAGAGGTTAATGCTTTTGTATGTTTTATTATTGTATAATATATCTNATATATATATATATATATATATTGCTTGTTTCTCTATGTAACTTATTCAAAACTATATAATAATCTATCTCAACTCTCATTATGTATACATTATTAATAATGCCAGAACATACTACTACAATCGAGCACGTGCGAAGCACGTGCCGAGTATCTAGTATCTAATAAAAGAGTGAAAAAGGAAGAGCAAAAAATGTTAGAAATAAGAAAAAAAATGAATTTGGAAAGAGCAATTTTAAAAGTAGAACTAATGTGAACCATTGATCTCCATCATAACGTTTTCATTTTCTTGAGGAATTAAGAATTTCTCCATATTCGGTGGAGAGAGATGGGATGATGAAAATGATATCAGTTTTTTGAATAAAAAAGAAGAAAAGAATGGACCTTTAGTTAAAAAAAATGAGAAAAATAGATGGATATATGTTAGATATGGGCCGTAAGAAAATTAAATGTGTTTTTTGTGGGTAAATCCACACCCAACTTTAAACTCACCTATTAACATTCTTATTGGAGTCCAATAACTATTTGTAAGGCCTCAAGCCTATGATAAATATAGATAGGTAGTTTATCACTTGTTTTGATATGATAAGTTAATGGTTTAGATTCTAGCTTTGTTTAGACGAATTCTTAGATTTTAACCTAAACGAAGTTTTGGTCAGCTTTCATAATAATATTTTTCCAAGTAGTAGTTCTTTTTTGTCAAATGAATTCTTGAAGATTTGGTCCATTTTTTTTTAGCAAATCAGATGTGATTGCATAGAAGAAGGAAATACTCTTCTTCCACCTTTTAAGATCACCTATTACATCAAAATATTCTAAGGTAAATTGAAAACTTCAAAATGTTTTACACTAAGGTCATTGTTATATTTTGAATAGCATTAGCAGCGGAATTAAGTTTTCTATCCACCCAACATATTGACCAACTTATATTTTCCAATCCGTGGTTAATTGTTTGGCAAATATGTTAGGATTAGTTTTATATTTCATTTGATTAATTGTGTCACGATGAAGTAATTAACAAATCTAAATGATATAATTGTTAAATTAAGTCTAAAATTATAGATTATATAAGTTTAAAATGTTTAGAATTAATTTCTAAGAAAATTAAACATAAAAATAACATAATTCTCATTCTCTATTTCATAAAACCTACTTCTAGTTCTTTTTGTTAAATTTTAATCCTTCAACTATATAACTTAAAAAAATTCAATTTCCTGAGGAGGGTAATTGTATTTCTAACTTTCGAAATCTGAACAATCTAATAAACTACTAATATGAGTTAAAGCTTATGTGTTTTTTATATACAAATTAAAATGCAGCATAAGAGAGAATATAATTTGAATAATTTTAGACTGACTGAAGTTTTAAACTAATTTTTACATAGCCAAATGATATGTCAATCATTTATTTATTAATATTTTAACTCTCATATGATAAATTATTGGTTAATCAGTAAATGATGGACACATATTGATCAGATGAAACTTGGTCTACTATTTGGTCAGTTTAGAACTATTTATATTATTATGCACAAATCCATATTTGGTAACTCGTCTAGCAATTTGGTAACACCATTTATGCTTTTGTAGAATGATACATAAGTGATATGAAAAACTGGGATTTTCATATTTTTTTTGACACTGTGATTTCGACTTCATGTTTTGAAATAAAAACGATAGATTTTGAATCTGAAATTTTTATAGATTTTTAAATGTTGACGCACGTACTGTAAAAGTTAGATCAAAATTCGATCTCTATTGTTTTAGATTATTTTTTAAAATTTATGTTTTGTTCAGAGGAAAACAGTTTTCGATATCGAAGTTTAGGGTTTATTTCGGTACTGAGATCAACTCGGTTTGATCTAAAAAAGTTACAGAAATATTTTAGATGTATCCCTAGTAACTCTGTAAAGTTTCAGAATTTTTTATGAGATTTTCTTACTGAAACATATTTTCAAACATTAGTGTTTTACTTAGGAAAAACAGTTTTCTATAATGATTTGATTTTCATGTTTTCACACTTAAACGACATCGTAATTTCTCAAAATTTTAGTTGTGAAACCCTAGTATACTTGGGATCTACCTGTTTGTAATCTAGAATTTTTAAGAAACTCTAGTTTAAGTTGTGTCAGTTATTAACGAGTCCGCGCTTAGCGTTTCTTTCCGTTTATGGGTTATCATTTTGTACTAAATATGTATAGTTTTATTGTTTCAGGATTACAACTTTCATAGTTTCTTTAGAGGGCGATCAGGTAAGTGAAATCTCACATATGTAACTCTATGGTAGCTTTGTTGTGTCTAAAAAATGTGGTTCTAACTCTGATTTTCTCTTCCATGTTTGATTATTATTTTGTGATATTTACTTTGTGTTGTTATATTGTACTCTGAAAGATGTTGTGTTCAATGATTTCTGAAATTGATATTGAAATGTGCTATAAGAGATGAAAGAATATTGTTTGATCACAGAATGTAATGTAAAGTGCTGTTAGAGCCACGTACCCACCAAATCTCAGTATATGTTACTTCGTCCTTTGGGAGAGGGTCTATGAATATGCTCTAGTTAGTTATGTATGAAGGCATTAATGCAATTGGTTCCACTTTTTCAAATATGCAGAATGGTACTCGTGAGAAATTTCACTCGTACGTACCTCACAAAACTAACAATTTACCTCGTCCTTCGGGAGAGAGTTTGTTATGTACTCTTTTTAGTAATGTGGGAAGGCTTTAGTGCAATTGGTTCCAGCTCTTCGAAGGTGAGGAATGATACTCGTAAGAAATGTCACTTGTACGTATCCTGCAAACTAACAACTTACCAATGGGTAATCTTTGTTCAGCTCTAGGTGTGGTGGCGAGTTCTAACGGAAGTTGGTCAGTGAACTCTGTAAGAAAAGTTTTGAACGATCTGATTGAATGGAAAATGTTTACGTAAAACTCTGTAAGAATACTTTGATATGCAATGTATATGTTTGCGTTTGTGTGAAGTTATGTGTGTATGGTTTACTTACTAAGTATATTTTTATACGCACTTTGTTTTATTTTAAAATTTTCAAATGAAGAAGATACATTCATTACGGATGAAGTCTAGAGTCTCTGGCACGTGATTAAGTCTAAGTCTTACTTTAAAAAAAATAATAGAAGTTTTATTTTACTTCGTTAACGTTTACTTACTTTTATTTATTTTCCTTCGATAGACAATTATGACTTAGTAATTTGCAGTTATTTGACGTTTAGAATTTTACGTAATAAATCAGACTCCGTAAGAGTATTTATTTACTCTTGCTTAGTTTAAAAATATTGACCAAGCTTCTACGAGTTTGTTTGCATAAATTATATAAAGGAATTAGAGATAAATTTCCGGGTTGTTACAATTGTTGGACTTTCCTTGCATGAAGTTTATCGTCAGGCAACACCCCATCTTCTAAGTAGTGAATTATGTCATCTTGCCAGCTTGATTCTCTCTCGACTTTCATATCTGCCACCTCATTCAACGGGAATGAAATGCTTGCGTTCTCGAGAAACTCTACTGGTACATTTCTTTTGTGCGAGAATTATAGCGATGACCCCAGGTTTGCATAAGCACCAGCGTGTCCGTTCTCCATTCTTGGGATTTGCTAACACTTGTAGCTTTTCAACGGACTTAATAATTATTTTTCCCGTTGCATGTAACTAATCATTCTTTCATCTTTCATCGTGAATTCTCTCGTAAACTTGTTTCACGATTAGCATTAAATCACAGAATATTTTCATGGTTGTTACCTCAAATTCCCATAGCAGGGAGATTCCCACTATCAAGGTTTCATATTCTGCTTCATTATTTGAGGCATTGAAATGAAAAGGGATGGAGTGCTACAGTGTTTCTCTTAATGGGGTTTGTACCACTATTCCCCCTCCGGCCCATTTCTTATTTGACGCTCCATCAACGTATAACTTCCAAGTCTCATCTTCTCCCTTGACTTGTGGTTTACTGTTGACTTCCCTTTCATCATGGTAAAGTCCGCTACAAAGTCATCCAGAACATGCCCCTTAATCGATGTTCTTGGCTCATAATGGATTTCATGTTGGCCAAGCTCTATTGCCCACTTCGTCATTCTCCCGCTGACTTGTTGTTCGCCAAGCATTAGTTTTCATAACATAGGGAGTTGATAAATATTCCTTGATTCTGTTTAGGGCCTCTTCACATTCTTCATTTCAACCATCATGATGGCCTTTACCTGATCTATATTAGTCTCAATTCCTCGTTTCATGACCAGATGAACCAAGAATTTTCCCGCTGCTACATCGAAAGTGCCTTCTTCAGATTCAACTTAATATCACTAATACAAAATAGGCTTTCGATAACAACAGGTTATTAGAATTAATGACATGTCTCTTAAATCTTTCATCTAAAAAAAGACTCTGGAGTGTAAAAAATTGATGTTTGGATAACATGACCGGTTTTACATTAACTGTCATAAATATATTACCTAATATGACACCTATTCTTTTTCACTGTCATTAAATTTTCTTTAATTATAGAATTGCCATTATATATGCTCCCCTAAATAACCCTAATTTTATTTCTCTCAAACTTCATTATATATACTCCCTCTCCCTTCATCTCCATCATCGACTATCTCTCTCTCTCTCTCTCTCTCTCTCTCTCTCTCTCTCTCTCTCTCTCTCTCTCTCTCTCGTCGGGATCTGTGGAAGAACAGGGCTCATTTTTGAAGCTTCGACTCAGGGACCGTTTCAGAGTGGCAGTGGATAGCCACTGGCGCCGCCAGCCAATTTTTTATGAGGGTTACTTCTTATCGACGTTGAAACATTTGTTCCAGAGGTTCCACGATTTTCATCAGGATTCTTTGCCTACTTCCGCATCTTTCTGTCCCAAGTGAGGTGTATTCGATTTTCTTCATTCATTTCATTTTCTTCCATTTTGCTTCTAATCGGGTATTTTTTGGAAGAGTTTTTCTCTTTTTGTAAGGCATAATTGGCTCTTACTAGCTCAAAACTTTGAACGAGCAAGTGCTTCTTTATGTATTAAGAGAGAACGGTATTTGTTGATTCTGAATTATTTTTGGGAAATGAACTTCATAGCTTAGTATGCCTGATTAACACCAAATAAGCTAAATAGAAGTATGTCTTAGTGGAGGACGTCTTTGAGTATGAAGTAGTATGTGATTCTTACATTATGTGAAGTGTGTTGGTGGGTTTGAACAAGAAACATTTTTATGTAATCTGCATGTTGGATCGTTTTGGCCGCAGTAAGCAAGGTATTCAATGGTGGAGAAGAACCATTCATTCTTCGGATGCTTCAATCCGTAGTTGTTCCTCTTTTTTGGAATGCTTGCCATGTATTTATGCATGGTTTGAACCATGTCCAGGTGCGTGCATTGGTGGTGTCTGAACCAGTGTTTTGTTCAGTTTCTTTTGTGTTTTCTTAGTGTTCAAGGCAGCACATTTTTGTTATTTGGTATTCTAAGTATGTGGCTTGGAAAAACTACATGAAGCAGTGTTGTTTAGGTCCAAGGACAATCCTCTTATTATAGTACAGTTGTCTCCAGTTTTTCATAACTAATCAAGATATTTCGATTGACTTAGAACTTAATGCACTTCCATTGCCGTTGCTTGAATCTAAAGTTTTTGGTAATGGTAAAGGTAGAGTTGCAGCTTCTCTCCTTTCTCTTTCATGTAAGCAATCATGTTGATTCCATGGATGACCCACTTGTTATAGCATCGGATCTCCCCCCCCCCCCACATGTTCTTCTTGATGCAAAAAGTTTGAGATGAACATTATGTGCATCAAATTGGTGCTTCAAAAATCTTGTCACCCCCATGCTCTTTGAAAGCCTAAAAATGTTGCCAGTTTCCCGTGGTGATTGTGTTTATCAGAAGGTATTGTTGTTGCTGTCAGTTTTTTTTTAGTTCCTCGAGATTGAAGTGTGATAGAATGTTTGGTAGAGTATCATTTAGTAAGTGAGAGGTATTCATGAAATTATGCTTTAAAAAATATCCCATAATTTTTTATTGTTCATGATCTTTCTGTTATGCAAGAGAGGAATTTTAGCCCTCACTTACTCCCTCTCCCATGTTCCTCCCCTATCTTATATGGTCTTGCAAGTCACAAATTGAGTATATATTATCTATATTCCAGAAGTTTCTTGGATTGCTTTCTAGTTTCATTGTCCACGAATCCATTGATTATTGTTTATGCTGAGTTTGGAGTCAATTGTTCTTTGTCACAATGTCCAATTACTATTGTCTAATTGAATGACTTCAATGCAGGGAAGAGAATATTAAGTTCTAAATGTTCCATATCTTTGGATGAGTATTGCATTTTTATTCACTTTTATTGTTTCTCATTTTGCATATTAATCTATTTCTATGTTCTTATCCTACTTCTTTGACTTCTTTATGTCATGGACATGGCTATATCGAAGTTTAATTGGGGGGTTGGGTTCATATCTTCCCTCAGAGTAGTCATTCTCGAGATGGTGGTTTTGCAAGTGATGAATTTTCTGAGTTGGAGAAATAATTTATCTTTAATGCTTTTTTTTGGGGGGGGGGGGGTTATATTCTACTGTAAATATGTCCTAAGTTCACTTGCAATGTTTAGACACATGGTATACACTAACTTGTAAAAAAATGTGGTGCACTATCATTTTATTAGTGATTTTTTATTTTCTGGTAGGTTGGTCTTGGATGCGGACATTCTCCCCATGGTTGTTCCTTTTGTCCACACTAGAATGCAGGAGATCATGCCTATAGGTGTTAACTTCCCATGGATTGGCAAGACGGTAGGCTCTATACCATTGTTGTCCTTCTTCATACAAACTTTTGATCATTCAAAATTTTTAATATGCAGGCCTTCAGTATATGAAACAGATTTGTGTTTAACTGCTTTAATTGGTCCCAGTGGTTGATATTTTATTTATCTTCCTCTCGTATACTTTTCTTGTATGTTGTTTTGTGCGCATATCATTCCAATGTTGGAGCTATATCTTTTAGGTACAGGGCAATTACTTTGAAGCTCTTGATTTGTCAATCTTATTACTTGCAATACCAGTCCATTCATAAAAGAGATCTTATTACTTGCAATATTGTTGAGCTGGACAATTTATCTTTATTGTAGAAGCATCAGTGTGCTACTCTTATTAGGAAAAAAGGAAACACCAGTGTGTCATAACCAGTACAATTTCTTTGCCAAAAGAAGCTTCTTTCCCAAGTTTAAATGGCTTGCTGGCCTTAGCAACAGGCGTGCTTGTACTATATCTTTCTTAGGGCCTGCTGATTTTTGTTTGTAAATCATTTTCTCATATCAGGTGCGACGGACTATCCAGGGTTTAGTGATGACAATATTGAGGGGATGAAGGGTTGTCATGGAAAGGCAGGTTTATGCATTTCCATGGCAGAAGTTTTTCTAAAAGACCCTTTAATAACGGGGATTGTCCGTCATTATAGGTGGCACTCTAATGACGGGGAATACCCGTCATTAAAGGTGATTTTACGGCACATATAATGACGGGCAATCCCTGTCATTAAAGGTGGTTTTTGCGGCATATATAATGACGGGAAATCCCCATCATTAAAGTTATTTGTGGTACCTTTTGATGATGGAGATTCTCCGTCATCAAAAGTGTTTTGGCGGTACCTTTTGATAACGATTTTTGATCAAATGAGTTTAGATGACAGTCCGATAGATGATAGTCACATCCCCGTCATTAAAGGTTTTTATGACGGATTTTCATCATCATCTAATCCCCATTTTGTAGTAGTAAATGGAGCTTTCTCTTAAGATTGAGAAGGCCTCGTTAAGATCCCTGAGGTGGTCTTTCCATTTATAACTCTTCACCAGCATGTCGTCTACGTAAACTTCCACGGTTTTTCTATTTTATTCGTGGGAAATCTTGTTCACAAGTCTTTGATAAGTTGCACCTGTATTTTTTAATCCGAAGGGCATTACTTTATAACAAAAAGTACCCTACTAAATTATAAATGGTTTTTTTCCTAATAAGGTTGGAACATTTCCACCTGGTTATATTCAGAGAAGGCATCCATGAAATTAAGGAGTTTGTATCCTTATGTTGCATCCACCATTTAGTATATTCTCGGCAACGGCTACTCGTCTTTCGGGCAAACTTTATTTATATTAATGAAGTCCACATAGATCCACAATCTCATGTTCTTCTTCTTTACCGTAACTACATTGGCGAGCCAATCTCAATAGTTTACTTCACGGATGAAGCCATCTTTCAATAACTGCTCGACTTCTTCTTTGATCACCATGTTTCGTTCTAGAGCGAAACTCTTCTTCCGTTCCTTTATTGGTTTGACAGTGGGATCTATTTTCAATTTATGACGTATTATTTTCTCACGAATACTTGTCATCTCTTATGTCATAGTCGTGAAGAAGTTTTGGTTCTATCGCAAGAAATCCGCCAGTCTTTCCTTTTCCATTTGCTCTATGGGCCCCAATGCTGACTGTCTTCTGAGTTTCCTCATCTAGGTAGACAAGCCCAGTCTCTTCTCCTGCCTTATACCTCAGGCCCACCTATTTGTCTTCATGTGATTGCTATTGCTCCATAGTCACTGCCCGCTCTCCTACGTTATTTTCTGTTATCCTTTTTCTAGCCGATTCTAGTGCGGTTATAGCGTAAATATGGGCAACATCTTGATCTCCCTTTATGATTTTAATTCCCTTAGAGACAGATACTTTTACACTTGGTAAAAGCTTGATGATATAGCTTTCATCTTGTGCAGCCAGCTCCTTCCTAGGATTGCATTGTACGGGGATGAGGTGTCCAATACCCTAAATTATGTAAGATGATTGAAGGGTTCTACATTCATAGGAAGAACAATAATTCCATCAGTAATAACTGACAATCTCGTTGAAGCCTATTAGGGGTTGCGACGGTCCCTGCAACTGTTGATCTCCCATAGACATTTTTTCAACTGTGGAGCGGTGTAAAGCATTAATAGCGCTCCCGTCATCAATTAATACTCTCATCAATAAATAGTTTCCAAACAATATCAAAATGACCAAGGTGTCATTATGTCCTTCATCATGTTCGAAATCCAAGTCATAGAATATCAACGGAAGATTCTCGTTATCACTCGAAGAGCTTCCTTTTTCCCAGTGCTCCTTCAATGTGGGCTTCATACAATATACTTTCTTCTCCTTCTTAAAAGTCCATTCTTGCTTAGTTAATGCAATGATTGTATTGGCAATCGGGAGAAGCTATTTCCTGTTATCAAGTTTCCCTTCATCACAGACTTCCTTCTCAGTTTCCCATTTCTACTCTTATTTCTTCACATACTTCTGAAGATATCCATCCTCAACCATCCCTTCAATTTAATCTTTGAATTGATAGCAATCCTTCGTATAATTTTCATTGCTTCTATGATAAAAGCAATACTTATCTTTGTCTTTATAGTGTGATGCCTTAGTGAGGGGCCGACCTTTTTAACCAAGGTTTATGCTTGATCATGTTGAGTATCTGATTTATTGACATCGTGAGAGGTGTATAGACTTTATCTCTAGAATGGACCCCATCAATATGTCTCCTTCATCTTTTAGTCCTATCTCGCTTACTTTCACCCCGCTCTTTTTGTCTTTCTGTTCTATGTGTTCTATTCTTGCCAGAACTAGAACTCTGTTCTCCTTTTCACGACTCCTCATTCCTTCAATTCACTAGATTCAACAAGCTTTTCTTTTCTTATCCTAGTGTTATGTATGTTTGAGCCTATTGGAACATCTCAGCCATAGTTAATGTTTCACCTTTGATAAATCTTCAAAGAGAGGCAAGTTTGGATCCAACCCTCATCTGAAAGTCATTATGGCTACTCGATCATCGTATTTCTCCACCTTTGTCATCTCTTCCTTGAATCTATGAGTATATTCCCATAGGGATTCTACCTTGTGTCCTCCATGCCTTGTGCAGCGTTTCATCATTTTGTTGCTCCATCTCCTACTATTCGATCATGATCATTTGGAGCATCTCGACTGGTGGAATGGGTTGATCGACATGAACCCCCCATTCACAATTTTATTTCCCTCATTTAGGGTAGCGTTCGATCTGGTTCTACACATTGTTGGTTTTTTGGAATGGTTTCTCTCGACACATTCTTTTCGCTCTCAATGAGAGCACAAAAATTTATAGGATTTCTTCCTCACACTCGAGAATAAAGAAAAAATAGAATGACAATGACGTTGGTATGAATAATTTTTGCTTAGTTTATATTGAATGAATTATGTTTAGAATAAGCCTCCATTTATAGGCCTTCCTTTGATTTACATAATCTAATCAAGTCCTTCTAAGAACGGGATTATCATCATACTCGTAGGGTCACCCGAATATTCCCATAGGATTGTGTTCATTAGATTTAACTACCAAATCAACTTCGGTCATTGGATCAAATCAATGGTCATGATTTAGATTTTCCCATTTTGCCATGGTGGCAGTCCTTGCATTTTCTTCTGATTGATCCTCCTTTATGCACTTGGCTAGATGGAGATTTTATGCATGTTCACCCCTCTTGTTTTAGAAGTAGGCTGGCATAACCGTAGTTTGCAAAATACTGAATATATAAACTCATTGTTTGTTAGAAAAAAAAAGTAAAGATAATACTAGAGAGAAAAGAGAGAATGAAGAGATAAAATTTGAGAAGGTGGGAAGTACTAGGATCATATAACTAATGGTCTTCCATTACTAATGTTATTTACAACACTTCCCCTTGGATGTCGATTATAAAAAAATATACCTCGTTAAAACCTTAAAAGAATCTAAAAATCCTAGTTAAGAAAAAATAATACATTATTAGTGTGTACAATACGCAAAGTAATGTTGTCTTATTAAGAACCTTTCTAAGAAAATGTTACAATGTTTCGAGAGTGCAAGTGTACACTATTGTTGTCAAGTAATAAATTTTTATAAATATAGAGTACCTTCCACATGATTGATTGATATTAATTATTGAAATAAATTAGACCCTAATTTTAATTGAGAATATCGAAAAAGTGGGATTTTAGGGATTCCGATTTCACCAAACCAATCTGGCTCAAAATTCAAAATCTCAATCAATCTATGTTTATTATAATCATGACAACTAATTTTTCTAAAGTAATTATCAATCTTTCTCAAGCATTGATAATAATGATTCAAATATATAAATCTCACATCTCTGTCAATATTAAATACATTAAAACTCATTAAGCACAAGAAAGTATAATTACTACACTAGATTCATAATTATCTCTAACTTAAGAAATTTCAATGGTTGTATCAATAATAAAGGGTAAATTTAATCATCACTTCTCAGTCTCAGAATTAAATCCCAAATCATGCAATAGTTGGCCAGACAATCAGAATGAATGAATGAATAACAATTAGATTGAAAATCAAAATTAATTAACAATCATGGTTTGGCAATACTGTAGCCTTAGATTGAAAAATTAAAACATACTAAAATAAGAAAACATCATAACAATATTCATTAACATAGATAAAGAGAGAAGAAAAATTATATTTGAGGTGGAAATTGAAGTTGAAATCTATTTCCTGGTTTGATCTTCTTCTTCTCCTCTCCCAGAGCTTTTTCCTCTTCCTCTTACGTCCAAAAAACTCTCCAATAACCTTAAAATATTCTATTTATATACTAGGAATTGATAAGGATAAAATTAGAGCAAAAATCACACAAAAAATCCTTACCGCGCTGGAGTCGCGACGCTGGGAGCCAACGCGTTAAGCCAATCATTTAACTTTTACCCAGCAATAGAAGAGACTTTCGATTGGAAAGGAGAAAGAAATCATGCAGTTTTGTTGGAATTATGTCCATAAATATGGTATAATAACTATTTATGAGTATTTAGTTATGACATTTATGTATTACTGATTTTATGACTAAATCTTTAATTAAAATGTGTTTATAATTTACCTAAGTCTTCGAACTGTTGTCAACGAAAGAAGAGTAAAGACTTAGCAATCTTCAAGACAAACCCTTATGAGATAGTTCAAAATTTTATTCATAGTCTTAGGATCGATTGGACAATCGAATCTCATTACAACTGTTAGGTTGAACCAAAGTATGCCGGTCTCGGGGCATAGGAGTAATGACTCTAACTGTTGACCTAGACATGTTATAAAACATGATGAATAGACCAGTAATAAATTAGTTTAGAGCAAAGCCGTATATCTAGCCTTGAATCTAATTGTTACACCTTAAGGGTATTTTCGTGATTACATTAATCCTGAGGTGAATATGAAACTTGACCTAGTTATTGTTGGTCGTCGCGGCGCGTCGTGACAAAAGCTTGTAGCGCATGGCCATTTAAAAACTTAAACTTTTAATAAAGATCAAATCTTTTAATAAAATATAACTTCCTCAATGTCACGATAACCAAATAAAACTTTTTATTGAAACTCTTTTTCAATCAGTCTTGATCCATTATATATTTGTATATTAAATCTATAACATACAATGTTAGGAATCATATACCTCTTGTAGTCTTAATCAAGCGTCCTTGCAAAACCGATCGATCCTTCGTCCCACGAAACTAATCCAACGAACAGTAGACTCTGAGATCCACATCAAGATCTTTCAAGTCAATCATCAACGCACTAAGATGTGTGTGGGCACGTAGAATATTACAAGACATTTTTCTGTCTATAAATGTTCTCAACACATGAGATCTAGAGATTTAATGAGAAGGATTTTTGTGAGATGATTCTCTAAAAGAACGTGATGATTATTCTTTTAGAGATTTGATTAACTATTAATCATAGAGAAAAATCACTCTGAGCAATTGTGTTCATAACTCAATTCACTGATTGATCAACTGATGATCTTATCAACTGAGGTCATTAGAATAAAATATGTATTTTATTATAGATAATGGTGTATCAAATATTTAGAGATAATTAAAAATTAAAAATAATTTTAAATTTTAAATTGCTCAATATAGTAGGACCAACTATATAATGGTGCACAACTACATTACCACATGGCACTGCAGTGTGCCGTGAAGCAGCATAAAGTCTCACGACACCATTATAGTGTCGTGTGGCACTACAGTGTTGCTCCCCCACTACTATAATGCCACATGGCACTACATTAGTCAATCTCAATCTTTTATATCCAATCAGTGATTGACATATAGCAATTACTACAAATTAAATATTTATTTTAATCAGATAAATATCTAGATATCAGTTAATTCAAAGTTAACATATCTCATTACTCCTATCAACTAAATCATTTGTTATTTTACAAATAACAGATTTAATTGATCCAAAATATTATCTAATAATAACTTAATTATCTAATTTCACAAATTAGATATTTTGTCTCACTTATTGATAATTAAAAAATAATCGATAATTATTTATATATATATATTAATTCTAAAAATTACATATATATAATTTAATTAATTAATTGATCACACATAATTATCTCAAAATTATGTACTTGCCTTAGAATAAAATTCCTTTGCAAGTTAGTCTTTTTCTCATGTCTTGAAATATTCACACCTAGACTGCATAGTATGGAGATGACTTGCGGACCATGGACCTATAATCCTAAACTCCAATAAACCAAATTATAAATTAAACTCTTTAATTAAATATTCTTATTTATTAATTACATTATTACTCCACTATAAATATGGAATTGAACTCTTAGTGATTATAGAATGTATTTATAGAGTATTTTCATGTAGTTCACTAATATAATCAATTCAAGTAGTTCTATTAGAACTGGTCAAAATTACCATTTGGCCCTTCTAGTTACATCTTGATCCTTAAGTACCATTAAACCACTAGTGCATGGCTAATTTATAATCTTATTAAAAATTTGAGTTCAATAACCATTCAGTGTCATAATTAACACTTAAGGAAATCAATATACGATCTGTTAGAAAAGCTTGAATTCTAAATCTTGTAAGATCATATTCTCAGCCATGCATATCAGTGAATCTATAAAACAAAAGTGACTAGCCTATTTTACAAATAAACTTTAACGAATGAATCAAAAGATCCATTAGATATGTATAGGAGTTCTTGACTACTCAAGATTCACACTGATCTACATATGATTATCGAATTAATGTATATTAAATCTTTATGATAAATGGCACGTTGATAAAGATATTAATCCACATCGGTACAGATATATATAATCTCATTATATAAAGTACCTTCTCTAAGATGTTTATCCACATCAATGATCTAGATCTAGATCACGTGCATTCATAATGCTTAGTGAACCGTACTAGAAACCATTCATTAAAGATTTCATACCTTAATATGTTGCTGACAATTTTATTCATTATCAATGATCTTAATCCTCTCGTACTAATACAAGATCATAGTCTCATTAATGAATATGAAATTTTCTGATATTTATATCAATTATTCAACAATAATTTAAGAGAACAATTATAAGAAAAATGCAATGCTCATTAAATTTTATATAAAAAGTCAATACACATGTTTTGAGGGCATAACCCCCAACAATCTCCCACTTGGCCTAAAGTAAATGAGGAATTTCTCTCAATCTCATGTTACGCACGTGACCCTCAAATGACTTCGTATGAAGTATTTTTATAAAAGGATCAACCAGGTACTATTCTGACGCTATATTCATAACAATCACATCTCCTCGATGCATGATCTATCTTATAAGATGATATTTTCTCCCTATGTGCTTGTCCCTCTTGTGACTCCTCGATTCCTTGGAATTCACTACCACCCTACTGTTATCATAGTATAAGATCAGTGGCTTGTCCATATCTGGAACTACTTTCAGATCAGTATAGAACTTTCTGAGCTATACCGCTTCTTTCGCAGCTTCACAAGTCGCTATATATTCAGCTCACATAGTGGAATCTGCAACGCTGGATTGTTTAATACTTCTTCAGACTACAACTCTTTCACTTAGGGTGAATACTGATCCAGTCGTCGACATTCGACTATCAATATCTGAATCTCTCCAGCACCTTATCAATATAAGGAGAGAAGTTTTAATTAATGCAATATCTTTCTCCATGCCTAAATACGCAATGTCTTATTTTAAAATTCCTTTATCCATTTATAAGAAAATTAGTAGTAAACTTGCTAATTACTGGTGGAATGGCAATATTCAATCCCAGGGTATCCACTGAGGGACTTGGTAGAAATTAATCAGGCCTAAATATGAAGGGAGAATTGGTTTTCGTGATCAACATGCATTCAACCTTGCTCTTCTTACCAAACAGAGCTAGAGAATCCTTAATGATATGTCTCTGCTCCTACACTGAGTTCTTAAGAGTAAATTTTTCTAATTCTGAGTTTATTAATGTTGTTGTTTGTAGGCGTTCCTTTTGGGCTTGGAGAAGTTTGATGGATGGTAAGAAATTACTTAAGAGAGTTTTGGGATGGTCTGTTGGTGATGGTAGATTGATTAGTATTTGAGATGACACGTGGATTCCTAAACCTTATCAGTTCAAAGTGTCACACTTAGGGTGAATTCTGAATCTCTCCAGCACCTTATCAATATAAGATGCTTGAGAAAGTGCCAAGAGCATGTTTATTCTATCCTTTAGGAATTAGATGCTTAGAACATAGATTGCCTCTTCCAAATCTTTCATTTAAAATTTCTCAGCTCACCACTAGTTTGCCTTTGACAAAGTTTCTACATCATTCACAATGAGTTGAATATCGACAACGTAAAGAACTAAGAAAACAACTATCTTATCTTTGATGTATTTATAAACACAAGTTTTGTCAACATTTTGCTCGAAGCGATAAAACTTTATAATCTCATCAAAGGTAAGATTTCAAGATCAAGATGCTTGCTTTAATCCATTAATGAATTTAAGCAACTTGCATAATTTCTAATCTTGCCCCTTTTGTACGAACCCTTCTAGTTGCATTATATAGATGTTTTCTTCAAGAGAGTCATTCAGAAAAGCTGCTTTGACGTCCATTTGTCATATCTCATAGTCAAAACCAGCGACTATAGACAAAAGGATGCGAATGGATTTAGCATGGCCACAAGGGAGAATGTCTCTTCATAATCGAGTCCCTCCCTTTGTGTATAGCCATTGGCTATAAATCGTGCCTTGAAAATCTCTAATTTCCCTGCACCTCTTTTCTTCTTAAAGATCCAATTACATCCAATGAGGGTGACATCTTCAGGTGGATCTACAAGTTCTCATACAGAATTGGAATACATAGATTTCATTTCCTGGTTCATATCATCTTGCCATTTCTCCTTTTCAGGATCATCCACTGATTCTTCATAAAATAATGGATCATCCTTATCAGTGTATGAACATGAGCTTTTACTTCGTAGTAAACTGGTTGCTCACAACCCTGCCACTATGACGTTGCACGGGGGTTCCCATTGCAGGAACTGTGGCTTCTCTGGTTTATCGTTTATCAGTAGAAATTGAAGGTGGTCTGATCTCATCAGCCGTTAATTTCTCGAGAACTACTTTGCTACGAGATTTGTCATTTTACATATAGTCATGCTCAAGGAAGGTAGCATTTGTCGATACAAACAACTTTTACTCTTTGTGACTATAAAGGTACCCACCTCTAGTCTCTGGAGTATAGCCTATGAATATGCATACCTCAAACCTCGAGGTCTAACTTTCTGGTCTTGGGTCTAAGAACGTGAGTGGGCACCTCTATATATGGAAATGACACAAACTAGGTTTGATGCCCTTTCATAACTCTAAAAGGCATCTTGCTTACAGACCTAGAGGGCAATACATTCAAAATGTAAGTTGCCATGTGTAGTGCATATCCTCAAAATGTAAGTGATAGTTATGAGTATTTTAACATTGACCTAACCATATCCAATATGGTTCGGTTTCTCCTCTCTGCAACACCATTTTGTTATGGTGTTCCAGGTGATGTGAGCTGGGATAGGATTCAACACGCCAGCAAATAATCCTTGAATTCTAAATTCAAGTATTCACCACCTTGATCGGATCAAAGGGCTTTCAATGACTTACCTAATTACTTTTCAGCTTCAGCTTTAAAGTCCTTAAAATTTCTAAAACTTTGAGACTTTCTTTGCATTAAGTAAGTATAACCATATTTTGAGTAATCGTCAATAAAAGTGATGAAATACCCATACCCACCTCTAGCTTGTACATTGATCGGTCCACAAACATCGACTTAACCATATCCAATATGGTTTGGTTTCTCCTATCTGCAACACCATTTTGTTGCGGTGTTCCAGTTTATGTGAGCTGGGATAGGATTCAACACTCCAGCAAATAGTTCTTGAATTCCAAATTCAAGTAGTCACCACCTCGATCGGATCAAAGGGCTTTCAATGACTTACCTAATTACTTTTCAGCTTCAGCTTTAAAGTCCTTAAAATTTCCAAAAGTTTGATACTTTCTTTGCATTAAGTAAGTAAAAACATATTTTGAGTAATCGTCAATAAAAGTGATGAAATACCCATACCCACCTCTAGCTTGTACATTGATCGGTCCATAAACATCACTATGTACTAGCTCAAGTGGTTCCTTGGCTCTTTGTCCTTTTCCTATGAAAGGCCTCTTGGTAATTTTACCTTCTAGACAGGATTCACAAACAGGAAGAGTTCCAACTTTTAGTTCCCTCAAAGCACCATGCTTTGTTAACTTGTTTAACATATCTAGATTAATATGTCCCAACCTAAAATACCAAAGATCTGTGTTATCATCATCATGAGAAACTATATGTCGTTTGTTACTTTTATGTTCGGCTATTTTAAATAATTTAGAATTATTTAATGCGCGTTCAGTCGGTTTAAGCATAGACAGTCTGTTTATAACTTTAGCATGACAAATATCGAATTCATTCTTTGAAATAATATTTTTTTATTAATAAAATACACTTTGAATAATTGTTCTTGCAAAAAAAGAAAGAGAAATCATATTTTTTGAAAATCTAAGAATATAATAAATATCGTTCAAAACTAAATAATTATATAAAAAAATAGATTATCCCTAATGCTTTAGCTAACACGAGCGCATCACTGCCAACTCTCAAAACAACCTGGCCATCAGTCAGCTCCCTTGACGAATCAAGCATCTGCAAAGAGAAACATATATGATTAGTGGCTCTTGAATCAAGTATCCAGGATAACAAATCATATTCCACTAAATAAGCTTCATGAACAAGTAAATCATATATACCTTTCTTTTTCAGCTCAGAGAGATACTTATTACAGTTTCTCTTCCAATGAGCTTTAATCCCCACAGTAGAAACATTTTCCCTTGAGCTTGCTATTTTTATTATTCTTCTTGGCTTTATTCCCTTTCTTGTTCTTACCTTTTGTCATTTCTATTCATCTTCTTCCTCTTGTTAGTTTTAACAGTGGAAGAAGGTTCTTGCTCAACAACATTTTACTTGCCCTCTTTAGTCATTCTAAGATTGTGTCATATAGCTCCTGGTGACCTCATGACGACTTTGATAAGACTGCTGCCCAAACATAGCCTGTAGAGATTCCATAATCTCATAGGCAGTCTTCATGCTTTCATGCTTGGTTCTCAGAACATCAGTCATGCTCACAAGCGTGTAGCACTTCACCTTGTTGTTTGATATGATCCAAGCATCATATTTGTCCCTAACATTCTTAGAGGCATTAGTAGCGGGCTCCTTAAGACATTTCTCAGCATTAAATTCATATTTGATTTCCAAGGTACGAAGTTATCACCATTCAATTTCTCAAGAGCGAGTAAAGCAGTAACATGGTTGCTCATGGTAGACATAATAATGATAATTGAAATTTAAAACATACATGATTCAACATAATTGATAAAAATCTAGAATTCAAAAAGTAAACGTGATGATGAATGCAATATAATAGACACACAAATTTAACATTTACTAATCACAACAAAACAACCCAATGATTAATATGCTACCTTAAGGTCAGTCAGATTAACCTCAGGCTGTCTATGAGACATTCTCATCCCTATTAATTAAAACTTAAAATATCTCATATTTTCTTTTAACAATAAGGTATCGCTTGTTCGGTCAAGTCGCAACTATCCACATGAAAGCTTTATTGTGACTTTGTGAGTGTAACCCATCATTTCAGATTTCATGACTTCATTTAGAATATGACGGCTTAGGGTCGGTCAAAATTAAGCTACATCACTTACTCTTATCTTCTTAAGAAATCCAACCTTGGTATTAGTACAGGTTGAAACATTCCTTAGGGGGACGAAAACAAAGTCATCTCGAGGCCCTTACTACACCTCACGATGTTATACTAATGATGGAGACCATATGTTACATAGACATATCAACATTCTCCCACTCACTATTTTAGGATTATATGTTTCTATTTTAACTAATCAATTAATTCCAAATTAATTAATAGTTAAAATAATATCCCTATGAATAATCATCAGTTATACAAATCTCATTAGTCTAAGTTCATTTAACCTTCTAAAGCGCTTAAGTCATAATTAGGTGAACTTAGATTAACTAATTAATTGTATTCATCAAACTTCAATAAACTCTTCTAATAAAGTCGGTTATCCTAAAGGTTACTATAGCCCTTAGTGTGGTGTGATTACCAAGTTTTAACTAATTAAAATCTCGCTGTTTACATGCTATTGATTTCATAAAATAATACATATAAACATATTAGGACAATCATGATAAATCCTGTTTCTACTGATGAGATGTATGATCAAATGAAACTATACGAGATTATCATGTATGGCATGCGATCGACTAATGCATGTACATGCTATCAAACATAATAATTAAAATAATTATTTAATAATTAAATAAAATAATAATGGATCGAGTAATTATTGAGTATTTCTAAATTACAACCCTTTAAAAAAATAAAATTACAAAGCGGACTTCAAGAATACATATTTACCAAATATTGTCTTCTCGTCCTGATGCCCATCTTTATAGTCGTCAAGCTTTGAACAAATTTCTATTTAATTAAGAAAAACTATTTTTCTTAATTAAAATTAATTTCTATAATAATCCCGTTAAAAAATTAGTTGACTTTGATTTAGTCAAATAAATATTTTATTTGATTTGGTCAAACTTGGATCAAACCCAATCAACCTATTAATTTCTAATTTTCATAAAATTAAAAATTTTAATTTTAATTTTAAAATTTATAAGGATAATAGATAGAGATAGGGTTATCATGAAACTCTAAAGTAATAGGATTGGTTGGTATCAGGATTTCTGCAAAATTTCTCAAAATGTGACAACAGTTGCCACCAACGATAGGACTCTCCAACCGCAGCCTCTCACCGCTGGCCAGCCACAGACATTGCCTGCCATCCACCGCCACCATCCACCACTGCCGTCCATAGCCGCCGTCAGCGCTGATTTTTTCAGCGACATCGCCGGATTAGTTAATTCTGGCGACATTGCCGGTTTTCAAATATCGACGGCGCCAGCGCCGTAAATCCAATTTCCAGTGTCGGCACCGGAAATATAATATTTGGTGCCACCACCAAAATTCTAAAAGAATTCCTATTTCTTTTATTTTTCCTCTGTCGTTCGTCTGATGCGCTCTTTATCTTTAGGCATTACAATAAATATTTGAAATAAAAGTACAAAAATTTCTACGCTTGAAAACTGGCTTACACAAAATCTAAGGAAAAATTAAAAGAACAAAGTCTAACCCAATAATCACCATACAATTAACGATTCATTATTTTTCATACATTCAAAAAACATAACCATCCATTCATACGTATCTCATATTATATGAATATTGTAAGAAAACTCATACAATATTTAACATATAAATACATAAAAATAGCTCTGATACTGCTTGTTGGTCGTTGCGGGGCGTGCGTGGCCGAAGCATGTGGCGCGTCGCCATTTAAAAAATTAAACTTTTGATAAAAATTAAATCTTTTAATAAAATAAAACTTGCGCAATGCCACGATAATCAAATAAAAACTCTTTTTCAATCAGTCAGGATCCATTATATATTTATATATTAAATCTATAACATACAAGGTTAAAATCGCATAACTTGTGTGTGGGCACATATAATATTACAGCATAGTGTCTCACAACACCACTGTGTGTGGCACTACACTGTTACACTCCCACTACTATAGCGTCATGTCGCACTACAGTAGCAATGTCAATCTCTGATACCAATTCAATGATTGACATGTGGCAATTACTGCAAATTAAATATTTATTTTAATTAGATAAATATCTAGATATCAGTTAATTCAAAATTAACATATCTCATTACCCATATCAACTAAATTATCTGTTATTTTATAAATAACAGATTTAGTTGATCCAAAATATTATCTAATAATAATTTAATCATCTAATTTTACAAATTAGATATTCTGTCTCACTTATAGATAATTAAAAAATAATCAATATTTATTTATATATATTAATTTCAAAAATTACATTTATATAGATAAATAACTCATTAATTAATCACATATAATTATGTACTTGCCCTAGAATAAAATTCTTTTGCAAATTAGTCATTTTCTCATGTTCTGAAATATTCACTCCCTAGACTGTGTGGTATATTGGGGACCATGTAGTCCATTGATATAATCAATTCATATAGTTCTATCCTCCAATTATTGGTTCGTAAATTAGAGCTCATCAAAATTATCATTTTATCCTTCTAATTACCTATGGATCCTTAAGTACCATTAATTTACTAGTGAATGACTAATTTATAATCTTATTATAAATTAGAGCTTAATACCCATTTAGTTCCAGAACTAACACTTAAGAGAACCAATATATGATTCGTTGGGAAAGTTTGGATTCTTAATCTTGTAAGATCATGTTCTCAGCCTTGCATATCACTGAATCTTCAAAATAAAAGTCACTAGCCTGTTTTACAAACAAACCTTAACGAGTGAATCTAAAGATCCAGTAGACATGTTTAGGAGTTCATGACTAATCAGGATTTAAACTGATATGCATATGATCGTCGAATTGATGTATATTAAATTTTTATGATAAACGACACGTTGATAATGATATCAATTCACATCAGTCCAATCATACATAATCTCATTATATAAAGTATCTTCACTAAGATATATATCCACATCAATGATCCAGATCTAGATCACATGCATTCATAATGATTAGTGAACTGTACTAGCAATCATTCAATAAAGATTTCATACTTTAAAATGTCGCTGACTATTTTATTCATTATCTATAATCGTAATCCTCTCGTACTAATACAAGATCATAGTCTCATTAATGAATATGAAATTTTCATATATTTATATAAATTATTCAACAATAAATTAAAAGAAAAATGTAATGCTCTTTAAATTTCATATAAAAAATCCAATACACATGTTTTAAGGGCATAATCCCCAATAGTTATTTGCGTTCTTGGATACGCCAAATGAGTGAGTTCGAATCGCCGGACAATACTTCACCTGTTGGGATCGTGATTCAACTATGTTAGAATTACGTGAATAGCAACAATATCACATTATCCTTTATTGATGGGTGTGTGAATAAATAAACCGAGCGTGGTACTCGATAAGTTCAGTCATTGAATAAGACATTGTGAACTGTATGGGACACTTCAATAATATGTCTTTCTTATTCAAAGTTAATAAAGGAGTTAAGGAAATAACAACTAGATGGGTAAAATGATAATTTCACATCACGCTCTTGTTACTGATATCTCAAAGGTAACATCATAAAATATCTTGTGGACCGTGAAATATAAATGTTTAATTGCACCAACAAAAAATATAGCCCGCATGAATCAAAAGTTTATTCGGCATCGGACCAATAATGGAGTCGTACGATCTCAGAATTAAATAGGTCAGAAATTTATGGTGATAAATTAGCCGGGTATTGGAATCTCATAAGGACAGGAATGAGAAAGAACGTCAGTTGGACCAAAAACATGTTTTGGACCAGGGTACACTTCCTAAACCCATATGTGATGGGTGTCATCACTAAATTAATGAAGATCAAAATTAATGTTCAAATTAATTAATTTATTATTTTCTAATTATTAGATAATTAGTAATTAAAAAATTAATTAATTAATTGATAGGGATCAATTTCATTTATCAATTTGAATTGATGAATTTAGACACAGTCTTGACTGTATAAGAGATGTAAAAATCACATATTGCAGTGCAAAAGAGGTAAATTTCAGTTTTATCATGTAAGGGTATATGTGTAGATTAAGTAATTAATATAAAAGGGTTGCAAACCTATAGCTAAGTGTTATACAGACCAGAAAAGAGTTTCTCTAACCCCATCCCTATAGTTGCCGTCGAAAACCAACAGATATAACAAAAAAATTTGCTTTTTCTTCCAAAGTTGTTTAGAGATCACACACTCTATTCCTAACAATATTCTTGCGAGATATACTTCTAAATCCTACGAGTGGTTGTTGGTGTGAAGATCAATTGAAGTTCTGCGAATCTCAAGAGCGAGAGACGGGAGACAATTAATTCGATCTCGCCAATTAAATAATTCTCCATTACAAGTAAATGTATAAAATTGTTTCTATCTTTTCTCGATACATATATCTGAACATGAACAATTTTTGAATGGTTTTGTATTTAATTTGATTAAATATTTATTTTTTAAAAATTTTATATTCCGTTCAAGAATCGTTTGTGTTCATTAATTTTCTTCAATTTTTTAAAACTCGATCTAAATATTAGTGTATGAGCCTAATGTTCTTAATTAGGAAGATTCTATGATCAAACGTATGAACATATGGATATTGTGATATAGGCACATATTTTTATATGGTAGATTCAAAGTATGTTTGAATGTGTTTTATAAATGGATCCTGATCGATTGCCTCTGGGTGGTTATTTTCAATTTTAGATTTGATGTACGCCAAAAAGAGGCATATTAATTTATCTAATTTAATTTTGCAAGCATTGTATCATTAAATTCCATGTAAATCTGTCGTCGTTCGCTTCCAGATCAAAAACTGCCGCACGTTGTCGTTCACACTGTTGTCCACTGTACTCGTGCACCGTCGCTCGCAATCTGCCCTCACACGCCACCACACGCTACTGCCTGCTTGCTATCACCACCTGCTGCCGAAGGTTGCCGCACCGTAGCTTTCCTAACTAGGGTTTAGGAAACCTTGGGTATAGAAAACCTTAGGGTTTAGGAATCCTTGGGGTTTAGGAAACCTAAGGGTTTTGGAAACCCTAGCGTGCATAAGACAATGTTGAGACTTGGGCTGGCGTGGACCCACTAAGCCTATTGAGGTATTGGACTAAGAAAGGTTTTCTTGGCCCAAATGATTCGCAGGGACTTGAGATTTGATTCCAAGCCCAATCCAATCCTTAAAAATTAAATTTATTTAATTCGGTTATTTTTCAACACTAATTAATTATAATTTATTTTATAAATTATTTTTGAAAAATAAATCAATTGATTAATTTACTTGGTAATTTATTTATCAAAGTAAAATTGTTGGAAAAGTAAAAATGGGACTGGACCTTAGTACAGAGTTACAAATAGGTGGGACTTCCTAAAGGAGAAGGAGATAATTACAGACGCCATGAAGACTAGTATTTAAATTATTGTAATTTATTTATTATTATTTTTATAGGTTATAATTAGAAATGAGCCATAGAGAGGTTAATTTTTAATGGATGATTTATTATTAATCACGTATCATCATATAATATGTCATATAGAAATAGGGATATGTCAATATCAAAATGTCATGTAACATGTACTCGCATCATTGTTGTTTAAATTTATAAAGGGTTATAATTTTAAACACAATGTGATTATAAAAGTTATCATTTTTTAAACTGTGATTTAAATTTTATAAAAGTTAATAATTTTCAAAACTTGTTTTTCAAATTTTTAAAGAGTTGTGATTATTTTAAAAGCAAAGAAAAATCCATTTTTCCAAAAACTAAGTGGGAGAGCCGTTTATGTTGAAACGTTCCCTAGGTCCCTAATGTAAATTTGATCATGGCATGAGGAATGGTTTAAAGCTACCCTAGCGGTCCTCTCTTAAGTGGGAGAAACTTATAAATCGTGTCGCCTTGAATCATTGAGTTGCTTGAGAATCTAAAGCTTATAAAGGAAGTGGTGAGGCAGGACCGTTCCTCGACGGACTGTTAGTTCATAGCAACATTTAAAGCTGATCCGTTGGTTAAACACTTAGACCAAAGCACATTGGAATCTCTCATAGGAGTTAATCAATGGGGCTAAGGTGACCAAAATCATTGGTGATTGGTTAAAGCTAGATATGATAGGAGGTAGCTCGGACGTTGTCCTTACATGAGACAAGCTATCGTTGTTTATTGTAACATCATGAAAGAAATATGTTTTTCTCATATTTTTAAATATTTAAGTATTTGCATCATGCATCATACTTTCTTAAATGATTGAGTTTTTATTTATTCATTTCAGTAATCGTGTCAGCATCCCCACTCTTAACAATCTTAAATGCGAACAAATTTACTGGTAAAAATTACGTGGATGGAAAATATAATATTGATATTGTGCTGATGGTAGAAAGATAAAAGTCCGTGTTCACCACCCATTGTCCCCTCGAGCCTATTACTGAATTGACTCAAGAGGAAAAGGATGCGTATGCTTCTTGGTTGTGTTCTGATGAGATCGCCAGGTGTTATATCTTAAAATCTGTTAGAAATGTGTTGTAGCAACAACATCAGAACATGAAAACCATCGATGATATGATGTTGAACATAACCGAAATGTTCGGGGTTTAGGGTCATAAAGCAAAATAGGCTTATGTGCAAAACTTCATAAATTGCAGGATGAAACTTGGAACTCCTGTCAGATAACATATGATGTTGATCATTAGTTATCTGAATGAGATGGAGATTATGGGAGCTGAGGTTGATGGCGAAACGCAAGTTGATATAATCCTCGAGACCCTGCCAGATACTTTTGAGAACTTCAAATTTAATTATTCGATGAATAAGTTAAGGTACTCACTTCCAGGACTTATGAAGGAGTTGTAAGCCTTCCAGCTCTAGCACAAAAAAGAAATACAAGAGAGGTCTGAAGAAAGCTGAGAAGAGAACTCGAAAGCCTACGAAAGGCAAAGGCCCCTTAAAAGTGGAGAAGTCGAAAGACAATTGTCATCATTATGGAGTCAGTGGCCATTGAAGACGTAACTACCCAGATTATCTCAAGGAGTTAAAATCCAAAGGTACATTATTTGTTACTGAGGCCTATTATGTGGCTGACTCTACTTTCTCATGGATTGTAGACTCTACAGCCACTAACCATATATGTTATTTCTTACATGGGTTCAAGGAAATCAGAAGGCTTGACGAGGGTGAGTTAAGCTTCCGTTGGGGGAATGAAATACTAGTACTGGATGTATCAATTGGAACTGTTAAATTGTCATTTGATAACAGTTTTTGTTTTTACGAGAAGTTTATTATATCCCAATTTTTGGGAAAAACCTTATTCAGTAGCTATTTTGATTGAGCAAGGATTTTCTTTAAATTATATTTATAATGATATTGTTATTTTTAGAAATGTTTTCTTGAACACTACGGCACGCTTGATAAATAACTTATTCTATGTAAAATCAAAAGTTCCAATGATATGTGACAGTGAATGAAATACCGATTTACAAAGAGATAGTAAAAGATTGTAGTCTGACTCAATCGATCTATTATACTTATGGCAATTGCGTCTTGGTCACATTAATCTAGACAGGATTAAAAGACTTGAAAAGGATGGTCCATTGCAAACTTTAAGTGTGGGATCACTACCCACACTCGAATCCTACATAGAATACAAAATGACCAAGAGACCATTTTCCGCTTTTACTTTTTGATTTATTTCTTAGCTTTTCTCTTCATGCTTTTGTTTTTTGACTAATTTATTTCTTTTTGCAAATAAGAGGGCTAACAAGAAGCCTTTCTTGACAAATAGCGTCACTGAAAGAGTGACTACCACTTTTCGTTGCACGGAGAGGAAGTGGTACGAGCTCCTTGATCTGAGGAGAGAGGTTAACGTCTTATTCATTCCAGGGGAGGACTGAAGAGATTTCTCTTTTTAAGTGGAGGAGGTATTCCAATGCTCCCCCTGTTCCTACTGATATCAGTTTTCTAAATGATCATGGATCCGCTCACATCGTGATTCTGGGAATTTAGTCTAAAATCGACGCGGCTGTGACCTGTGGTGTTAGTGCAAGAACCTTTTTTGTTCACTGAGCCATGAATTTATGAGGGTATGTATCTCCTTTCTTCATGTATTTTATCTTATCTTCTCATTAACAATTTAAAAAAATTCTGCTCATCTTTCTTTTTCAGGCCATGGTTCACCATAACGTCCTTTAGGAGCACTATCTTTCTTATGAACACACCATGTTCTCCATGAAGAAAGAGGTTACTGAGTTCCATGGTGTTCTTGACCGTCTCAAGGACGAGAATGAGCATCTGAATAGGACTGAAGCTGAACTTTAGGGGACCGTGGAGAAGCTGACCCAAGATGTGGCTACAGTGGTGGAGGAGCGCCGGAAGCTTGAGGGCTCCATGAAGACTGCGGAGGAGTCTTTGACGGCTGTTGAATTAGTCTAAGCCCAGGCAGATGAAAAGGAGAGGGAAGAGTTTCAAGCCTTGTTTGACAAATCCAAACAAATGGCGTATAGCCTAGGCTATAAAGATGGCTTAGAAAACCTTCCCCCCAAGATGCCACTCGTTGACGTCTCTTCCATTCAAGATGGCTCAAAAAACCTTCCCCCCAAGATGAATGCTTCCACTGAAGACGTCATGATCAACGCTCTTGAGCCCGTTGCTGAGAATAAAAATGGTGATCCTATTAGGGTTGCGGAAAACACCACTGTCGAAACTGCTGTTGAAGAGGAGATAATGGCTCCTTATGTTTCTTTTTCATTTCCTTGTATCTTCGTCTGTACCATTTTTTTACCTTTCCCATTTTCTTAAGTAACTCTTGTACTCTTGGCTCCAATCATTGAGAACTTATCTTTTGTTGATCCTCTACCTATTCTGAATACTGAAAGAATCTTGCAACTAAAATAAGTCGCAATAATTTAAGCAAATTATTGCTAGTATTATCCATTGTAGGACTTACAGTGAAGGCTTGAAGAAACTTTTGCTAGTATTATCCATTGTAGGACTCACAGTGATTTAAAGTTGTATCCATTGGAACATTTGCTCTCTTGATGATCCATTCCCAAAGACAGTTTTTTTTTTCTTTTGGTCCTTTTTCAGGAAATGAGTATCCATTGCGTTACCTTGAAACGGATTCATTGTTAACTTCTAGTCTCGTTTTGTTTTAAAGAACTTACGCCCCTATTTCCTTATGAGAGTAGGACTTACGAATTGCCGCTCCCAAGGATTTAAGCCTTTATTTCCTTCTGATAGTAGGACTTATGACTTTCCCTCTTCCAAGGACTTGCGCCCTTGTTGAGTCACCCGTTCTCAAGGACTTGGGCAAAAAGACCGCTGACCCTTGTGTCAGAAATTATGGGTTGCCCTCTCAAAGACTTAGGCCAAAGGACCATTGACCCTTATTTGTTTTGTTCATTTATGAGAGAAGAACTTAGGGGTTGCTCGCTCTCAAGGACTTAGGCCAAAAGACCGCTGACCCTTGTTTGTTTTGTTCATTTCTGATAGAACGACTTAGCGGTTGTCGGCTCTCAAGGACTTAGGCCAAAAGATTGCAGAGCCTTCTTTGTTTTGCTAGGGAAAAGAGAGAGAGAAAGAGTTGACACCAAGTATTTTATGTGAAAAACCCTTGCGGAAAAAAATAACGGAAAAATATTCGCTATAAAATGCTCATAATTTAAACAAAGTATCTCTTTAGATGAATAGCGTTCCAAGATTTTTCCAATTCCTCCCCTTCTTTCGTTTCCAAGAAATAGTATCCGCTGCCAAAATTATTTTGACAACGTACGGCCCTTCTTAGGTTGGCCCATGTTTTCATTTTGTTTGGAAAACCTTCTTCTGAACTAGATCCCCTTTCTAGAATTCCCATCTCCGAACTCTTTCTTCGAAAGTAAGCTCTTCTTTTCTAATTGTGATTGACTATCTGGATTAGCGCCGCTTCTCTTCTTTCCTCCAACAGATCAAGATTTTCCTTCAAAAGTTCTTCATTTGTTGCTCATTTAGTTCTGATTTCACAGTCGAGCTTTCCACCGGTACTATTACTTATGTCCCGTATGTCAAAGCGAAAGGTTTTTCTCTCGTTCCTCCTTGGGGATGGTTACGCCTATAGTATTACTGGTAACTCCTCCACCCATTTTTCTTTAGCTGATTCTAGCTGTTTCTTTATGTTGTCAAGTATAACGTGATTTTATCTTTCAGCTTGTCTGTTTCCTTGTGGATAATATGGCGTAGAAAACCGTTTTGAAATTTTTAGACCTTCGCAGAAGGTTTTCACTATCTTCCCGGTAAACTATAGCCCGTTGTCAAAAATGAGAATTCATGGAATTCCATATTTACATATCATATTCTCCCATAAGAACCATTTTACTTCTTCTTCATGAATCCTCGCAAAAGCTTCAGCTTCGATCCTATTGGTAAAGTAGTCTGATGCTACAAACAAAAAGCATTTCTGAGATGGCGCCATGGGAAGTGGTCCAATAATGTCTAGTGCCCACTACATGAATGGCCATGGCTTTACCACTGTATTGAGTTCTCTAGGAGCCATATTAGCTATGAGAGAAAATGTCACATTTTCTCACATACCGCTTAGCGTCTTGGTGCATTTTAGGCCAGTAATACCCTTCATTCATCACTTTATGAGCTAAGGATCTTCTCCCAATATGATTTCCGCATATTCCTCCATGGATCTCGACTAACACATAATGTGCTTCCTTTTCCCATAGACACTTTAAATAAAGACCTGAAAAAGACCCTTTATATAATAATTCATTAATTAAGGAGTGTCTGGCCCTTTGTTGTCAGACTTTCCTTACATGAATTTTATCGCATGTAACACCCCATCTTCTAAGTAAAGAATTATGTCATCTTACCAACTTGATTCTCTCTCGACTTCCACATCTGCTACCTCATTCAACGGGAATGAAATGCTTGACTTCTTGAGAAACTCTACTGGTACACTCCTTTTGTGCGAGAATTGTAGCTATGACCCCAGGTTTGCTAAAGTGTCAACGTGTCCTTTCTCCGTTCTTAGGATCTGCTGAATCTCGTAGCTTTTCAATAGACTTAATAATTCTTTTTTCTATTGCAAGTAAGTTATCATTCTTTCATCTTTCGTTGCTAATTCTCCCGTAACTTTTTTTCACGATTAGCATTGAATTACATAATATTTTAATCCTTGTAACCTCAAATTCCCATAGCAGGGAGATTCTGCCTATCAAGGCTTCATATTCTACTTCATTATTTAAGGCATTGAAACCAAAATAGATGGAGTGAAATTATTCATCTTATATTCAATCTTTGATCTCACAACTGAAGACTAAGTTTGAAATGATAGATCAAAGTGTAGCTCAATTTTCCTTTGTCTCCAAATTCAGAGGATTTCAACTGATATCTTAGTTCATTAGCAAAATCATATTGTTGATCTTTAGCATAAGGCAAGCTTATCTGATACCCAACCTTGTAAAACAAATTTGCCCTAAAAAATGATGTTGCTTCCCACAGAACTCTATGACTCTCAAACTTAGCCATTAGATGATGTTGCTTCCCACAGAACTCTTGTTGGAGATCTCCAATATACCTCACTTTCATAAGACTTGACATTACCTTTGTAGTAAATAAGGTATGTTAGTTTATGCATTCTCTTACCCCAGTCCATCTTTCTGATGTCAAAAGGATCTTTGGATATCTTAAGGGCACTTCTAATCATGGTATAAGTTCATCAATGGCTCCCTCGGTCTCAATGCCTATCGTGATGCAGATTAAACAGGTGGTACGTGTGACAAAAGATCCACTCCTGGTTTTGTTATATTTCTTAGATCTCCTATTTCTTTTTCAGCAAAGAAACAATCCACAGTTGCTAGGTCTACTACTAAAGCTGAGTATAAATCCTTTACTAGTACTACAGCTGAATTTTGTTGGATTAGGCAACTTTTTAAAGATTTGCATGTTATACTTCCTACTCCTTCTCAACTTTGGTGTGATAGCGTTTCAGTCATAGCATTAGCTTCCAGCACAGTCTTTCATGTGCATACCAAACATATTGAGATTGACTTTCATTTTGTGGGACAAAGAGTTGTGCAAGGGATGATATTACTGTTAGCTACATTTGCTCCCAGGATCAGTTGGCTGACATGTTTACTAAAGCTTTGTCTTCTATCCAATTATCTTCTTTGAAGTCCCAAGGCCAAAACTGATGCATTAGTTTGAAGGGAAATGGTATATATTAGTTCTTAATAGTGATAAAGTCTTCTTTACTGATGTAATTAGTCAACTAATATTAGTTAGCTTTAGTTATATTGTTAGGTGATAGTTAGTATAGTTATTAGCAGTTACCTTTTGTTATGTAACTTAGTTCGAGTAGCGTTTAGTTCATGTATTGGCTATATATATTTATTGAATATTAAACCAGAAAGGTTAATGAGAAATACTTTCATTCTTCAATCTTCTTGTTCTATCTTGAACTTCTTCACCTTATACCAGTACATATGAGGTTTTTTTAACTTCGGATCCCTCAATGTGGGACTCCCTTAGGATGATCCAATGGTAAAGAAAAAGTACCGATACAGCTAAGAGGTACCAAGACATATATATATAACTGTCAATTGTCTCTAAACAGTTCTAGCTTGCAATTTGGAGGATCGGAGGATTCCTATTTATTAATGAAAAAATAGGTTTTTCTTTTCTAATGGAAATATGGATTTGGATTGCCCCGTTGCTATGCAAAAACATGTTGGCCCAAAACTAGCCCGTCCAAATCTAGTTGTAAATATTAGCCTTAGGAGTACTCCACATGAGAAAGATATGCTCGTAGTCCCTAGTTTTCTTCTCCGCCACACACAAAGTTCTCCTATTATGATATAAAAACTAGCATTCATTTTCCCACATAAAGTTTATCTTTGGTGTCATCTTCAGTGATGCTCTTTTGATGCCTTGATATGAATGCATATACCAACCAATTGTTGAAAAGCTCCCAATGTATAGGGCTGAGAGTAGAGACTACCTATCGCTAAGAGAAAATTCTATTATAACAGATGGACACTGGGGCTGCGGTAGATTTTAGCCTTGGATCAACTCTTTATATGTTCATGCAACACAACATAACATTTTAGAGAAAATTATACAAAATTGTTGGTTTAGAGCAACATTATAGACCAATGGCTGGCTAAAACTTTTTAGTAAAAATGGCCGATAGTCCCTATATGAAGAGTTGACATTTACTATTTTGTCCATGCAAAAGAGCTCATTTTTTTAAAGGAGGGTGCCCATGCATGTGCTCTTCCGGATGTAAGAGTGTGCATCGCAAAAAAAGGTGCCCGCATGTACATCCTTGACTTTAAAAAAAAAATAATCATGCACAGTGCATTGCACGATATGCACGTCGCAGTGCACCATACAGTGATGACTCGTTAAAAAAAACTATTAGTTTTTAATTGTGAAATTACAATTCAAGTACACCATGTAGTAAATAATAAATTTAATTTAAGTACGCCATGTAAGTAGACCACTTGATTGAAGTAGCTAACTTAACTATGTTAAGTAACTAATTTAATTACACCATGTAAAGGAAATCACTTAATGTCTAATACGTAATCATATTTTTTGAATAATGTAATCCACTCTTCGAGTATCTACATTGTAGTACAAAATTTATTCACATACAATTGATAAAATGTGTAGAACATATATTCATAAATTCTACATTGTAGATTAGATATTATATATTTACTTATTTACATTATACATACTACATCCACAGCTCGAATTCAATGGACAAGTAAAAAATTATATACATTGAGTAAGTTACAACACGTAGCTAATTTCTTTACATATGGAATTAGAATGGAACAGAAGGTCGTGATTCCTCCACGGCGCAACTACTAAACTTCATTTGGACAATAAGCGCTTCAATCAAACAGCAATCCTAAGCCCAGACAAAGCCAGGAGCGAGCTTTGTATTCTGGTTCGATGGTTATATAGTTTGAAGACACATCATCAGTCATCATCATTGATCAAGCCAGAGAAGGAGTACGATGATGCAGGATATGTCGATCTAGGACTTCTTCCAAGAGAGAGAGAGAGGGCTCCACGAGACGAAGTCACAATCATGTTGATTTTCGTTGCTTAATCCAGAGAACAAGCCTGAAAATGCCACGAGTCATGCCCAAGCTAATATTTCTTGTTTGTGAAGAGAGGGGAGAGAGTGAGAGACCGAAGTTTATGTCATTAACAAAGGTGTATATGACTCCAATTGACCTTAATAGCCACTTGAATTATAGTATTCCGAGAAACATGACACAGAACACCAAAATTGAATTTATTTAATGCTCTAACGTTACATTCCAATGACAATGACATTGTTTGTCTACCCCCACCGGTCACCGGACAGAAACTCATTGCTAGATGTTAACTGATCAACTACATACACGGTGTATTTATGTTTCTTTCAACCTTTGTTTTAATTCTCTCGTCTTTTCTCACCTCATACTCTGCTCATTAAGATTGTTTGCCTTTTGCTTTCTTTTAATAGGTTTGATTAATATTAATGTCCAAATCACGGTTGTCTTACTTGTTATCTTGCTGCATATGTCCAACAGAATCGGCCATTTGGTATTGCATCATGGTTAAATATTTACCCTCTAATTAATACTTCAATGGAAGCTGTATCCTGAATGGCATGTTAAGTTTTAATCCCAAAATCAGTCTGAATTATGGGTTTGCAGTGTTTACTTGTTCAGTTCTGTGTGAACCTGTTGAAGAAAGAAAAGCTGCAGTTTCAGAAGAAAAACTTCATCATAGGCAAAAGAGAGAAGAAAAACAGAGACTTTCACCAAACACAGTGGGTGTCTAACCATTTCTGGTAAAAAATGATTTCAGGCTTCAAGTAGGCATCCGTTGGAGTCATAGGAGATCATAGGCAACCGTTAGAATCATTTGTATATATACATCCTCCCTCATTGTAAGCAAACATAATTTTTCCTTCAATAAAAGATCAGAACCAGAAAGGTTCATCATTTCTACAGCTCATCATTTTCCCTTTAAGATCAGAACCAACAGGTTCATCATTTCTACATGGTATCAGAGCAGTGATTCTGAGAACCAACATATATGGCAGAACCATCAAACTTCGGCCAGCTTCACCACCATGACACCAATCCCAGACTAACCTCCATCCTGCTCACTGGCCACAACTATATACCGTGGACCAGGGCGGCTCGGGTGAGCCTGAAAGGAAGAGGCAGACTGGGCTTCGTGGACGGCAGTAAGCCAAGACCAGACCGAAACTCAGAGGAATGGGACATCATGGACAGCCAGGTAATGACCTGGATAACTAATTCAATAGACCTAAAACTCAGTGAAATTTTTTGTTTTTGTGAAACAGGACAGGAACTCTGGGAAGAAATCCGGAGCAGCTATTGTGAACAAAACAATTTTGCGCAAGTCTTTGAACTTAAACAAGAGATCTCCCAAGCAAAACAGTGGGACAGATCAGTACCGGAGCTAACCGGGTTTTTAAAATCTAAGTTCAAAGAACTTGAAACCCTGAGACTGATGACCACTGACCTGAAGGAACTCCAAGAACGGGCTGAGCAGGATATGGTTTACCACTTCTTGACGGCTCTCAACTCAAGCTACGAAGCATTCTGAGCTCAGATCTTGATGTCGACAGAGAAGCCAACTTTTTCCACGGTCTCAGCCATGGTTCAAAGAGAAGAAACCAGGCGACGAGTAATGAGTACCAGAGATGACAAGGCGGAGGCACTAGCCATGGCGACCCGCGGCTTCCTCCGAAACCCTAACCCTAAGGAAGGGGGAAGACACCGCAGACAACTAGGCGAGTAGGTGAAATGCAGCCACTGCCGAAAGGAAGGGCAGACCCACGATCGGTGCTGGAACCTGCACCCTCATCTCCGACAGAACCAGAGAAAGTTCCAGAACGAGCGAGGGAGCTGCGCAAAAAGTGACGAGCGAGGGAGCTGCGGGAAAACTTTCCCCTTTTATACCGAAGGTTTCAGCGGAGCGGGTCACGGGTCAGGACCCGACCCAGACCGCAGGGCACACAAGATAGATGGACCTGGTTCGGGCAATGGGTACCGACCCGACCGAATGGAAGAAATAGACCGATCCGGATCCATTAGAGCAGACCTGCACCCAGACAACAACGCACAGATGGCTACACTGCTCAAACAATTC
>QANY01004406.1:153944-229741 GCA_003255025.1 Datisca glomerata | reverse complement strand
TTACCCAGTGTAAAATTGCATCTGAAAAGCCCTCTAGAAATTCTCAAGGGTAGGAAAATTAACCTTGATCACATACGAGTATTCGAATGTACATGCTATGTACACATTCCAAAACTTGATAAATTGGACAAAACCTCAGTCAAACCCCTATTTTTTGGGTATTCCGCTGAAAAAAAAGGGGTATAAATGCTACGACCCAATAAATCATAAACTCTACATCTCACGCGATGTACAATTTTTAGAACTAAAATCCTATTACCCAAAGGACTCCGACAATCATAACCACCACCAAACGTTTTCGCTACCTAACAGTATTGTTTCCTCCGATATCATAAAACAGGAACAGGATACCACATCAACCGCGCCTGAGACAACTACCTCAGGGGGAGCAACTGATGAGGCAGTTGTCACTGATGAAGCAGTAATCGTAAGAAGATCAACAAGGCAAACTCAACCCCAAGCAAGATTAAAAGACTACGTGTCCCATCAGGTTCTATACCCTATCCAAAATTTCCTATCTTATGATAAAATCTCTAACATCCACAGGGCATACTTGATGAAACAGATGAGCCAAAGACCTATCAAGAAGCCCAACTCGACCCTAAATGGAGAAAGGCGATGAATGAAGAACTCCTAGCCTTGGAAAAAAATGAAACTTGGGACATAATCCCACTACCCAACGGGAAGAAACCCTTAGGATGTAAATGGGTCTACAAGACCAAATACAACAGCAACGGCACTATCGAGAGATATAAAGCCCGATTAGTTGCCAAAGGCTTTACTCAGACATATGGAGTGGATTACCAGGAGACGTTCGCTCCAATAGCAAAAATGAACACAATCCGAGTGCTACTATCCGTTGCTACCAACCTCAGCTGGGAACTATATCAAATGGATGTAAAAAATGCATTTCTCCAAGGAAATCTGGAAGAAGAAGTATATATGTCCCTACCTCTAGGACACGAGAAAGCAATGCACCCATCTCTGGTATGTAGATTAAAGAAGGTTATCTACGGCCTGAAACAGTCACCAAGGGCATGGTATGGAAAATTAAGTCTGTCTTTTTTAAAGATTAACTTCGTCAAAAGCACGGTTGACTCATCTATGTTCGTCAAACACACGAACAAATCCACCACCATCATTTTAGTCTACGTAGATGACATTATCATCACCGGAAATAACCACGATGAAATATGGAGTGTTCAAGAATCTCTAAAAAGAGAGTTTGATATTAAAGATCTAGGAAAATTGAAGTACTTCCTAGGGATAGAAATAGCTCACTCAAAGAAGGGATTGTTTCTATCTCAAAGAAAATATATCTTAGACTTGTTAAAAGAAACAGGCATGATAGGGGCAAAACATGCTAGCACACCAATGGAAACCAACATGAAAAATAGGACTGAATGATAGCAAACCAATAATTGATATAGGCCAATATCAGATACTAGTAGAAAAATTAATTTATCTAACGGTCACAAGACCAGATATCACTTTTGCAGTTAGCGTTATCAGTCAATTCATGCACTCAGCCTGCACAAATCATCAGGCAGCCGCAGAAAGGATACTCAGATACCTTAAAGGAACACCCGGCCAAGGGATATGGATGAAGAGAACCGGGGCAAACTCCGTTGTTGGATACACTGACGCTGACTGGGCAGGTAGTTACGATAGAAAATCTATAACTGGCTTTTGTGTCTTTGTAGGTAGGAATTTAGTGACCTAGAAGAGCAAGAAACAAACTGTTGTAGCAAGGTCAAGTGCAGAAGTAGAATACAGAGCCATGGCCTCCACTGCTAGCGAACTCACATGGATTAGACATCTCCTTCAAGACATGAAGGTCGAGATAAGAAAACCGATAGAGATGCACTGTGACAACCAAGCAGCACGTCATATTGCAATGAACCCCATTTTCCACGAGAGAACCAAACATATTGAAGTGGACTGTCATTTCATAAGAGAGAAAGTACAGTCTGGAGAAATCACCATTCCCTTTGTACGTAGTGAAGACCAGCTAGCCGACATCTTCACCAAAGCCTTTGACAAAAATAACCTCCAAAGAATACTTGACAAGTTAGGCTCGATCAACCTATACGAACCCAACTTGAGGGGGAGTGTTGAAGAAAGAAAAGCTGCACCCTCAAAAGAAAATCTTCATCATAGGCAAAAGAGGGAAGCAGAACAGAGACTTTCACCAAACACAGTAGGTGTCTAACCATTTCTGGTAAAAAACGATTTCAGGCTTCAAGTAGGCATCCGTTGGAATCATAGGAGATCATAGGCAACCGTTAGAATCATTTGTATATATATATCCTCCCTCATTGTAAACAAACAGAATTTTTCCTTCAATAAAATATCAGAACCAAAAAGGTTCATCATTTCTACAGCTCATCATTTTCCCTTCAAGATCAGAACCAACAGGTTCATCATTTCTACATAACCTCTTGTTGGTAAGTTGTTTGATAAAATGCTTGAGAGAAAATATATCTGTGGTATTATAATTTGACAAGCATAACTTGTCTTAATTATTTGTCTGACAAACACAAAAGACTAAAAACTAATGAAAAATCTGGAAATAAATCATTTCATAATCAATAAGATGTTTTAGATTGAAATTGAACTGATCAATGAAGAAGGGTCTGGAGGAACTGATACTTCAACGGCCCCTTCAAGCATCTGTATAATTTTCTTCATAGTGGGTCTCAATGAAGGATCCTCCTGTATACACCACATAGCAATCATCACATACTTCTCGACCCTTCTCAAATCATTCATCGCCCCATCATCGTTTTCCACCAACGCTTCCAGATTCCGTTCCTTATAGCAATCATAGGCCCAATCGGCTAGCACCATTTCGTTTTCATTCTCCATTAATGGTTCGAAGTTCTTTCTACAGCATATGATCTCCAAAAGCAAAATACCATAGCTATAAACATCAACCTTGGCTGTAATAGGCATGTTTCTAAACCATTCCGGGGCTACGTACCCTTTTGTTCCCCTGATCGCAGTTGTCGTTCGGGTCTGGTCGGTTTTCAAAAGCTTGGCCAATCCAAAATCAGAAATCTTTGATGTAAAAGAGTCATCTAGAAGGACATTTTGGGGCTTAATGTCACAATGTATAATCTGTGTGCCACATTCCTCATGTAAATAACATAGCCCTCTTGCAGTTCCTAAAGCAATTTGAAGTCTCTGGTACCAATTCGGTGTCGAGGACCCGAATAGGTAATTAGCCAACGACCCATTTTTCATAAACTCGTAAACAAGAAGACGGTTTTGCCCCTCGTTGCAGTATCCGAGCAACTGTACCAAGTTCCTGTGGTTGGTTCGGCCGATAGCACTCACTTCAGCTTTGAATTCATTATCTCCTTCCTTCACCAATTTATCCAAAACTTTCACAGCCACCAAACTGTTCTCTTCATCGGATTCAATTACTCCTTTGTAAACAGTAGCAAAAGCACCGCTACCCAATTGTTCCTTGAATCCGTTTGTAGCTTTGTTAAGCTCCTTGTAACCGAAAATCCGCATATTCATCCCGGCTACAGCAGGATACGCTTGGAGAATTTGTGTTCTCTTTTTGAACTTGAAAACAACTAGTAGCGTAGCTAGGAGTAAGACAATATTGAGGAGGACCGAGCTGCTCAATAGCGCTGATCCGATGATGATCAAAGTTTTATGATCGTTCTTGTTTGAATCTGCAGGTGCTACAGTAGAGTTGTCTCTCCTTATCTTAACTAGAGCTTTCCCTCCAACGCTTGGGTCGATTCGGCCGTTGGAGAGAGGAACTCTCTTCTTCCAACACTCTCCATTTCTCGAGATGGCCACTGCGCAGAAACAATCTTCCAAGCAGGCATTTCTACACCAATCTTCAGCTACTTGATTGAAATGCTCGTAATCCGATCCAGGCCAGTCTGTGTTCAGCATGTCGTAAAAATGAAAAAGATCTGTCTCAGGAGAAGATTGATCACAGCTTTGTGAAACAAAACTGGGTTTGCATCCTTTCATCCTATCGTCCGGGTCGATGAAGGTGTAACTGCGAGGGCATTGACAAATTGGTCTCTGATCGTTTCCAATGCTGCAATAGCTGTTGAACCCACAAGCACCACTTCCCGTTTCTTCCCCGATCCTCAAACAGATATTGGAAGGTACTGGATTTGACAAAGCAGACCATGCATTATTAGTCGAACTATCTGTCTTTGGATACACATACTGCCTGAAAACTCCATCATATTCAAGAATAGCTCTTTGATAGAAATCCCGAGTCGACGGCGTATTCGATGTGAGCGTATAGAGTACGCTTCCATTCCTTGCTGTGAGATAAATAGACCCTGAAAGATTGAAGATCACCTGAAATCCGCTGCCTAATGTGTTACTTGCCGTGTAAGCAAAGTTATTAGAACCCATCGGGAAATTCCTCGTATAAAAAACCAAATTTCCATCAGGTTGGAGTGAGAAATGGAACCTTCCGTTCGAATAATTCGATTCGGAATAACGAGCAATGACTATTCCGGCTAGACCCATAGTCTGTGAAGGCAATAGTGTATCCGTTGGTTCATCAAAACTCTGCCATAAATAGGATAAGTCTTCCCCAACTAACACAAAGTTTCCGGTATCAAGCATGGCAGCATATGAGACTCCGGTCCCGGGGAAGTTAGAACTCCATATCTGCCCGCCTTGTGGGTCATTGAGCACAAGCTGGCCGGCTGTCGTAAAAAGAACTCTGGACCCCCTAGGTGCTGGGTTAGCTCCATTAGCAGACCAGACAATGGTTCTTTCAGCAATTTTGTTGAACCAAATGGAGAGCAAAAAGCCTCCGCTTTCGAGTCGTTGGAAACCGAAGGCGAAATCGCCGGATGGTGATGGCCAGAACAAGTTACTGTCATCTGCAGTAAGGGATGAGGCTAAGGATATGTTTCTGTAAGGTTGTGCAGTGGTGGAAGATGGTAGCAGAAGAAGGAAAGGTAACAAGTAGAGGTAATTTGTTAAAGAGATAGCCATTGGAGAGAGAGAGAGAGAGAGAGAGAGAGAGAGAGAGAGAGAGAGAGAGATGTTGAGTTTTCTTAAATGGTGGATGAAACTTTTCTATGGCTGGCTGTGAGTGTTATGATTTTCGTTGATGAAGACAAAAGAGGGTCTTTCATTCGTTGACTTTTAAAGTCCCGAGCTCTTAATCGTAATTTCCTAATCCTTAGTTCAAACTTTGAACTTCTCTTCTTTCTCCCCCTTCCTTCACGGAATAGCTGTATAAGTAACTCATAGTAGAGGTATGCATGGTGATTCAGTCCAGTTTTTAACTTTAAAATAAGTCCGAACCGAAATTCATGATAAAAAATTCATGATTTTATTATAATGAGGATTGAACTGATCATTTATATGTATATACGCCGAACCGATCTGAGCGTAAAATGATTAGTTGGTTTGTTGGGCTTTTACAGCCCGTCAATAATTTTATTTTTAATTTTTCTCAAAAATTCTATCAATGAATTTAATCGTACATGTTTTGAAAAATCCTAATTTTTCATGCATGAAAATTTATAATTTAAACCAAATCATGTAAACATAACATTAAATAGAGATGAAAGAAATGTGAAATGAGAGAAATATAGGAATCGAGAAAGAAGTGAAAAATGTGAAAAATAAATATGACATATGTATGGAAGATAAACAGTCGATACAGTCTCTTCGATCTAAAATGTTGAAATATTTTGAACGTAATCGAAAGCTCATTTTTTTAAATCCAAGATTGAACTGACCACATTTAACTAAAGAACCGATTAAATTGATCATTTTTTATTCTATCAAATTCGGATTGGTCGATATTTGCACACCTCTGACTCACAGCTCGTGCAATAAATTGAGTGTTTTGCAATTACACCCCAACACAAATATTTTGGTTAGTTTTGTTCATGTAATTTAAAAATATAGCATTCAAACCCATGTAGCGCAAAATATGTTTGTTTTAACGCCTCTATGCGGCAGGCTTAGAACTATTTTCTCATTCAACTTAATTTTTTTTATCTTCTAATGAGTTTGCCATATATAAAAATAAACGTGACTTGTAACATAAATTAAGTTTTGATTTTGTCCATTTTGTAACTGATTCTCTCTCAATTTTTCATATAAAATTATTAAATTACTTTTTTTTAAATCCATATTAAATGGTTAAAAGGAATTTAAACGTTTTTTTGTTCGGTTAATTACAAAAGTTTTCAAGTAAAATCGCTAAATTAGCCCAAAAATTGTGTAGGGGTATAATTGCAAAATAGTTAAGATGAAAGCGTTGTTTTTGCATTTAATTTAAAAAGTTGGAAAATTGTGCTAAAATTTGTGAATGAGGTGTAATTTTAAAATGGTTAAAAGTACAATATTAATATTAACTCTAAATTTTGAGACGTGCCGATCACTCCTGATGATTATCACGTAATAATCGGATTCACGCATTGTGACTGCCGCACACAAAAATTCTCCTGTCCTTAACTTTGATTTTTCAACTATTGAATTTTGTCAATGCAGATTGTCTTTGTCCATTAGAAGAATTTTATACAGAAAATCTTTTAAGCAATCAAGAAACTAGGATTTTGTTTAAAAAAACTAGAAATTAAAAAACAATTCACATTAACAAACCTTTGTCTTTGTCACCTATCAATAACTAAGTTTTTAATAATTATCAAAGAAAAAAATAGAATATAGATGCCGTGAGTAATCCCCTATTGACTTGGCAACTTTCACAAATTGGATATAATAAGAAACTAAAATATTGACAGGGACCAAAAATAAATAAAAAATTATGAACTTCCTTGATAATTTCAAGGCAAAGGTACAATTATAGTCACATTACTGTGCAGTTTTGTAAATAACAATGATATGTAGTACTACGGTTAGAGCAAACCACATGGGCAAATCATTAGGGTCCATACATTGTACTCATTATCATACCTCAACCAAATGATGTAAATACTCTACCATAGAGATAGAGTCTTAAAACATTAGGTCTGGGTCAAGTATTACATAAGAAATGACTCAAATCTCACATGATTAGATGGATAACTCATACCCAAAGGCTAAGAAGTGTTCACACTATACAAATGACTTTATATAGATATAGATAAAACTCAACCAGTACATATATAGAGTGTCACATTTTATATTGAGGAGGGCTCGTAACCAATCAGTAGTCTCTGAAAAATCATTATAAATGGTTGCCGTCAAGCTGATTTATTGATGAGTGCATTCTAAACCTTTTAAAGCACTCTAAACCTTCAATACTAATTTGATTGTAGTTGAAGTGTAATAGTAAGACGTCACACTGATGTCAAGTTGAATTTCTTAATTTTTTTTATTTTTGTTCGTCTTTTTTCTCAAATTCTCCAAATGACTCGTGATAGTATCTACAAATAAAATTTAAAGAAACAAAAAAGGTGAAAAACTTTGTCAAGATATGTCAAGATATACACCATTATAAGAAAAAAGGAAAAAAATTAACTAATATTAATGCATAATTAATAAATTTAAAGGGTAAATTGAAAATTGTAAAATATGAAGTTGGTAAAAACGTCCAAAAATGATTCTCACTCTCATCCCACTCTTTTAATATACTAGTCATATAGCACGTGCATTGCACGTGGTATGATGCTTCAATATGTATAATAATTTATTGTATTGTACGGTTTAAAATTATTTATAGTAGCTGGTATAAAAAATGACAACTTAGCGAAATTTAGGTGATTATTTTCTTTACATTAACATTTTCTTTTGTAATTAAAAAAGTAAAACTCCATCTATAATTTTTTGGGTCGACCTTGACAACTTAGCCTCTTACCATGTTGCGCAGATGAGAATAAAAATAAATCATATTTTTTGTAATTAAAGAAAAAAATTAAAATATAAAAATACATATAAAATCAAAGCTAAAAAAATTATTTGTCTAAAATAAACTTTACAATGAAAATCTCTTAATTAATTATTAAGTGTCAAATATTAACTAACTGAAATTAATAATCAATATATCAATAAGAATAATTAAATTTTTCATTAAACTTTTATTACATAAACTGATGTAATGTATGTATAATAGGTATACATGTAAACCAATCACATTTAATCGTATCAAAATAATATAGAATGTTGGAACAATCAGTTATAACGTTTGCATGAAATTGTCCATAAAAGGGTATGGGCACATGAGGTATTATGGAAATTATGTTAGATAAATGTATCCTATATTTTTCAAACTTAGCAAAGTTAGCCACTTTTAGATATAGTATGATAGGAATATTTTAATTTATATTTATATTTATATTTAATTAGAAAATAAAAAATTATACATGACATAAAAGAAAAATGTGAACAGACATTGTTTTAAAAAATTCTATAGAGAAAAAGAGTATGCTATGTTTCCCCTTGTGGTTAATAGTACATTAATTTAATTAAATGTGTATTATTATTAATTAATGAGTATTATATCTATAATTATATAATTATTGTAGTTTATATTAAATAAATAAATATAATAATTTTCATTGTAACATGTGGTTTATCATATTCTATGAAAAATGATTTAATGAAAATGTTAGTGGAAATTACTGAAGTCAAAAGATTAATTGCTTAGAGGGTAAATTAGGGTATAATAGAAATTTAGTTGAAAAAATGCGTCTAATGAATATTTTTAACGATCTAAACTTTTAGATATAATATGATATGATAACGATAATTATTTACTTTAGAAAAACTTTTTATTCATTATTCAGAGGCATTGAAATTTTTCATTACTATATACCCAACGCCTCTAACAACCTTTCATTTTCCGTCATTTTTTCATTGATCAAGCATAAATTCACTGTAAAACACACTATCCATGCTTTTACCTCTGGTTGTTCTTTCTTTGTAAAATACCCTTAGCTATTTTTTCAAATTTCTTTATCATTACTACCTTTCTTTCTAGGAAAATTTCTCTTTCACTCTTTGTAGTTTACTAAATGATACATACATTTTTTTGCTTTAAAAAATGATAAATAAATTTATTCTATTAAAATATGTTAGTTTAAGAGTGAAAATATAATATTATCTTTATAACTAATCTGATCCAACAATTTTTCTAACATAAGCTGACTCGGATATTTTCAAGTTTAGATGGATTCTAGTTTGAATATTAAAATAAATTAATTTAACGTTTCAAAATTCAAAAAATAAAGGGTAAGTTTGGTATTACGTATCTTTAAACGATGTTAGTTTGAAATATAATAGTTTTATATTTTTTATCAGTGAAACCTAACATGAAGGGAGATCTGCATAATTTTTCAAACTAGAGGGTATTCGATCATTTAAGCAAATTACATAGAGGGGCTGTTTAATACGGGCTAAGTAAGAATGCTGAAAAAATTAAGTTACTGGGTAAGTTTAAGTGATAAAATTAAATGACAATATATTACGATTACTATGTTTGGTAACCATGGTTAAGTGAAAAAGTATGATTCACTTGTTTGGTATGTAAGAAACTTGGGTAAGTTGTTGGAAAATTTTGGAAAAGTTATATAAATTATACTGTGTAATAAAAATATTGATTATATAGTTTCTTTTTTTAATCAAGTTTTATTTTTTTTTCAATTATTTATAGATCTAATACTCACAATAAATTTATTTTATGCACTGATTAATTAACTATTTTATTAATCCATAAATAAAATTAAATCAGTTATTTTTCTCTTACTACGCCAAAAACTAAAATAATTTTTTACTTACACCCTACAAATAAATTCAATGACGAATTGTTCAAAAGTACATAGCAAAATTGTATACAGATTCTCTACTGGCAACTGCTAAATTTTTTTAATAATTTATGTCGCGTTTGATTAAATTTTTTCCGATATCGCAAATTAATTACCATAATTTTTCTCTTTTATATATAAATAATAAATATGACATAAATAACTGTCATTCATATTACCACATTAAATTACTTAATAATACATAACAGTTTTTTCTATACATATATTTTTCTTTAGTAGATATATATACCATGGTTATCAATATCATTTGGCTCTCACTGTAACGAGTAAAATATTTTAATTCTGACACATGAACAAAATAGAATAGAGATGTAAATTTTTGTTATATTTCAGTTAAATACAATCTAAACTAAATATAAATGATTGAGGAAAAACTAAATTCGTGGCTTCCCCCCACGGGTCTGGTCGTTCACACAAAAAATGAGGTGTGCTAAATAATTAAGTTATAGTCTTATTTATAAAATTTAGTATTTTTTAAATATTGATAGTTTATGAATAATATTTATTTTAGGAAGAAAATAACTTTTAGTTTCAAAAAAAATATTTGATATTATTAACATGTATTCTAATTATTTAAATTTTATTTTATGCATATATGAAGAGTTTATCTATCCTTAATTCAAAATTAATATTATATTTCATTAATTTCAATTTACGTGAATATCTTAATCTCACGAGAAGACCCCCAAACGAGTTTAAGGACGGGTCTTTCGAGTTTACGTGCATATCTTAATCCTAGACGAGTTTGCGGAAGGGACATGGATCTCAAAATTTGATATCGGGACCGATTTGGTTCCACCAGGATTGGAACGAGATCTGACAGGATTCTAGGATTGAGATATTTTATGACACTTTTGTGAGTTTTTTTTTCAACTATTTTTGTGAGACTTTGATCTTGAAGAAAATAAAATATCAAAATAAAGTAGGAATAATTTAAACAAATAATGATGTTTATGGGGATTTGGAAAAGTAAAACTTATTTTAAAAAAGTACGTAGATGTGTTGTAAGATGGGTAAATGAATTGAAAAAGTTATTTGATAAAGTGAATTTTTATAAAAAAGTGTTAGAGAAAGTAATGTGTGAATGTTATTTTACCAGGCTAAATAATTTTATCTTGACAAATGAGAATATTTATAACAAACATGAGAAAGTGATGAAAAATAAATTTACCATGTAGGTTACTATGAGAAATCTTCAAACCAAACGCCCTAGAGTGTAAGAAGAAATTTCCATTCTTTTTAAATTGAAGTGGTATTGCTACCTTTCCGTTATTTATCTTCTACTTATAATCTTATAGTTTTGTTGTTTTCATCTACTTAGAATCTCAAAGTTTTTGCTTCTAATCATAATACTATGTCCTTTAGATGAAAATGTTTGATAATCAAAATCATTTTTTTAATTATTAATTGATCTAAAATCGGTCTTGATCAATTGAATTTAATTTTTTTTATTAAATTAGGTTAGAAATATTAGTCTTAAAAATTATTTTTATTCCATTTCCTTTTTAGAAACTACTAAGCTCTTATTGTATTCGTGAACACAATCAAAATACAAAAAAGGTTTATTCAAAGAATGATGAAGTAACATCATAAATAACTATATTTTTCAAAATTCTCTACTTTTTTATCAAAGTTACATTATAAATTCTAAGTAGAATAAGAGAATATGACTCAAACTCACGACATTTAAGATATGATTGTGAGGGTTTAACCAACTGCGTCAATCTAACTTATTCTCAAAATTCTCTACTTGACTCCATCTAAAGATACGAAATTAAGGCTACCGAGCATTCATGTCCTACAAGTATTGCAAATAATAATAAGAATAACAAATGATTTAATTGGGACATTAATAATTTTCAATACTGAAGATCTTAATACTTTTATGAATTGCAGTTCTATAAATTTAATACATAATACATATATTCTTTGGCATACCGAAGGCTTTTAATTAGAAAATTTACCAATTTGGTCATTGTACTCGTTTCACTTAGATTTTAATTTAGTCATCGCAGTTTCAACATCTCAATTTCATCTATGACTTTAAATAACGTTTAAATGTAGTTTTTTTATTACTCACTGTTAATATGTTATAATTGAATTAATGACATGTCACGTTATCATCACACGTAACAAAAATGGGAGAGACAAAAATGAAAACTGGACAATAGTTTTGGGACAAATAATATTTAAGCCTTCAAATATAGTATTAAATATCAAATATTTATAACGATTAACTGGTCAAGTTAATAATTTAGTTCTACAAAAATGTAAATTTTGTTATAAAAACATGTAATTAAACACAAACCTAAAAGCAAAATGGGTATTCCGAAACTATAAAACTTTGCGAAGCTTGGTTTGCTTCTTTGTAATGACATTTTTTATTAATTAACTTAATTATAACTAAACAAAATAATATTGTTTCCCTGTACTTCTTAGACAAGGCCACATGCAGAAATAAATAAAAATGTTAAAAATTTGAAAATTGAAAAAATAATTAGCTTCATAAATCTAACCATGTTTTTGAAAATTTGACCCATTTTACCTAATAAAAAATACACTCCTTAATAGCTATTTTAATGGTTAATCAAGTTTCACTTTTTACATATATTTTAGAAAATTCAAACAGTCGTTATAAAGCATGATTCGACAACATTTTAAAATTTTTGAAAAGTGGGGTAAAATCTTTTCGAAGAGATAGTTCGTTTAGATCACTTATCTGATTTATTGTGAAACTTCAAAAAATTAGTCCAAAAAATCACTAGATATTTAAACTACGAGAAAATAGATATTCAAGCAAGAATTAATCTTCAATATATTGACATTAGATTATAGAAGTTAATTCAGGATGATCGGAGAACCTGAATATCTAATGAAAAAAATTGATAAAAAATCTACTGATTAAGCTACTGAGAATGTTATTAATAATTATAAAAACCTAAAGAAGAGAAAAAAAAACCAAAAATCCATGCAACAATCAAAGAGTTATAGGAAAACTGCAAAAATTTGAAAGAGAAAATAAGGGTTTGATTTCTCCTTCTTGTATGTAGATCTCTCCCCGACGAATCTTTCACCTTTACTTGTTTTGGTTAGGATTGGACTTGCTCTTCGGCGCCTTCCTTAGACTTGTCTCTATAGATGTATTAACGTCTACTTCAACTGCTCCGTTCATCTTGTTTATGTTTGTTGACAATGAGTTAACAGAAACTAATAGCATCCTTCTCGGTAATTGATTTCTCGGACTATAGTTCACATGAAATAACATCGGAGAACACATCAAAATGTGCACAAGAATGATCAACACAAAGAAAACGTCAAATGCTCTAAGCCTAATTCTCATTGTGATGTTTGGTTGGAAAGAAAATGAAAGAAAATGAAGAATGGAATGTGATGGTGTAAAAGTGCTTGTTATAAGTAGGTTTTTTAAAAAGAAAATCAGATTTCATGAATTTTGACTAGTGGGTCAGTACTTGGAAGCAGCTAATGTAAATGTGATGTGAAATTGAAAACAATATAATGTCCAACTTAATCTGCAATTTTCCATATGGTTCATGTGATTAATCACATGAGGGATCACATTATGTTTGTCCTTTTTTAATTAAATAATTGTTAATTGCTATATTTGTAATATGAAAAATGAGACCTTCTGCCATTAGTTCTTCTACAATTCTTATTTTAATTTAATCAGATCTTAATCATCAAGATCTGATCAAGACAATTCATTGTGGTTTAAACTGCTCACTGATAGACAACCATGATCCTTGTAATATATATGTTCGAAACAATTACAGCAGAAGTTGGCTGGTTATTCAACAGTAGGAAACATCAGTCGTCCCTTGGGATTTGAGAAACTACTATTTTATAATAACTTTTGCTACTTAATTTAGTCAAATTTGTCATTATCTAACTCTAATTTTATTCTGAATCTTACTCTAAAGTTGCATCTCATGAAGTTTTCCAGCTAGATTTTTAAGATTATGTTTTGAATTTTACAGCCCTTAATAAATAAATTATTTAATTTCTGAGGAAAAATTAGCTCTTTTTAGTTTACAGAAACCAAAGTCAAAATACCAATAAATTGATCTTTTTTATTTGATAAGGTTAATATTTTAGTTGTATCAGCCAGATACATTTATTTACTGATATTCTTTTCAATAGTAAGTATGAAACCTTTATAGAGCAAATTCTTTGTATAAAGGGTTTCGGAGTCTATTTATATTTTAGCCATTTATAACTTAATAATAAGATGATTTTTGTACAATAAAATATCGTCACTTAACTCGAGAAAATATCGTGTCACTCAAATGAGGATTATTGAAGTATCATGTTTTTTGACAATCCAAATTTTGTCAACGCATTAAACTAATAATATGATAACTCCAATGATCTAATTGTTAAATCAATAAATCAACTGACACTTATAATAATTCTTATAAGAAAAAAAAAGAGTCTTTTTTAAAATATTGTTTCGTTCATTCATTAATTGAAACTCATCAAAGGAAAATGACTAATTTAATAAATTATTGTTTTTACCAAAAATTCTTTGACTTTTCGAAATGTATTGACTATAAGAACTACTGAAAATAATAATCCACATAAAAGAGATGCATAAACCAATACCACCATACTTTCATGCATTATTAACCAATGAGATTAAAGCGGGGACTAATATTATGCATTGATGCATTTCAATTAAAAAATCTGAAGTAGCAAAACCTTGGGTAAAAATAATACTTGGCGCGGTCATTGAGCTTAAACTGAAATGTTTTTTTAATACGTACCCATATGAATAATGGGCAAACCCCATGAAAGAAATAGCAATGATTTATATAAATTATTTAATGGTAAATGCCTCAAATAAATTCAGCGAGTAACTGATAATCATGTTATACAAAAAAAAAGTAGTTATCAATCCTTTTTATGACGAAGCATAGAGTCTTATGATTTCATCGACTAATAAGATTATCATGATGTTGAACTCATTTAGTTCATCCTATTAACTCCGCTCATATAAAATAAGTATCTTCCAAATTAGATAATCTCGACGAATCTCTTATTGTATTTTTTTTTTATATTTTATATTTTATTTATTATTATTTGTATTTATATGATTTAATATGTGTATTATATTATTCTCAGTTATTTATTAGTTATACTTATCTTATATGATTAATAATCAATAATAATAAGATGAATGAGACTTCAATTACTATGTCTGATTTATAAGAGAACATACAAATTTATTTAAATAGCCGAAGTTGTAAAAGCGAAGATTGGTTTATTCCATGAGCATCTTGTATTTCATAAAAATCAGGGTAATATAATCATTACGTAAGGGTCATCCTACCCAACTTTCAGGCATTAAGATACGCTTCAGGCGTGGATGATTGCCATAAGAGATTCTCAACATATCATAAGATTCCCTTTAAAAACCCGCACTTTCCAAACCCAGAAAACAGACATAATTCTAGGATTCCTCCTTGCGGCAAGTACTTTTATGCATACATCTTCCGATTAATTTATACTATACTCTATTCTTGTAAGATGATACACGCTAGCAAATAATTCGACTAGTTCTACATCATAGCTAGGCACATTGGGAACATAGATAATTATAACCCTATAAATATAAAATGACAGTAATGGAATGCCAATCCTCAGGCTTTATTTGTAAAGTCTACATGCCTTGGTAATCGAAGCTCAAAGATCTATGAACTAGTCCATGTTTGACTAGCCATGCAGACAAATAACCATGCATCTTTTTTATCCCTCTAGCATTTTGATTTGTATAAGTATTTGTCATTTACGCTAAAAGTTTATGAAGATTGACTCCTTCTTTGTTATTCTATACAAAAGTATCTTGCCAAAAACTACACAACTCTATTATAGTGAATAGTCCATTTTTAATGGTTTTAGCTGTTGGCCCTAAAAAATTAAATTTACAATTATAACCGATTTTAGTCTTATATTAGTAGCAGTGGCAACCATTTCTCTTCTACCAGAAACAATTCAATTGCTAGACCTAAAATCCCAAATCTTTTCCACTCAACCCGAGTCCCAAGACTCAACTCCGAATCTCCGCTTCTCGTCAAGGAAGTTCCGGGGCCAGAGCCAGAAATCATCCACGTTTGAACGCGGGGAATATAATTGCAAGACCTCAAGAATCGGAGCGACAAAAGGTACCAATAACAACAACTATAATAGTAATAATAAAAACTTTGTCAGTCGAAACAGTAGCAGTAGAAGCAGTAAGAATAACATAGCTTTGACCGACAACAATGGCAGAAACAGTATCAATGAGAATCAACAAGGTCGAGAGTGGATGCTAACTGAGAAGGCTTGTGACACGCGATTAAAGCTCCAAAGAGATTTTGGAGAGATCGAAACTCCAAATAGGAGAAAAAGGGACTCGTGCGAAAAGAGAGGTGAAGCACACCACAGACAGATAGAAGAGAAGGAGGAGATCAATTTTGACGATAACATCAAGACCGTTAGTAGACGGCGTTAACTAGGAAGGCTTGTGAACACGCAATCTATACCCTGAAATTGCGAGAATGGGGGAAGAAATAGAGTGGAAGAGATTTTGGAGAGATCGAAGCTCCAAAGAGGAGAAAGAGGGAATCGAGCAAGAGAGAGGTGAAGCACACCACAGATAGAAGAGGAGGAGGAGACGGGTTTTGGTGTGGGAATAAGTTTTGTACTGGTGATTTGTAAGAAAATATATTCATGATATATAATTGTCATAGATGATATATAAAAGTTTCTATAAATATACTATGTTATATTAAAATATATTATAGTATACCTGTACATAAAATTTTTACAGTTATAAAAAAATTACAGAAAAAATGATCATTCTTGTAAATATTTTTTTTTTTCATTCTCTTACTTATGTTTCAAAAATGGATAACTTTCTTAAATACCCAAAAATCTTTGTGTTATAACTTATGACGGCAGATACAAATTATTAGGATGTTTCTTGAAAACAGCATTTCGACGGTCAATTAATTACCTCCATAATAAATTCATTATCATAAGCGTAATTACACATCTCAACAGTTGACCAAGACAGTAAGACACATATGTGCCATAATCACAATTAAGCTCGGGATCATATCATAAAAACGAAGGCAGTTAGACACAATTAACTAAACTCAAAACTCATCAACTATACCTGTGTCACAACTACCTTAGACAATCATGAGTAGATTAGAAATAAGTTAAGGAGAGCTACGAAAGTGGTTGAATAACAGGAGTAATTATAAAAGTGGCTGATTTTTTATCTTTTGCGCAAAAAAAGACTGAAGTAAATAATTTAATTACCAAATTTTACCGGGTAAACATAACCAATTTATTTACACTTGTGTAATTTTCATAATTAAATTAGTTACTTCAATCATTTTCAGATATTTTTACAAAAATGAAAAACCATCGTTATAATTCACGCTGAGAAAGTAACTTGTTTCATCATTTTCTGAATAAGTTGTTTCTCTTTGATTGTGATAGAATCAACGTGATTAAAAAACAACGGGAGAATAAAATATATTAAAATTTATCACTGCGTAGGATAAATAAAAGATTTTCATGGACTCCGGATTCAAAAAGGAACATGTGATTGAAGATTCTCTCATGAGAAAACGTGGTTTGATTGATCAAGACTAGTAACATGAACCTCTTTCATTAGTGGTCAAATATTCATGTTTGGATATTAGAAATTAGAAAGGAATGAAAGGAAAATGTGAAGGTTAGTTGGAGTCGTTCAAATATGTAGAGAAAAATTATTGTATGAATGGAAATTACTATATTAATAATTTATTTCATTTATTTCACTTGTTTTTCCTCTTCAATTTTCTAAGATCCAAATACAATCTAAATCAACAGCTATATGAGTTGCTAAGATCCAAATACAATCTAAATCAACAGCTACAATATGAGTTGATACAGTGCTTCTACTCCCACACATACACTATGAGACTGCAAATTCGAGTCGTAGATCCTTACATCCTCATAGAACTCTTAACACTAACACCAGATTTACCCAAAAACTATAAATGATAGAGTGAAATATATTTTAAGAGTAATTCTAGACCAATCAAATTATAGATAAAGATTTGTTTGACGAGTGATTTATCTATCATCCAATCATTAATTATAAGGTATGTCAAACTATTAACTAATAAATGATTGACAGATCACTTAGTTACATGATAATTGACAAACCAAAAATTGTTCATATTTTAAACCCTTGAAGTTTCACTTTTGTCAATTTGGTCCACAAGCTTACAAATCAATAGCAATTTTTTGTCTGCGTTATCCATGTGACCTGTAGATATATGATCTAAATGAAGAAATTAAAGAAACTAAATTTTTGACACCGAGGGCATATCTGGATCTGGACTGTCAGAAGCAGATCTAGCGATCGAGATCTACCAAACTACGCCCTATCCGCAAACACTTCTCCTGCCAAGTCATCTCAGCATTACCGGCACGTTTCATTCACAGAATTGACGGTAGAGACCAAATTAAAAACCCGGGTTTCAAAGTTTAAAGACAAAGTTGATGAAAAACATAGAAGTTGAAGAAATTACAAAATGAAAAGAAGAAATTTCTCGCAACAAAAAATGTGGCCAATGGCCAACTCATCCCTGAATGATCCCAACAAAAAGAAGCATTTAACTACCAGTATTACCCACTACAACTAAGATGAAAAAGAAATTATGAGTCTTTACTGATCACCGAAGCTGGAAACTCCTAATGCTTATCGGTCGGAATATTAAGGTCCTTAAATATCGGGCTGTCGACTCCCACGCCCATCGCGTTCAGACCATTGTCAACGTATATAACAGCACCAGTGATAGCAGAAGCCAAAGGAGAAGCCAAGAAGGCGGCTGTGTTACCCACTTCCTCTGTTTCACCAATTTTGTGAAGTTAGCAAGCAATGTTATTGAAGTAAAAGAATGGCTGATGGCAAAATGAAAAAAGACAGAATAAGTATACCGGCAGAGAGTTCTTTTTGTAGAGGCGCATTCTCCAATGAATAATCGATCATCATGTCAATAAACCCGATTGCTTTTGCAGCACGGCTTCTTAGCGGACCTAAGGATCAGTAGAGGAGCTATATAACTCAAGAGAACCGAAATCGCCTAAAAGAAGCAACTTATGGAAGCTATAAGATTGAGAAATGAAAGCAAAGTTGCTTGAATGTTGAAACATTTAATTTCGTCACTTAACATAATCGTGGCTCCATGACGACATCGACACATGAACCAATAAACTTAAACAGAAAATTGAGAATCTATCAACTACATATCTAACCGAACAAAAACTTAATCAAATATTATATGGAACTTAATCACATATAGTCAAATTTGGAGTAGTTTTACTTCACTGAAGATAAAGAACAGAATAATGCCATAACCATGATCAATGGCATACTTTTGAGCTAAAAATGGAAGGGAAAGGGAGACAAGATGCAGAAATGAAAATAGTACCGGCAGATATGGTGTTGACTCTGATTTTGTGTTTTCTACCTGCTTCGAACGCAAGCACCTGAAACGTTGACATGTTTACACATTCGCAAACATCACATGACATGAGTAGGGGAAAAGATGGTACAGATTAAGAAACAGATGAACGACTTACTCGTGTGTCACTCTCCAGAGCGGCTTTTGCAGAACTCATACCGCCTCCATATCTGATCATATCAATTAAAAATTTTCTATCACCTCAATAATATTGGGAAAATAGCATTATGAAGCAAGAAAACACATAATTTTCATACCCAGGAATGATTCTTTCCGAAGCAATGTACGTTAGAGAAATTGAAGAACCACCTGTATCAGAAGCACGAAAAGTTAAAACTTTTCATATAGAAATTGCTCTAAATATGCTACATTTTTTAACCGAGTTTAGTATATATTTTTCATTAACCGTTTTTAAATCAAATTTCAGAATTTGGGTATCTGATTTTGCAGTTCCCTTCAATGTAAGCTACTTAAGCTCTCTAAGCGAAGGGTTGCGCTTAGCTTACCACTAAGCTCAGCGCCTTCTGTTAAGCCCTTGCTTAGTGTGACTAAGCGGCGCTTATCGCTTAAGCGACGCTTATTGAATCCTAAGCTCTAAGTACCATTAAGCGACGCTTATTGAATCCTAAGCGCAAGGTCATAAGAAATAAAGGGGCGTATAAAATATTACCTCTTCTTTTTCCTCAGGACTTCCTTCAGACGAATCAACAGAGCCCGTGACTCTAATACTTTTTTAGTACTTTTAATGTGACTTCAATGCTTTTATGTTGAAAATTATATAGGTATATAATTTTAACAGTCTCATTTATATAGGGCACTTAGCGTCGATTAAACCCTGGCACTTAGCACTTACTTCCCGGGAGAGCATTTGCGCTTAGGTGCACTTAACGCTTTTGACGACACTAGTTCCCTTACGTAATGAGGGTAAATTTGTTAATTTACATTAGTGTATGATGCATAAGAATCCAAAAGGAGACGCTTTTTGCAATTGTGATTATTTTTAGGCCATTTTTCTACTCAATGGTTCAAAACGGCCCATTTGTGCACTTTTCCAGGAAGAAATAACCCAACGGCCTATTTGTGCTCTTTTCCAGGAAGAAATAACCCGATTCCGCGAGGATAAGAAAACATACCTGGATTCATTATTGGAATGAAATGTTTGAGTAAAGAAACGTATGAATAGCTTGACGCAGATATAGCAGCTAGATAGCCGTTCCGGGATGTCTCCAACAATGGTTTAATCACCTATAAGAGTGATTAAACTTGTTAGTAGATGACACGGATGAAACTTAAAGCCATGACTCAAGACTTTAGTGTACCTCTGGACCATTAGCAAGAGAATGCACGAGGATGTCAATGCTGCCAAAATCTTCCTTCACAGATTCAGCAACTTCCTGCAAGACAAAGTTTAAGCAAAACTTACGTTTTAGAAAACTGACTAACATGTTTCAGCAATAAGCTTGTTCTTATAAAGTACACATCTAGAAACAGGGACAAGGCCCGAAGTTTTATAAAAGGGAGATTTTCTTTTTTCCAACTCCCCCCCCCCCCNNCCCCCCCCCCCCCCTCTCATTTGACATGATGATAAACAAAATAATTGTTTTATACAATTTGATAATTAAAAATTTTAAATGAGAAAAATTGAATATAATTTGGTTATTTCACAAATTTGAATGCTACAAATAGTATACGATTTGATAATTTTATAAATTTGAAGGGGACAAATAGTATTATATATATATATATGTATTTTTGAAAATAGAAAGGGAGCAAATTGTGGATTATTTGGTGATTTTACACATTTTACATACATTATTATATGTGAAATTAGAAAATCACAAGAATTAATCCATTTTGTAAGGTTTAAAGCTGTGGGATTTGACAATGCGAGTTACAAGTAATTATAGCCCCTTTTGAAACTCAAAAGTCTTCTTTAATAGTAAAGCAACATGCCAGCTAAACTCAGTTACATGATGCTATTTTCTTGGTTGAATAAACATCTTAATCCTTTTTCCGAATAATTTTTCAGATAAAACTTATTGATACATAATAGAAATGAAGAAAGGCATATTTGAGTCGACCTGCACTGTCCATTTACTGGATCCTGCATACCGCTTGTTTGCTTTTATCTGCATATAACAGAAACCGAGCATGTTTATCAATAATAACTCTTTCTAAAATCTTTCATAATTTAATCATAAAATGCTAATAAACTTAAATTACATCTTCGGGAACGTCTTCTGGGTTGTCAAAAACTGCATCTAAAGGATATACTTTTGTAATCTCCATCAAAGAACCATCTGGCAATCTGAATCATATTGGTTCTTGTTAGAAAAGACGATACATCGAGTTTACTTAGGCTGAGTTTGGATCTTGGAAATTAGTGGATATGATGAGGAAAACAGTTATATGAATGAATTTTACTATATTAATAATGTCTTTCATTTTTTTTTAATTCCACTTACTGTTCCTCTCTTTTTTCTTTCCCTCCTACAGTCCTACTTTCCACGATCCAAACATAGCCTTAGGTAACCAAATCAAAAGAAAACATGATGTCTTACACTCGTGATTCATCAAACTTGCCACGTCTCAAGCTGGATTCAAAAATGTTCAAAGCCTACAGCAGAAGATTCTTATCAGTAACTATAGTACAGAACATGTAGAATCTTTGCCAATATGGAAGAATGAATATCTTGACAGAAAAGGAATACAAATGTAAGCGGATTTACTTACGGGCACCCATGTTCCCACGAGAATTTCAGCACCTGCTGCAGCAAGGGATTTTGCTATTGCCCAACCATAACCATTGTCATCAGCTATACCGGCAATAAATGCCCTCCTACCTGCACAAAGACCTCTATGTATTAGACTACTGAAATCCGATAACAATTATAAAGAATGAAGACAATGTATTTCAAAAGACCCACAAGGATTTTCAACTCTATGAACTTGAATCTATGTGAAGAATAAGCACGGATTCTATCCACCTTTTTCTCAAAATCAAAACCCGAGATAAACATTTGAACCCTAGACAACGAAAGAAAAACATTACAAAAGGATTCTCTACCCCTTCAAAAATTCAAGAATTCCATTCCCTCCATAAACACCAAAAGATCGCCAAGGGAATGACTGCACAAAAAGAGGGTTAAAAGCCAAATTTCTAGACAGCTTCGATTCGAAGAAGAAGCTTAAGATATTACTAGGCATAACCCACTGTACATCCAAGCTACCTAAAACTGAGTTCCACAATAACCTAGCGAAAGAGCAATGGAGAAAAAGATGGTTGTTTGTCTCCTCATCCCTGGTAAACAAGGGACATCTATTAGGCAAAGAGAAGCCCTTGCATTTAAGGAAATGTAGGGTAAGATTGGCATTCCACATGGAAGTCCAAGCGAGAAATCCACATTTTGATTACGGCAGGGCTTTGGTTTTCCATGTATACATACATATGTATCTGTTTATTTAAACATATTGATTATGTCCACGGAGCACCTTTTCAGACATCATCTACGAGAGATTTTGAAGCAAAGTGAAATTTTTTAAAAGGAACCTACAAAATATATTATCACAAAACAGTAATCTAGTAAAACGTAAGATCATTGAAAAGCCCAAATAACACTTAACATATTGCAAAAAAAAAAGAAATGGGAAGGAGATAAAGTTAGAGAAGGATAACCTTTTAAATCAATTGGCAGACCAGAGACCGGCTTTGTTTCACTAGCTTCAGACATTGCCTTAGTAACAAATTTTCCAATTTTCATAGAAGATGAAGCAAGATCCCGCTGGAGTGGTAGTAAAGACGATATGCGGTAAGCATTTGTAAGCTGCTTACCCCATGATACTGCTTTCCAACTGCCACCAAGTGGGAGTCCCCCAGCCTCAGAATTGCTTTTACGAGAGGAAAATTGGCAGGGTCGCACTGTCGCTAATTGAAGGTTGGAAGCCGCATTTGTTGCCATCTTCAATAAGTTATATCTCACTGAGGAGAATAGAGATCTATATAATTTAAACAAAAGAAGAATAGTCAAGAAGCAAAACCATCCAATTTTGTTAGAAACTACTGAATGCAACTCTCAAGGCTATTAACTATATGTCTGCAATCTAATAGCGATTTTTGGAATAAAAAAATCATTCCAAATCAGTTGACAAATGCAATTTCAAGAAACGCATTAAGTGCACGAGAACAACACTTAAAACCAAAAACAAATACCCTTACGATGGTTTCCAAATTGTACTATCAACTGAAAACAGTGAAGCAAGCCTTGCTTCCAATCACATTGGTGACTTCGGGAGTGTTTTACTTGAAAGCACTTTAATGCATTGAAAAATTTTGTTTAGATCACATTTATTTTTCAGCTGTTGTTGCTTGAAATATATTTTGAAATTTAGAAATCAGAAGCACAATCATTCAAGAAACATTCATCCAAGATTTTCCTAAAATGCTGAAAAATACGGACAAATATGTTTCACAATCATTCAAGTGCTTCATACAAAACGAACATATTATCATTTCAACATATAAAGTTGTTTCTTAACCACAAGCAATCTCAAACACACCATTAGTATGTCTGCATTGTCTCTTCCATATATCGACAAAGAAATACAAAGTTCGTGCCTTTTCTTCTACTCGGTATCAGTTTCATTCTTTTTGCTTAATGTATAATAAATGGTAAGTTCAAGTCTCTTCAATTTCTCACTCATTCAGTTAACAAAAAAAGAATTAAAAAAAAAAGAAACAGAGAGAAAATGTGGCATAGCAGCAGAATGACCATGAGGAGAACCAGTAAACAGAAACACCGTAACTGAGCCAAATAACTAAGATTTACAGACAATTGGTAGATGCGACTGTGAAAATTGAAGTATCCGTTCTTATTTTCTCATTAAGAGAAATGAAGTATGCAATTACTCATGTCCACAGAAACCCCTCCTCCAACAAAATCTTAATAATATCAAACAATGAAGCAAAATCAAGAAGAAATTCGAATCCAAGCTTTCTTATACATAATAAAAATAAATATAAAAACGTTCGTCAAATGCATTCATTAAAGTAAAAAAAACTAAACCCCATTTGACATAAACCCACAGAAACATCCTCTCTCTCTCTCTCTCTCTCTCTCTCTCTCTCCACAAGAAAGAACAAATAATGGAATAAATTTACTTACATGTTTGCAAAAGAGAGCGCCAATGTGGAAAGATAAGAACTTTCTGCAAAGCCAAAGAGAGTAGAGAGAAAGAGGAGGATTTGGGGTTTGAGGGAAAATGCAAAGCAAAGCAGGAATTTAAAAAGAGTGACGATGAAAACGAAGTTGTTTGGTTTGTTTGAAGGGTTGGAGGCTTCGGAAATGTCGACAAAGCCAAAGTAGATCGGAGATAGGTGCAGTGTGCTTATTGATTAATGCTGATGCATAATTAGTGTTTGGGATTAAAGATCTTTGATCAATTTGTATTTGGTTACAGTTGTTGTAGGGTACTATGTAGTGTGCGGTTGGCCGCTGGTCCAATACTTGATCTTTTTGTTCCTTACACATTTTTTTAATTAAAATTAATAAAAACGTATATACTTTGCATGTGATAATTATAATTTATTTGTTAATTTATTAACTATATAAGAAAATTTAAGTATATTCATTCCTTTTTTTACTATAAAATAAGAGATGATGTAATAATTTTTAATATTTGTGAATTGAATTTATATTAGATCTAGAATTATATAATGTATCAATCACACTTTCTGATTAAATAATAACAGGCCATCACCAAATTATGTGGCTTGCACATTATATATAATTATTTATACTGTGACTAATTAGAAATATGATAATATAAACTTGATTTTGTATATATTATAAAAAATATTATTCAAACATAGTGCATGAAAAGTAAATTGTGTTAAATTAAAAATTAGGTGTTTGAAATTATATTATATAACATTATTTATATCTATATTATATATAGACATGGCTAATTGCGGGACATATATTTGTGGACATTAACTGTCTTCACTATTTCATGAAACTCTTTAATTATCCTTCATAAATATTAAGATTAAACACAATCAAATGATTTAACTTTTTGGACAATATATATTTTCAGAAGTTCTTCAGTTGTCTTGTACGTACCTAATAATTAAATATTTTAAATTATTGACATATCGCCTTGAGTAGTTATTTAATAACAATTCGTATAATTTTATCTTGATTACGTCTTATATTATTGTCTGTTAGAATGTATTACATTTTTTCAGTAATCAACTTAGCTACACAATTTAAATTTATTAACATAAAATATCTTAAAATGTATGAAATGAAAATAAGATGCATGGAAGAACCTAAAAAGAAAATATAATTTATTAATTAAAATGCTAGAATTAGATTCAATCATTTATATTTGAACAATCTAATATGTTTGTAAACATTCGATACTCTAAAATATTTCTTTTTGAACTAGCTAATTACTGTATATTTAATAAATTTTTTTATCTTTTGAGACATTAATTAAAATTTTATTTTTTTAAACTATCATGTGCAATACGCTTTTTTTGGAAACAGTATTATATAAAATAATTTTACTTCATTGATTCATCACAAGAAATGGTTATATCACTAATAGATTGTAAGAAAATATTAATGTCTTTCTAGATTATTTGTTTGAATTTTCATAACACAAAATTTTATAAGTTACTAACGAACAAATTATTACTAATTAAAAATAAATATTCATGGTATTTTGTTAAAAAGATTTAATTTACAGACATTTATGTTCCTAATTACACCATCTTATAAAAATTAATTTGCTAACTATTTAAAAAAAATTATTATATAAATGAAGAAATGGGTCTCCATTGGGCTTTACATAAATAGGGCTCCTCAAATATGTCACGTTATATTAGAGAAGATTAACGTCACTATTTATGATAAATGTGATCATCAAGAATATATCATTTAAAAAAAATAAAAAATAGCTGACGGTGAAAGAAAAATCAAAAGTGACCGCTCAAATTGGAAGTAAAGAAAAAAAATCTCACGCCAAAACAGTCCTTCACGCACGCCAGCGAAGTATTGATTTTTTATCCGCAAAGTTTATATAATATATATTGTATATGTAAATATACTACAAAAATCACACAGATATATATATATATATAATATATATTGTACATATTATATAAACTACTCAAATTTGGAATAGTGATGCGTGTGGCACGGAATCTTTTTTCCGCCTAAAAATCCATTTTTTCAAAAATCACGCTAATGGGCTATTTTTTATTTTTTATACCTGTGACCATTTTTTATGATTTTTTTAGAAGTTACCTATTTATGAATATTACTATTTTGATAATCCATTTTCAAAAAATAACCGACTATAACTTTTTGCCGAATATGGCTGATTTCAGCTGATTAAATGAGCTGGCTTTTATTACTTATTTTACATAATTTTTTTATTTTCACTTCTCACCTACTCTTTATCTAATACTGTCTTTCTCTTTATCATTTGGTTATTTGGATTAAGATACATTTTTTAACTTGCCTAAGGAAGATTATATTCTTTTTTGAAATTAAGGAATTTTATACTCATGGCCACTAACTTTACATCACCACTTGAAATCTCTATTTTCCCTCATCATTTCTTTTTCTTTCTCAATGCACATGTCAAATCAACTTAATAATATTTTATTCATCTTCTTCTTCTTCTTCTTCTTTATTTTTCAAGGAATTTTTTCTTTTACTTGAAATGTTCAAATAGTTTTTATGACTACTTGAATCATTCAAGTAATTATTTTTTGTCAGACAACACATATACGCCAGATAACTACTTGAAGGGTTCAAGTAGTTGTTTATGATTACTTGAACCCTTCACGTAATTGTTTATGACTACTTGAAAGGTTTAAGTAGTTATTATTTTTGTCAGTCAATTACACATACACCAGGTGACTACTTAAATAATTTAATTTAATAATATTTTATTCTTCTTTATTTTTTAACGAAACTTTTTTTTCTATTTGAAATGTTCAAATAGCTTTTTATGACTACTTGAACCCTTCAAATAATTGTTTTTTTTGTCAGTCAACACACAGACACCAGATGACTAGTTGAAGGGTTCAAATAGTTGTTTATGACTACTTGAAGGGTTCAAGTTATTATTTTTTTGTCAGTCAATTACCCCTATACTAGGTGACTATTTGAAGGTTGAATTTAATAATATTTTTTTATTATTATTATTATCCGTCTTTATTTTTCATGAAGCTTTTTCTTCTACTTGAAGGGTTCAAGTAGTTATTTTTATATTGTCAAACAATTAACCCTTCAAGTAGTCGTCTGGTGTTTGGGTTACTGACTCACCAAATAAAAAGTAACTACTTGAAGGGTTCAAGTATGCATAAACAACTACTTGAACCCTTCAAACAGTCACTTGGTATATGAGTAAATTGACTAATAAAAACAGCAACTACTTAAACCCTTCGAGTAGTCATAAATAACTACTTGAAGTGTTCGAGTTGTCATAAACAACTACTTGAAGTGTTCGAGTAGTCATAAACAACTACTTGAAGTGTTCGAGTAGCCACCTGGTGTATGGGTAATTTATTGACAAAAAAGTAACTTCTTGAAGGGTTCAAGTAGTCATAAAAAACTACCTGAACCCTTCAAGTAGAAAAAAATATTTCGTTAAAAAATAAAGAAGAAGAATAATAATAAAATATTATTAAACTGATTTGACATGCGCATTGAGAAAGAAAAAGAAACGATGAGGGAAGAGAGAGGTTCCAAGTGGTGACGTGAAGTTGGTGGGCCAGAGATATAAAATTCATTATTTTCAGAAAAGAATATAATTTTCCTTAGACAAGTTGAAAAATTTATATTTATCTAAAACACCATTTATCATTCTATCTTGGGCTCTCTTCCAACCCCCCCCCCCCCAATGCTCTTTGTTTCTCTATCTCTTTGTGGTTACACTGGCAATCCTTGGCTTGCCACAGTTGTTCACTATCAGTTGTCCTCCCTCTATCATCTTCTTCTTCTCTCTTTTCTCGACCCTATGGAAACAATGAAGATGTCAACAACAACAAAGACATCACCAGCTAGTGAAAACCTTTTGGGACGGCGTCATTACACTGTTTCGTGACTTCATTCTCATAGGCACGCGGTTTTTGTTTTTGGTGTAACCTTTCTCTTTTGTTTTTTTTTCTTGCGTTTGCAGTTTGAGATTTAGGGTTTGAAATTAGGTTAGTAAAAGAATGAAGCGTTGAATCCAAATAAATAGTCAATGAAGGAATTTTATGGATGTGGGAAGAGATTTTGAAACTAAGTTTTATGAACTTTAGAATGTCTTTTGGGCTCGTTTGACAGTCAGGATAGTATTGGATTTGTACTAAATCTGCCAGATCGTATTGTATTGTACTATACTAGATTAAATAATATTGTTCAATGTTTACTACTGTATTTGTTAAAAAACTGTCATACTTGTACAATGTTTGACACACCATAGTACTGGATTATAAAAGTTGTTTGTCATGATTTGATCTGAAAAAACCGATTTGAAACTCATTAACATATTATTTTATATTTTCAACTATAAAATAAATTATCTCATTCATGCTACTAAAAAACATAATAGGTAAATTTAAACTTATCCAAATAACAATAATTAATATACTCAAAAAATGATCCAGAAACATCATCATTCATTTTGTGGGTGCACTCATAGTATGCATAGCATTTTTTTTCTCAGAAGCAAAAAGTCACTGTAAGTAATTAGTTTTGTTATCCAAAGTGATCAAATAGAATATAGCATTTGAATTTTGTTCTAAGAGCTTGTGAATACTAACATATTAGCCATCTCTGACTTGCAATGGTTTATTTTACTATGAAGGAACCCACACTATTTAAGCATTAACAACTCAAGTCGAACAGAAATTACACTGAGTATACAAAATATTTGATCCTACTAGGAAAAACAAACAATGAGGAAATATAACTTTTTGTCCCCAGTTACACCTGCAAGTAACTTTTTGTTCCTTATTGCCAAAAGTAGTTGACGATGTATAATAATGTTTTTGTTGTTGTCTCTAACAACATTTCCATCCAACTCCAACACCTGCATTTTAAAAAATTTATATGTTCAGAATGTGATACCATCTTCTAGGAAAATCCCAAAAGAATTATGTGATTCACAAGCATTTATAGTGACGAAAAATTTAATAGCACAAGGAACAATGTTATAAGACAGTACCAACGTACCAATTCTTCTTGACAAGATCAATGAAGATGAAGCATAAAATCATACAACACGATGAGCAAATGATCGTACAGTACCAACATAACTAAAGAAAAAAAGCACCTAAAATTGAAATTAGAAGTATAAGTAATTTACATCAACGATCAACCATAAAATATTGAACATCACCAAACTACAACTTTCATACCAGCATATTAGCTAGAAAAAGGTTCCAACGCGTTCAAAACAGCACACAGTAACCATGTTTCAAGAAGCCAAACAAGAGGGGAAAATTAATGCTGTGGAAGTTTTTGAATTCTATTTTCTTTTCTTTTTCTCATTTTCTTTTGATTTACCAGCAACCAACAAAGAGGGAAAAATTAATGAGAGAAGATAAACTGTGAAAACAGAGATCAAGTAGGTGCTTGGAGGAAAAAGATCATAAGACTCTATTGACCACATAAAATAGTACAAAAGAAACCTGAAAAATTTCCAACAAGCTAACCAAGCAATACCTAGATCAGAAAATCAACAAACCAAGAAAAAAGCTGGTGCTCAGACACATAAACACAACAAAAATGCAGAAGATCTATGAAGTTTCAGAAAAAACCCCAGACAAAAGCAGATTAAAAAACCCGATCTATGAAAACTGCAGATCTATAGACAAAAGACAAACAAACGCAGATTAAAACTCATACCAACTCCATCGAGAGAGCAAAAGAGTGAACGAGAAGCAGAGGAAAAGGATGAGACTTTCCAGATTCGGAGAAGTTGCATGACGAAGAAGTGGTGACAAGAAGAAGCTTCGTATGGTCGTGAGGCAGGATCGAAGAAGGTTCTAAGATCTGATGTGATAAAGAGGGTTCGAAGAACTGGTGTTGGTGTGACGAAGAGCTACTAAAGAGTTCCACCGTTTAGTTAGTACGAACTCAATATTTTTACCAAACATCGGACAATACTATAATAGTACTGTCATGTTTTTAGTACTGTACAGTACAGGCTAACAAACAAACATTTTTTGTTTATTTTTTAATTAAATAAAATATTTGCAATTATAAAATATGCAATTTATGACAACATTACACAAGGAATTGGCATGAGATAATCAACAATAAATGAAGTATAATGGTGTGTAATATATTTATTTGAGGCATATAAAAATATTTATGCAAGTTTATATTTGTGTGGTGTATTATATTATTTACATTATGTCCTTCCGTATTTTTTTGAGAGTGAAATAGTTATTTGAGTAAAACACTTGCATAATATAGATAAATTATAAATAAAAAACATTATTTACACACGCTTAATAAATTAGCTAAGTTGCAAAACTAATTTAGTTACTTAATAATTTTGTTATTTAGGTTAGTTCATTAAGTTAATCTAGTGATGTGATTAAATTATTTACATAATTTGAATTATTCATAATTATTTAATTACGTGATGCCAATAAATAATTTACATGGTTAAAATAATTTTATTTACATTATAATTAGATAAAGTTTTAGTTACATATTTCTAAACTAGTATAGAATAGTGGATTAGATAAATTTGTTGGATCCTTAATCCAATATTATACTTATGTGTAAAATAATTATGTATTGCAGACTGTCAAATAAAGTTAAACCCAATTAAAAGTGATCTACTAAGTTTGGATATTGGGGTTTGAATATATCTGATAGGTTGTGGACTCTTTAATGTGTAGAGATTTTATGGTAATTTCTATTTTTATGACGAGCTAAAATAGAAATACTAAAACTTGAATTATCTATAAGTGGTTATGGTGCTCAAGTCACACGATAACGGAAAATCACTATATTCTCTCTAATATCTCATCGTTAGAGAGAAAACTGAGAGGTTTTATCAAACGAGACTCTCGGATAGAGAATCGTGTAGATCTTGAAGGCCAACCGCTCGGCTCTAAACAGTAATCTATCGTCATGGATTCAGGTACTCTTTCGCTCTATAATTGTTTTGATTCTTGATATATACAATATGAGATCTTGGGTTCTATTGAAATACGGTTTATACCGAAATGATTTTGGTATCAAAGCAACTCATGTTGAATCATTGAGTATTGATCTATTAAGTTCTAGATCCATGATTTTAGATGTTTTTTGTGTTTACGTTTCGGTATCCTTGAATTTAATAATTGTTTGACAATGTATTTGAGAATAATTTTTTCGGTATTTTTTGCTTGGTTTTGGAACAACCGGCCGGCGGTCTCACCTTCACCAGTGAAAGTTGATCGGCCCAGCGGTTTGGCCGCGCCTGTAAGGAGAAAGTCGCGGCTGTTTGAAGGAGAAAGTCACGGCTGTCTGAGGGAGAAAGCGACGGCTGTCTGGAACAGTGGCGGCCTTGGCCGCAACTGTAAGGGACGCCGCGACTGTCTGCCGGAGCCGCGGCAGCAAGGACTGGCGGCGGTCATGGCCGCCAGTCACTAAAGGAGAAAATTTCACTCTAGCGTTGGACACGGGTCGGGTTAATCGGACCCGTGAACCGTTTAAAAAAAATTATAAGTCTAAATGACTGTGGTCTTCGCCCATAGCCATTAAAGGGAGACTTTGACCAATCCCTCACACATTTTTTTAAATTCTTTTATTTTAATTTATTTAATCAATTTTTAAATTAATTTTGAAGGATTGTAAAATTAATTTTTAATTTAAGAACTTTCAAAATAGATTGTTTTGATTATTTTCGGGGTTTTTTGGATATAATAATTTCAAAACAATTTTAAGGATTATCTAATGGATTGTTTTGGTTGTTTTCAGTTTTTTTTGGTTAAAATATTTTCAAAACAATTTCAAATGATCATAAAATTAATTGTTTATCAATTAATTTAAGGTTTAAATTCGAACATTAGTATGTTATATATATTTTAGAATGAATTAGTAGAAGCAACATGTTGTCAAAGTGACCTCTCTTGTGAAAATTGGTTTGTCTTGAAATATAAAAGGTTATGTGTACGTGTAACTTATGTGAATCTTTATCGGCCCAAAGGAAGATAATTATTTGACAGAATTACATGTACTTATGTGGTAATAAATACGTGATGCTTATTCGATTTTACACGTGAATAATTAATACGGCCCAAAGGAATGTTTCTTGTTTGATATGTTATTTATTATCAGTGTTTAATTACTACACCAAGACATCATTTATAAGTTCATATTTTTTGTCCAAAGTCATAATATTAATGGAGTGCCATGTGTCTTGAGATGGGTTAATTGAAACTATTGTTTGAATTATTATGAAAATTTATATGAGCTTAATTTATTTATTGTTCTCTGTTCAGTTATTACTCCTGCTAGTATCACGACCAACACTAATTCAATTCCAGTTCTAAATGGCTCGAATTCAAGTCCTGAAAAGATAATCTCTTGATAGTTCTTGGAGTCATGGATCTCGATTTTGCGTTCATGACTGATTCTCCTACACCTCTTATGGATAAGAGTACCTCTGATGATAAGAGGGAGATGGAAAGATGGGAGAGATCAAATCGCATGTGTATATTGATCATGAAGAAGGCCATTCCAGAAGCATTCAAGGGCACTATATCAGAAAAGATAACTACAGCTAAAGATTTCCTTGCAGACATTGAAAAGAAGTTTGTCAAGAATGAAAAGGCAGAAATTAGTACGTGTCAGACTTCATTTCAAAAAAAGTATAAAGGTAAAGGTCATATGAGAGAATACATTATGGAAATGTTCGACATTGTTTCAAGGTTAAAAGCACTGAGACTTGAACTCTCTAAGGACTTGCTTGTGTATTTGGTTTTGATATCCCTTCCAGCACGGTTTAGCCAGTTTAAGGTGAGCTATAATTCTCAGAAAGAGACTTGGTCTCTAAATGAGCTCATCTTACATTGTATTCAGGAAGAGGAAAGAGTGAAACATGATAAGACAGAAAGTGCTTACCTGGCCTCTACCTCTAAGGATAAGGGTAAGGGAAAGAAAAGAAAAAAAGATAAGGAAGTTACGGATACAGCACCGCATAAGAAACAACAAAAGAAACCGGTAAACTCTGAAGGTACTGGTTGTTTCTTCTAAGGAACTGAAGGGCATAGGAAGAAGCGATGCACCAACTATCACGCTTGGCGTGCTAAGAAAGGTATGCTTCTTAATTTAGTTTGTTCTGAGGTTAATTTAAGTTCAGTTCCTAGACACACATGGTGGATAGATTCTGGTCAACAACTCACATCACCGTGTCTATGTAGGGTTCCCTGAATTGCCGAAAGCCAAATGATGTTGAAAGATTCATCTATGTTAGCAATGGCAAGACGACTGAGGTTGAAGCAATATGAAAATTTAGATTATTATTACAACTGAACATTATTTGGATCTTGATGAAACTTTTATTATACCGTCCTTTAGACAGAATTTGATTTCTATTTTTGTTTTAGACAAAGCTGGTTATGTTTGTTCTTTTGGAAATGGAAAATTTGGTTTCTTTAATGCTTCAATTTCAGTTGGTTCCGGTTTTTTATCAGGATATGATAATCTTTATTTACTTGAAACGATTGCTTCATTCAAAGAATCCCTACAATTAACTACACGAGGTACTAAAATAAAATTAACCAGTGAGAATTCAGGTGCGTTATGGCGCAAGAGATTAGGTCATATCTCCAGACGGAGAATAGAGAGACTTGTGTCAGACGAAATTCTCGGTCCCTTAGATTTCACAGGTTTTGACGTTTGTGTTGATTGCATAAAGGGAAAATAAATCGATAAAAGGAGATTTGAAGCCAACATGACTTAGGACATCTTAGAACTTATTCATATGGATATTTGTGGGTCATTCTCTTCGGTGACTTGGAATGGTTAACGGTATTTTATAACATTCATAGACGATTATTCTAGATATGGCTACATATATCTCATTCATGAAAAGTCATAGTCATTGGACGTGTTCACAAATTTTAAGGGTGAAGTTGAGAATAAACTCAACAGAAGGATTAAGAGCGTCAGATCTGGTCATGATGGTGAGTACTATGATAGATATGATGGTTCAGGTGAACAACGTCCAAGACCATTTGCTAAATTCCTAGAGGAATGTGGTATCGTCTGACAGTACACTATGTTAGGTTCGCCGACTATGAATGGTGTTGCTGAAAGACGAAACAGAACACTTAAGGATATGGTCAGGAGTATGATTAGTCATTGTCGCGTGCGCGCGACGCGGAGCGGCGATTAAAAAAATCATTTTTTGAAGAAAAAAGAAATTTACGAGCGTCAATTTTGATGATAAAACAATAAAATAATAATTGCATACAACCGTGACATATGAAAAAAATACATAAATAAATAAAAAGAGATAAAAACTAAAAAAAATAATGGAAATGAATGTTAGAGATGATAAATATGTATGATAAATTTTAAAAAAAAATATGCATGATGAAAATAATGAAACAAGACGGGAAATAATTAAAAATAAATATAAAAATAAATTACAACAAATTAATAATAACTACTAAAAAAATAGAAAAAATAAACAAACATAAAAACAAAAAATATGTATAAACAACAAAAAAAATGAAAAAAACGAAAAAAATAATTTTTTTTTGCAGAGGGTAACGTCACCCTCTGTCTTTTTTTTTTTAGTTTTTCATTTTTTATTTTACATGAATTATAATTAATTTAAACAAGTGTCACTAAAAATAAATAAATAATTTTGTTTGAGATATAAATATACCATTTTTTTTATATTTGGACTACTTAGTTCCCTAATTATCATTTTTTCTTTCTTCCTTCATTGCTAGGACTGATCATGGATGATAATTAGTTTAAACAAGTATCACTAGAGAACATCCATAAAACTTTCAAAATAAAATAATTTTTGTTTGGGATATAAATATACCATTTTTTTATTAGACTACTTAGTTCACTAATTACCTTTTTTTCTTTCTTCCTTCATTGCTAGGAATGATCATGGATGATAACTAGTTTTAAATAAGTGTCACTAAAGAAAATCCATAAAAATTCAAACTAAAATATTTTTCGTTTGGGATATAAATATACCATTTTTTGTTGGACTACTTAGTTCACTAATTATCATTTTTCCTTTCTTCCTTCCTTGCTAGGAATGATCATGGATGGTAACTAGTTTAAACAAGTGTCACAAAAAATTATGGTCAAAAAATTTAAAAAGAAAAAGAAAAAAGAGAAGATTTGTAAGAACATAAAAAAATCAAAGGCTTAAAATATTTGCATAATCTTGTATAGAGGTTTTACTCTCCATTTTATGCATTTTTATGTATGAGAGATTATCATAAGAGATCTTTTCATCAAATATACACTTTCAACCCATTAAATGGTTGATTCACATTTAGTTAATTTTATACCCCTCAAAATTTTATCCTCATTCTCATTGATTGAGTTGATGATAAAAAAAATGTCATCATCAAACTTGTAGAGAGACAAACAAATATATGAAAGAAAAACTTAAGACTAAAAGTAGGAGAAATGATAAAGAATGAGCAAAAAAACATATATATGGAAGGTGAAGCAAATAAATATCAAATACATCAGTATGAGAAATAGAGATGATTAATTAGAATGAACAAAATATATTGTAAGCTAAAATGTAAGAGATTTGATCTACTTTAATAAAAAAAATGAGAAGATGGAAGATGAATAAAAATGAAAACTTACTTTTTTTTTCTCTTTTTCACTATTTTCTCAAAACCCCTCTTTCTCTCTCTAAAATCTATTCTCTTCCTCACTCTCTCCAAATCTCCCATTTCAAGTGAAGACCTCCACTCTATTTATAGGCAAAATTAGAGTTTTCCTTTTTTACTTTTAGTATCTTTTTTTTCACTTTTTACTTTTTAGTCCTTGGACCACTTTTCTTATTTTAGTATTGGACTAGTTTTCAAATTATGCATATAGTCTTAGACTATTATATGAGCCAAAAATACAAAGTATGTATATTTAATGTATTAGACCGGACAAAATACGTTATTTACAGCGGCCTCCATTTGAGCACGCTTCTGATCTCAGAAGGTGTACAAAGGTGTGGATAAGTATTTTGATCGGTACAAGAAAATAATATATGAAATTGGGGAATAGAAAGCTCGATTAAACAAGGCTCTATGAAGTGGAATGGGAGCGAAATGGACCTGGGTAGACACAGACTTCGACCTCGCTCAATGCAGGGAGATTTAACCGAGATATTTGAAAGGAAACAGACCTGGATGGATGCAGACTTCGACCTCGACTCAGTACGGATTCGATTTAACCGTAGATATTTGAAACAGAATGGAACAGGTACTGACACCGGGCTTCGACCTCGACTCAACTCGGGTTCGATTTAACCATATTAATTGAAATGGACCAGGCGCTGACACAGGGCTTCGACCGCGATCAAGTCGGGTTTGATTTAACTGAATATATTTAAAAAGAAAAATGGACATGGATAGACACAAGCTTCGACCTCGACTTAGTGCGGGTTCGATTTAACCGTAGATATTTGAAACAGAAATGGACCAGTTGCTGACACCTAGCTTCAACCTCGACTCACTTCGGGTTCTATTTAACCATATTAATTGAAATGGACCAGGTGCTGACACCAGACTTTAACCTCGACTCAATTCAGGTTCGATTTAACCATATTAATTGAAATGGACCAGGCGCTGACACCGGGCTTCGACCGCGACCAAGTCGGGTTCGATTTAACCGAAGATATTTGAAACAGTAATGGACCAGGTGCTGACACCGGGCTTCGACCTCGACTCAATTCGGGTTCGATTTAACCCTATTAATTGATGTTGAAGTTGACTTATGCAAGTCTCATGACAACAAAAGCTAAACTAATGCATGCTTTAAATGTTGGAAAGTCATGTGTGAATTTCGAAAGAATATTATTAAGTGATTCATGCACCTGAATTTGTCAGAACAACTAATGTGGTGCATGTCTATGCATTGTAATTCTTGAACATAAATGTAAAGTAGTGATTTTGAATGAATGCATGCTATGCATGATTGTGAACCTTTATAAAAAAATTATATGATGATTTTTAGCCATATCCAACACCCTTTAGAACAATCACTTGGCCTAAGATCATGGACTCACAATGATGTATCGAGCATACTTTTAGGAAAATGATACATCCTTATTTATTAGTTTATGCCCCAGTATTTGGCTCCATGTCAGTGGTGAATAATTTCTCTGCTTCTCTTCTGTACTTCTAATTGGGTAATCCTCCAATTGCGCTTTAGCTTTTGTCATGCGCATATTGACCTTTCTCGTGATGACTTTTTAGATTTTACTTTGCACTCAGATCACCTTTCTTAGTTCCAATTTTTTTTAATTAGATTTCACCTAACCAAGTTTATGCTTCTGAGTTATTTCAAGAGTATTAATGATATCTTAAAATTGAGAGGCATACAAAATAATGGAAATAAGGAGAAGATGAAGTATATGTATTTGTCAACTGAGAAAGAAAAAAAAGGCTCTTCATTGATGATGAACAATATTTACAAACGATGGTTTAGAAAAAAAATGGATGAAGAATTTCTCCAGTATTCGAGACAGCTTTTTTTTTTTAACATTTTTTTGCCTAACTTCATTTATCCCATACTTAGAGCGGTCAAACGAAATACTTCTTGACTGCATCAGAATTAACCGCGTGCGGTAAATCATCTACATCCATGTTTGTTAGCATGAGAGCTCCTCCCGAGAAAGCCTTCTTGACAATGAAATGTCCTTCATAATTTGGGGTCCACTTCCCCCAGTGATCCTTTTGATATGAGAGTATCTTTTTTAACACCAAGTCTCCTTCTCGGAAACATCAAGGACGCAATTTTTTGTCATATGCCTGCATCATTTTTCTTTGATATAATTGCCCTCTACATAATGGAGTCAATCTTTTTTCCTCGATGAAATTCAATTGCTCATATCGTGTCTGTACCCACTCTATTTCTTCTAATTTCACCTCCATTAAGACTCTGAAGGGGGAAATTTCCACCTCAATTGGAAGGACCGCTTCCATGCCATATACCAAAGAGAATGGCGTTGCCCCAGTTGATGTTCGGACTGATGTGCGGTACCCGTGCAGTGTAAACGGGAGCATCTCATGCCAATCTTAATAAACCTCCGTCATCTTCTCTATGATCCTTTTTATGTTTTTATTGGCTGCTTCCCCTGCTCTGTTCATTTTCGGACAATAAGGAGATGAATTATGATGCTTAATTTTGAATTGCTCACATAATTCTTTCATCATCTTGTTATTTAAATTTGTCCCATTATCTGTGATGATCCTTCCAGGTAGATCATATCGACAAATTATCTCCTTTTTAATAAACTTCACAACCGCACTTCTGGTTACACTCGAATAAGAACTTGCCTCCACCCATTTGATAAAATAATTTATAGAGATCAAAATGAAACGATGCTCGTTAGAGGTTTTGGGTGTGATGGGACCAATGAGGTCTATACCCCACATAGAAAACGGCCAAGGCACGACCATTACATGTAAAGAGGATGCGGGTACGTGAATTTTATCTGCATAAATTTGACATTTATGACATTTCTTGGCGTACTTGATGCAGTCAGATTCTAGAGTTAACCAATAACATCCTGCTCTCAAGATTTGTTTGGCCATCATATGTCCATTAGCATGAACTCCATAAATTCCTTGGTGAACTTCCTGTATGATTTGATTCGCTTCCCTTGCATGAACACATCTTAAGAGCATCATATCATGGTTTCTTTTGTAGAGTATTTCACCATTCAAAAAGAAACCCATGGACAATCTTCTAATAGTGCGTTTATCATTCTCAGAAGCTTTGGATGGATATTCTCCACTCTTTATATACTGCTTGATGTCGTAATACAACGGTCTTGTGTCTGGCTCTTCTTCAAAACTCATACATTGAGCAGGAAAATCTCGCTTCTCAATTTTTATAGATTGCACTTCTTCCTTAAAGTCTGCAGTGAACATGGATGCTAGAGTTGCTAGTGCATCTGCAATTTGATTATTCTCTCTGGGTATATGGACAAATGAGATCACTTCAAAAGTTCGGCTTAGCTTAGTTACATGTTTGTTGTAAGGTACCAATTTGGAGTCTCTAGCTTCCCATTCCCTATTTAGTTGTCGTATCACCAATAACGAATCTCATATTCTGCCACATTGTTTGTGCAATCAAAGCATAGTTTTGCCGTGAATGTAAACAACGTTCCCTCGGGAGATATGAGGATTGCCCCAATTCCATGTCCTACATCATTAGATGCACCATCAAATAACATTGTCCACAATTCTGGATCCATAGATTCTCCTTCATTTTTTAATATGACTGATATGTTCTCATCAGGAAAATCAAACGTCATAGGCTCATAATCTTGCACTGGTTGATCTGCAAGATAATCAGCAAGTACACTTTCTTTTATTGATTTTCTCGTGACATAAACAATATCATATTCCGTGAGCAACATTTGTCATTTAGCGATTCGCCCGGAAAGTGATGGCTTTTCAAAGATATATTTGATTGGATCCATCTTTGAAATTAACCAAGTGGTGTAGTACAACATGTAGTGTCTAAGCCGATGAGCAACCCAGGCTAATGCACAACACGTTTTCTCCAACATCAATAATTTGCCTCATAATTTGTGAACCTTTTGCTTAAATAGTATATTGCTTGTTCTTTCTTTCCAGAGGCATCATGTTGACCAAGTACGCAACCCATGGATTTTCCTGTCACTGTAAGATACAAAATGAGTGGACGCTCTGGAGTTGGAGGAACAAGTAAAGGCGGATTTTGCAAGTATTGCTTGATCTTCTCAAAAGCAATTTGACAATCATCATTCCATCCTTCTGTATCACTTTTGCGGAGAAGTTTAAAGATAGGTTCACAAGTTGCAGTTAGCTGTGAGATGAACCGGTCTATGTAATTTAATCTCCCCAAGAAACCTCTAACTTCCTTTTGAGTTTAAGGTGGCGGCATATCAATGATGGCTCGAACCTTGTCAGGGTCAACTTTTATTCCTTCCTTGCTCACGACAAAACCAAGTAGTTTCCCTGAAGACGTTGCGAATGTACACTTTGTCGGGCTAAGCTTTAACTGAAACTTTCTCAACCATCCAAATAGTTTTCGTAGAGTAACCGTATGACCTTCCCCTTGACGAGATTTGACAATCATATCATCAACGTACACTTCGATTTCTCTATGCATCATGTCATGAAAAACTGTTACCATTGTCCGCTGGTAAGTCGCCCCTGCATTCTTCAGACCAAATGGCATGACCTTATAACAAAATGTACCCCATAAAGTTATAAAAGTCATCTTTTCACGGTCTTCAGGATCCATTTTGATTTGGTTATACCCCGAAAAACCATCCATGAAAGAGAAGGTTGAATGTCCTGCGGTGTTATCTACTAAGACATCGATATGGGGTAATGGAAAATTATCCTTGGGGCTTGCCTGATTTAAGTCTCTATAATCGACGCAAACCCTTACTTTTCCATTTTTCTTCAGCACTGGGACTATGTTAGAAACCCATTCAGAGTATTTTTCTACTTCTAGAAAACCCACATCTACTTGCTTTTTAACTTCTTCTTTGATCTGTACCAGCATGTCTGGTTTCATTTTTCATAAATTTTGTTGCACTGGTTTACTTTCGAGCATAAGTGGCAAATGATGAACCACGATATTAGTGTCTAGACCTGGCATATCTTGGTAAGACCATGCAAAGACTTCAATATACTCTTTGAGTAAGTCAATTAATTCTCGGTGGCCTTGGCTTATCATAGAAGTGCCGATTTGGACATCTTTCGTCTCTCCCTCCAATCCCAAATTTATCACCTCCGTTAACTCTTTATATGGTTGAGTTATTTTTTTCATCCTCCTCCACCATTCTTAACATTTCCGGAGATGGTTCGAAATTATCCTCGTCACTTTCATCTGACTCTATGCTAAGAATGAGATTGTCAAAATTGTTACTTATGCTCTTGTTTTCAAAATCACCGTTCTCGAACCTGAATCAGATTATTGGATGAAAAGAAGGCGAAAGAAATAAAAAATAAAAATAAATAAACAATGCATGAGTATGAACAACATTTTAGAAATGGAAAAAGTAGACATAAAAGGAAGAACAACAAGAACTGGAATTATTTTATCATAAGAAAAAGAAGACAAAACAAGTTTTTATATTTTCATGCAAAGAGATGACATGAAATAGATGAGAACATAGGCCCATAAAAATGAAATTCTTAGGGCATTGGGTATAATCATTAGAATTTTGGCATGAACACATTACTCTTAAAAATTCTCGAGAAGCACTAGTAGCTCGGTGACGTCCCAATTGTTAAGTTATGATCTGAATCGTATCGGGAAACCAAGTCCTCTGTACTTGAACTTGATGATTTTTCCAAGATTGTAGATATTGAAAGCTGGACGATATCATCTTCAAGGTTGTATTGCTCTACTATAACCGGTTCTTCGAATGAAATTCCCCCACTTCTAAAGGATTTAGAAATATGGGGTATGATCGCCATTTCCATATCGAATTCCCTATTTTCGAGCCTAGCAATCCTCTTTTCTTTCTTTTGAGCTTCCACTCTCCTTCTATCAGCCTTGGTCGGTCTATATCTAAGCCCAAACCTTTGTTCATTCTTGTCCCACTCGATTAACTTATTTATGCATTGATGCTTACCCCCGAGTCCTTTGCCTGGCTTGCATCCCCCTTTTATCATCAACTTTGCCACCATCTGAGATGCTTTTGATAGGCTTGATGTTGGAGTGAGTTTCCCACTAGCAACAAATGTAGTGTTCGCAATCTCAAATGATCGAAATGAGCACTCCAATGCTTCTTCTGCCGCCTCAACATATGTAGTGTTCGCAATCTCAAATGATCGAATGCTCTTACTATCATCATGCTCAGCCGCATATGTGCCGCGTCCACTGGGAGCTTTACTAGTGTGGATCTTGGCATTACATTTAGAGATGAGCCATTATCAATCAATACTTTTGCAACAACATAATCCCTAAATTTTACGGATATATGTAAAGCTCTAGTGTGTCTAGTACCATCGGCTGAGATTTCATCATCTGTGAAAGTGATAAAATTCGGTGCGGTAATATTTCCCACAATTCCACTCAACTTCTCCACCATAATGTCATGACAAACATATGCTTGATTCAAAACCTTCAATAATGCTTGGCGATGTGGTTCAGAACTCAGAAAGAGTGACAATAAAGATATGCGAGCAGGTAAGCGATTAAGTTGTTCTATCACCTTATACTTGCTTTGCTTGATGAACTTCAAAAAGTCACATACTTCTTCTTCAGACACTGCTCTTTCTTTTTCCGTACCTCTTATTATATCTGGGACTATCACTTGGCCGCCATGCATTTCTCCTTGGAATTCATGACCATTGTCGCCTTCTTTGGCCTTTCCTTTCCTTTGCCTTTCAAAGTCATCGCTTTTATCCATTTTCAAAACTTCTGACATGCAGCATCTGCCACTCTTCGTCATCCCACCTACTCTCGAAATATTAGTTATGGGGAGATCGAGGTCAGACGGATTTAGCTCTTGAGTTTTGTCATTATCGCTTGTAATAACCTCATATCCTTACGTCCATGGGGGGTGTACCTGAGCAGCTAATTCCCTCCACCTTTGTGCATATTCTTTAAAGCCTTCTGTAGGATTTTTCTCCATCATTTGTAAGTCCAAACAATCAGGGGCTATGTTTATGGTGTACTTATATTGTCTTAAAAAAGCATCTGCTAGATCTTTCAACCTCTGAATATGTTGGTTATCCAATTGGATATACCAACGAGATGCGGCCGCCATCAGGCTATCTTAAAAGAAATGAATCAGCAACTTATCATCATTTGCACAAGCAGCCATTTTTCTGCAGTACATAGTAAGGTGACTTCTGGGGCACGTACTACCATCATATTTTTCAAAATCAGGTAGTTTGAATTTATGTGGGATGTTCACATCAGGGACCAGCCATAATTGGGTGGCATCAATGGTACCGTATACATCAGATCCTTCAATAGCACGTAATCTCTCCTCCAGAAAGTCCAATTTATCTTTCAATCATGGGTCGTCACTTGGCTTGGTAATAGGCTTCTCCATCTTTGGGTCATCAACATCGGTTATGATGATTGGCTCATTAACGAGTTCGCCTTGTGGAGTGAAAGCTTAGTTGTGACCACATGCCATCGCGGATGGGTTGTACCCAGTTTTTCCTGTCTGCATTGTTTCCTGGACATTTGGAAATTGATGATGCTGGATATTTATTGGTGGTGAAGCATGCTGAAACCGGTCAACCTGATGACGTTGATAGGTTGGAGTGAACCCAGGAGGATAAAATGGAGTATCGTTTGGCAGTTGAAGCCCCTTGCGAATTTTCAAAACAGACATTTTCCTTACTTGCGGCGAGGAGTTCGAGGACTTTAGTCATTTGCTCTTTTAGCTCCCTAATCTCTTCCTTCATTTCCTCTCGTGATTGCTCTCTTTCTTGCTCGTCCATGACCCTAACTTGAGTTCGAGTTTGATAGGGATGTCGAAGTTGTCGGGCTATCTTTGGAAAATTTCTTAAAATAAATAAAAATAAAGCAATGAGATGTAGATTTTTGCTAATAAAGAGAAGAAATAATGAGGGTAAATTTATGCATGAGAAATGATACTACGCAAAGTGAAAGTTCTGAAGTAATCAATTTCATTCAATTAGTAGAGTCATCCACTACATTTGAGTATGTAGGAGTCAATTACGTTAATTCAAAATATGAGTTCATACAAGACGACCAAAATGACTCAAGTCCCGGTTGACTTCTTCCAAAAACTTAGACAAGGTCTCCCCATTAGGATGGATGGGCAAGACATTTTCCCTAAAAAATGAAGCTTGTTCTGCCAAATTGCCCGCTCTCACAGCCATGCCTTTAAGTCATTCCACAGCCTGCCCAGATCATTGTTGAATCGAGTTGTACTCTTTTTGTAGCAACTGATAATCATATCTCAGTATATCCACATTAGCATCATTGTTTCTTGCCAACTTCTCTGCCACATTCTAATAAGCTCTAACTTGGTGCTCAAGGCTTGCAATGACTTTCAATAATTCTTCAGAATCATTTGTTGACTCAGTCTTCTTAACTTTTTGATTCTCTAAATCAACTTGCAAATTATCAACGATTCATCGTAATGCATCATATTGCTCTTCTAACTCGACGATGTATGCATTTTTCTTATCAACAGTTCCTTTCACCTCTTCTAGAATTTCTCGTACCAGTTTATTTTTCCTCTCTAACTTCACGATTTGATCCTCTTGTTCGTAGATTACCCCTCGCAAGTTCTCATTGTCTTCCACCATCTTTCTAATTTTGTTGCTCAATTGGCGAGTGTCAGTTCCCAACTCTGAGTTTTTTCACTTCAGATATGCCCGATCCTTATTTCTCAACTCTTTGAGTCGTTCTTCAGCTTTGATTCTGTGTTTCTCAGAAAAATTCGCCTCGACTGCTAGTCGTCTATTTTCTTCCAAGAGGGATAAAACTTTTTGCCGCTACTCATATAACTCATCGAGCTCCTCCTTTTTAGCAATCTTTTGATGAACTTCCAGTGATTTGGCTGATGGTACATCCTCAACTGGTAAGGCAATAGTTACTTTGTTTCTACTCTCAAGCCATGCTTTATACTCCCTTGTGCAGTTCATGCGATTCTTCTCATTTCGCATCCTTCTTGTTATTTTCCAAGCCCCAATCAGCTGCTGCAGTTTTTATTCAATTTCTTGAGAATTGTAACTAACCTCAATATCCTTCAATGCATGCATGGTGGGGACAAACTGTCTCATGTTTAATTGACGGAGTGCCATTAGCGGAGCATAACTATACAACTCCATGGTCCCGGGAGCGAAACCCATTGAAAATCACCACGTCTATAGATCACTGGTGTTAACGGCATCCAATGGGCTTTCCAAATAACATCCTCATCTTTCAACTTAGATAGGTATGAGAGCCAGCCCCCTTTTATGGGAAACTGCGGATTCCATTTGGCCATTCCAAATTCTGCAATAGGGATCCTCGTCTTCATCCATGAACTTGAGAACTTAACTTGAGGACATTTGAAATCTAGTGGACATCTTAAATGGCTGAGAATCCAAATACACAAAAGAGTTGAAGAGTCGATGAACTTTCCTTTTCTAGACACTCGAATGTGATTCAAAGAACGGATAGTCTCGGCGAGAATTGAGATAACAGAGTTAACACCATGTTCGACTTGAAGGAATATTTTTATCACTTTATCATCCATATAACCTTGGATCTTTGGAAATAACACGGTGCCATAAATACACAGAGCATAAAGAGTCATGCCCTTATCCTCCTTCAAGAAATTTTGGGTGAGATCTAGGAGGTAATCCAACGGCACACACTCATTTCCCCCTTTAATTTTCAACCTTTTCTCAATCTCAGACGCATGGAGAGTACCCAAGAGCTTAGACAAAGCTCTCTTCAACGTGAGCTTTTTGTCATACTTATAAACTTTGTCGGCATTTTGCAACGGGATATTCAGTAGTGCTTGATATTCTTCAATTGTGGGAGTAAGATTATTTTGAAGGTGAAACATCTATAACGAGGGTCCCAGAAATGCATTAAAGCTTCAAGGACGGGAACGTTGACTATAATATACAACAGATAAGGTATGTGACCATATTTTCCGACAAACAAACTTTTCTGCTCTGGTGAAAAATCCCCCCATATCTTCTTCAACCTCTCTAAGTCAATGCGTGAGAACTCCATCTTAGTGATTGATGGTAGAAGAACAACGTCTTCCTTTTTCAGACAATCTCCTTTATGTTTCTGCGACTCCTCTGACCATTGGTTGCCGTAACTTGATCTTCTATCACACTCGAAGTGGGAGTCATGGTCTCTAAAATATGAATGAATCGAATACTTCTTTACAATCCCTATTACTCAGCATGATGCATGTGTGAAAAATACAAAAATGAAGTTAGAAGTGAAACAATAAAGAAAAGACATGTTTAATTGACACAAGATATATATTGCACAAAATTGATCATGATATCATATTTCAACAGAAATTTAACGTTGGCCATGAGGTGAGCTCTAAAAACATAATACATGTGTGGTTGGGCTCTAAAAATCTCTTAAAGGCTCCCAAGTTGTCCACACTATTATCTGGACAGAGTAACAGGGGCCCCAAAATGGTATCCCGAAATGGTCGATCTGAGTGAGAACTTTCGTGAGCCTGCACGGGAACCGTAGTTCCACGAAGACATTCCACTACTCATTCTCGCTAATCCTAAAGGGAAAGCCCGGGTATACGGCTAGTGTATATGTGTGAAAATAGAAATTATGTAAAGAAATATACTTCATAAAAAAAACTTATGTACAACTACAGTCACGAATTAGAAAAAAAAATAATAAATCATATAAACAAACCAAGAACCAATACAAAAGGATAGCATACGATGAAATTTTGGCTTGACTATCTATTGATCTAAAGATGGTTAGACCAATTGTTTGTCCCCAGCGGAGTCGCTAAGCTGTAGCAACGTGCGCGAGACGCGGAACGACGATTACAAAAAATCATTTTTAAAGGAAAAAGAAATTTAGAGTCGCCACCAATCATTTTAGGGTGTGATTGGTCACCCAAAATTGGTTCGGGAGTCGTTTGTGTGTGGAGAAGGTATTAGCACCACACAACACCCATTATAAAATGGTTACCAAATTTAATCAAATGCTATCCAATTTTTTATTTTAAGGCAAAGGTTAAAGTGATTTATTTTTTAATGTCCCATTTGATGCATTTTGTATCATAAAAATGAACAAAATAAATTACTTTTAATGGGTGGTTCAAAGACCATTAAAAAATTATTCTTTGTATTCTTATATCCTTTTAAATCAAAGCATTATTAGAGTTATTTTTGCTATCCCAAGAATGACTCATCACCTCAGTAGTTGGAGAAGTTTGGTATCCGAAAATCTCAAAGTCCGTCGTCGGACTTTTTTTAGTGAAAATTAAATAAAGAAATTTACAAAAATTTAAATAAAATTGTTATGGTTTTAATTTACGAACGTCAATTTTGATGATAAAAGAATAAAATAATAATTACATACAACCGTGACATATAAAAATAATACATAAATAAATAAGAAGAGATAAAAACTAAAAAAATAATGGAAATGAATGTTAGAGATGATAAATATGTATGATAAATTTAAAACAAAATATGCATGATGAAAATAATGAAACAAGATGTGAAATAATTAAAAATAAATATAAAAATAAATTACAACAAATTAATAATATCTACTAAAAAATAGAAAAAATAAACAAACATAAAAACAACAAAATATGTATAAACAACAAAAAATTGAAAAAAAATAAATAAATAATTTTTTTTGCAGAAGGTGATGTCACCCCTCTATTAATTTTTTTAATTTTTCATTATATATATATAATTAGTTAGTAAATAAATTGATGATAAATTTTTTATGTGTAAAATAAATTAATCTATAAAAAAATGCTTAATTTCATACATAATCATGCCTTTTTTACTACAGGGTCTGTTAATTATCATTTTTATTTCTTCACTCAATGATAATCAAATAGCAAAAGAATGATCATGAATTATAATTAATTTAAACAAGTGTCACTAAAAATAAATAAATANTTCAATCTAGCTTATTGCACTGCTGGAATCTCGCCTGCTCTAAGACCTCCACATTACTTCCTCTTTCTCTTCCTTCTCTTTTTCTTCTTACTGGTTTTCATCTAGCCTGTTCTCTTCCTTCTAACCGGAAAGAGAGAGCTCTTTTTTTTGATCCTAGGGCTAAGACAAAGGGCATAGATTATCATTCACTTGTGATCGCTATCGCTTTGGCTTGCCCCCGTGCTGAAAAACGTGAGCGCAACAACCGTCATAGGGCGGCTTTTCAGCAGAGCTGAGCCGTATCTTGCACCTTCGCTACCGCTCCCATGAGAGACCCTTTCCACTAACCAAGGAATGAGTTACTTACCGATTGGATTGAAGCGAGTTCCTCCATTTGCTAGTTCCGCCAACGTACAGAGCTCTTGGACTCCTACCCTAGTTCAGGCGATTACCTCAGATAAAGCACTCTTACCTTTCCATCTAGAAAGACAAAGCTATTACTAAGAAAGGCAACTAACATCTTTTTAGGCTTTCCTCAAATAAATCCTGACTTAAAGAAATTCAAAGATCGAGAAATCCTTAAATCAGGAAATTGTGACAACTTGAAAAAGAAATAAATTTCCAAACCTTTCTCATTACATTTTCCAGTTCCAACTTGATCGATCCATAACATAAAAAACGAGTCCTCTAAAAAAGTCGAAACCTTCTGAATGGCCCTTTTTACGCCCGGCCAGGTACCATACCACTTTTAGGTGAATTATTTAGGCCTCTCAAAAGTCTTCTTTCAAAAAGGAGGGTTCTGGTCATACCTAATCAACTATTAGGTTCTTTATCTACCTCAAACAACTGACTCGGTCTTCCCTCCCCGATTCCGGGAAGACCTCAGACACGAGTACCGCCAGTATCGGGAGCTCTCCCTTTCCTCTCTTTTCTCTCTGACTATTACCACATTCTTGGTTTATAATTTCATCCTCTTAACCACCTTCTCAAAATGTGACTTCCAGTTTTGATACACCCATTCAGACCCCGATTCAGTCCTTATGCCAAATATCATATCATCGGCATATCTCACATAACCTAGCTTACCTTCCACCTTCTTGGTTAAGTCTTCCATCTCACAATCGAGTTCATGTAAGAAGATATTCATGAGAACTGGACTCAGAGAACATCCTTGTGGGATCCCTTTTGTATTTAGAGAGTCAGATTTTCCCGATTTGTCTAATATTAAGGTTTTGCAATAGGTTTCTATAAGTTGATAAAATGGTTCGTTATTTGGACCAAGATGGGACCTAAGGAGTTTTAGTAAAATCTCATGATCTAAGTTGTCAAAGCATTTGAGAATCTCGGCTTTCATTAGTTTATCAAGCCTACCCCATGTCTGCATTTGAGTAAAGAATGTAATAGGTCCTCTACCTCGTCTGAAGCCATGAGATTGGGGTAAAAAAATGTCCTCGAATACAATGTTTAGGAGTAATGAGAGGGCGTCTAAGAATAGAGTATCCGTTGCTTGGGGTTGTGTGACCATTCTTTCTTTCTTCCTTCATTTCTAGGAATGATCATGGATGATAATTAGTTTAAACAAGTGTCACTAGAGAAAATCCATAAAACTTTCAAAATAAAATAATTTTTGTTTGGGATATAAATATACCATTATTTTATTGGACTACTTAGTTCACTAATTATCATTTTTCCTTTTTTCTTTCATTGCTAGGAATGATCATGGATGGTAACTAGTTTAAACAAGTGCCACTAAAGAAAATTTATAAAAAATTTAAAATAAAATAATTTTTGTTTGGGATATAAATATACCATTTTTTTGTTGGACTACTTAATTCACTAATTACCATTTTTCCTTCTTCCTTCATTCCTAGGAATGATCATGGATGGTAACTAGTTTAAACAAGTGTCACAAAAAAATGATGGTAAAAAAATTTTAAAAAAAAGAAAAAAAGAGAAGATTTTTAAGAACATAAAAAAAATCAAAAGCTTAAAATATTTGCATAATCTTGTATAGAGGTTTTACTCTCCATTTTATGCATTTTTATGTATGAGAAATTATCATAGGAGATCTTTTCATCAAATGTACACTTTCAACCCATTAAATGGTTGATTCACATTGAGTTCATTTTATACCCCTCAAAATTTTATCCTCATTCTCATTGATTGAGTTGATGACAAAAAAAAATATCATCATCAAACTTGTAGAGAGATCGAAAAATATATGAAAGCAAAACTTAAGATTAAAAGTAGGAGAAATGATAAAGCATGAGCAAACAAACCTATATATGAAAGGTGAAGCAAAGAAATATCAAATACATGAGTATGAGAAATAGAGATGATTAATTAGAATGAACAAAATATATTATAAGCTAAAATGTAAGAGATTTGATCTACTTTAATAAAAAAAATGAGAAGATGGAAGATGAATAGAAATGAAAACTTACATTTTTTGTCTTTTTCACTATTTTCTCAAAACCCCTCTTTCTCTCTCTAAAATCTATTCTCTTCCTCACTTTCCCCAAATCTCCCCTTTCAAGTGAAGACATTCCCTCTATTTATAGGCAAAATTAGGGTTTTCCTTTCTTACTTTAAATCTCTTTTTTTCACTTTTTACTTTTTAGTCACTGGATCACTTTTCTTATTTTAGTATTGGATTAGTTTTCAAATTATGCATATAGTCTTAGACTATTATATGAGCCAAAATACAAAGTTGTATATTTAATGTTTTAGATCGGACAAAATACGGTATCTACAGTCATTCGACCTTACCAAAATCACTCTGGGGTGAAGCACTTAAGGATGCAGCATATATCCTTAACAAAGTTCCAACTAAAGCGACTGTCAAAACCCCATATGAGCTTAGGACCGGCAAGAAACCTAGTCTAAGGCATTTGCACTTTTGGGGATGTCCAGCTGAGGCAAGACCATTTAAGCCTAATGAAAAGAAATTGGACTTACGGACGGTGAGTTGTTATTTTGTTGGATACTCTGAAAGATCCAGGGGGTACAAGTTTTATGATCCCACAACCAAGTCAATTTTTGAGACGGAAAATGCTCGGTTCTTTGAGGACCGAGTTTGCGAGGGAGATACGGTTCAGGATTTTGTCCTTCAGGAGGAAAATGTTGATATTCCTACAGATGTTATTAGCATTGATCAGAACTGTGTCCCCAACATTGCTCATGACACAACACATCAAGACAATATCAGAGAACCTCATATTCAAGAGATTGTTCCGGAAGAACAAACTCTAGCACCTCAAGAACCTATGCTATTAAGAAGTTCCACTAGAGAGAAGAAGTGCAGTGTCATATGATTACATTGTATTTCTCCAAGAGCATGAGGTTGACAGTGGTGTGATGGAAGATGATCCGATCAACTTCTGTCAAGCCATGGAAAGCTCACTCTCAAAATAATTATGTGTTGCAGTCTGTCAAATAAAGTTAAACTCAATTAAAAGTGATCTACTAAGGTTTGGATAATTGGGGTTTTGATGTATCTCATAGGTTGTGGACTCTTTAATGTGTAGAGATTTTAGGGTAATTTCTATTTTTATGATGAGCTAAAATAAAAATACTAAAAGATGAATTATCTATAAGTGGTTATGATCTTCAGGTCATACGATAACAGAAAATCATCCATTCTCCCTAATATCTCATCGTTAGAGAAAAAACTGAGAGGCTTTATCAAATGAGACTTTCGGATAGAGAATCGTGTAGATCTGGAAGGTCAACCGCTCGGCTCTAAACAACAATCTATCGTCATGAATTCAGATACACTTCCGTTCTATAATTATTTTGAGTCTTGATGTGTTCACTATGAGATCTTAAATTTTATTGAGATACAATTTATATTAAAAGGATTTTGAATCAAACAAAATTTTCTTTAAAAAAATAAAAAAGAAAACTCTTGCTCTGTGCATTGTGAACGACGCATAGTGCATTTCGTGGGGGCGCCAACGCCCTCCATGAGATTCTTTTCCAAAAATATAAAAACTTTGGGGAGTTCAGCACTGACTAAAAACACCTCACTTTTCCCCGTAATTTGCGAGAACAGTAATGTAAATAACATCATATTTTGTGAATTTTTATAGTATGTTATTTAGCTACACAGATGGCTAAAAGATAAGTTTTACAAGTGCAGTTAAGTAAATAGCTGTTAGATTTTTTTTAGTTTGCAAAAAAATGCCGAACATAGTTTTCACATAAAAATCAGCGCCTGTTTCGATGTGAGTTACTATCCACGTCAGCTGGACCATTCTACAGTCATTTTTTTTTACAGATTTTCAAAAGAAGATTCATTGACTCATGTCCGTTGTCAATAACCCTAGACATTTTCGATAATAAATCGTCATCATTATTATCACTGTCTGAAAATTTATGATAAAATTGAATGAGTAGATAATGAAATATAACCGGTAAGTAAACTTTTATATGCATAATACATACATCATTCACCATCATATACATAATATAGCATGCACACATAGCTTTAAGATATTTCTGATAAAGTTCAAATGCTAACTTCCATCATATCTAGAACAAAGATTACTTGTCGGTAATTATTAGTTTGAGAGGTAAGTATAAATGACATTCTTTACGAGTATAACTCCATACGTTCAAGAATGTGGAACAGTCGCAAAATATCTTCCCATAAGACTAACTAGAGCATATAATAAAGACATTCTCCTGACGGATTAGATAAATAAAGATATTTCTCGAAGAACAAGACAAACAAAACAGAATGGTAGGCAAACGGAACATAATGTTTTGTTTAATGCATTCACACAACATAGATATTTTCTAAAGGATTAAGCAAACAAAAACTTTTTTCGAAAGACAAGATAAAAAGAACTTGAACGTTTTCTTTTATGCATTCATACAACATTCTTTTTTATCTCATAACATATATATTAAATTCTCAAACACATAATCTAAGAAGAACAAATGAACATAACGTAACCATAACAAGAAGAAAGGAAGACATAATAAAGTATTACACATCACAAAACACAAGCGTAGTTTCATTATAAATTTTTAAACAAAAAATTCAAACAATTACATATACAAATTTCACTTACATAGCTATGAAAATTACTCAAACTTGAGTTCTGAAAGAAATAATTAAGGTAAATTTTCTACTTTTAAATGTTTTTCATATAGTAACAAAAAAACAGACAATTGAAAAACGTAGTTTTGAAAATTAATTATAATTTTTATAGAACACAAACGATTACAAATCTTAGTTTCAAACACTAATAAATGTCTCAATGAGATTGTTTTTAAAGTTTTAGAAATGATCAAATTTTCCAATTCAAAATCGTTCTCAAATATGGTCTGCTTTACTATGATCTAAGATCATAAATATGAATTTTAACTAATCGTTTGGGATATCAGATGTTATCTAAATATTACAAAAATTGAGAGGATTGCACATAGGGGCAAAGCCAGGACTCTTCCGCTCTTGTTTACATGTCTTTTATATTATTCTAATGTGCGTGTATGTTACGCATGTGTGCGGGTGCGTGGTTGCCCATGATGTGTGAGTGAGAGAGAGAGAAGGAAAGAGAGAGAGAGAGAGAGAGAGAGACAAAACTGTAGGGGTGTGCACGGGACGAGACGAGATGAGACAGTTTTTTAGCCTTTTTGTCCCGTCCCGATAGTTTTTTTTAAGTCTCCTCCCGTGTTGAGGGGAAATCCTAAGCGGGACGGGATGGGGTCGGGATGAGTATTTTGGGTAAAAAAAATTAAAGGTTAAAAATTAACATTGGTTTAACGTTCAACGTTAAAAATTAAAAAATTAAGGATTAAAATTAAAAAAATTAAGGATTAAAATGAAAAAAATTAAGGGTCAAATTAAAAAAATATAAATATTAGATTATTTATGAAAAATCGGGACGGGACAGGACAAATCGAGACAAAGTTATGAAGTGGTTTGCTCCCAGTTTTCTTGTTTCTTAATAGATATTTGAGAACTTTTTAATCTAACTAAATAACTTTTTAAAATTATGAAACAATTTATAGGAGCAAGAAAAATATCTTTTATAACTCTAAGAATATTTTCAGATTTTTAATCTTATTTTTTGAAAGAAAATCAATCTTAACTATTGTAAGATTATCGTTAATCTATAACGACTAGTTTTCAATTCTACTCGTAATTTTTATTTCAAAATCATTAAATTAAGGTCTTTTGAAGAAAATCATATTTGAGCTTGAGACTTTTATACACTTAAAGAATAACTAAAACCTAAAATAATTACATAAAGTTTGACCTCCTTTAGATTAAGTGAGAAGGCTGCAAGGGATTAAGATTTTCGTCAAGAATAAAAATTGAAAAAAAAAACATTCAAACGATGTATTTTTTTTACCTTAAACTTGGTTTGTCTAAAATAACTTGGGTGTTCTACCGATTTGTGCTACATAAATGGGAAGGATTAAAAGGGGAAATAATATATCATGGTTGGGGAATGTGGATAAAATTTACTCAAGTGGGGTTGACAGCAATCAAAGTGAAAATTTAAGTAAGTCATAAGACAAAAAAAATAAAGGGTAGTTACTTAACTTCCCACTAACAAAAACTCTTATTTTGTTTTAGAAAATCTGAGATTTTTAAGGAAATTTTTGTAGAATAGACAAGTTTTGGGAGTTGTTTTAAAAAATAACAGGTTTTCAATAGTTATAGGTAAATAACATGTTTCCTAATCTGTCAATAATTTTATATTAAAATGACCCTATATATAGTGTCTTTGATGATTTTTCAGGTATAGGAGAGGTATATAGATGATATACTGATTTGAAATATGATAGAATAAATGATGTAATGCTCAAAATTTGAATTTGGAAATATATAATCTATATATGGCGTGTTCGATGAATTATCGGGTATATAAGAGGTAAATAGATAATATACTGATTTGATATATGCTAGAATTAAGGGTATAATTAATGCTTAAAATTTAAATTTGAAATATCTAATCTATATATGGTGTGTTTGATGATTTTTCAGATATATAGATGATATACTGATTTGGAAAATACTAGAATTAAGGATGTAAATAATGCTCAACATTAAAAATATGAAAACTTGAAATACCTAATCAATATATTGTGTGCTTGATGATCTTTTGGGTATATCATAGATATATATGTGATATATCGATTTGGAAAATGTTAGAATTAAAGATGTAATTAATGCTTAAAATTTGAAATTTAAAATACCTAATCTATATATGACGTGTTTGATGATTTTTTAGGTATATAAGAGGTATATAGTTGATATATTAATTTGAAATATTATATACCAAATTTTTAGGGTATATCATATGTATATAAATGAAGAATTCAACTGTGTAGCTTCAGAAATTGCCTATCTATTATGAAAAAATAAGATACACGATCTAAACTGATTTTTTCTTCAAAGTTGCTGAATATTCGATATTGATAATGTCATTAATTTGAAAAAATATTTCATTAACAAACTTTAGCTAATATTAAAAAAAATATAATCAGTCATTAATTATCTCCTAATTTAATTAAAAAGAAAAATTAATAAAATAATACTTGAATTAAAAATCATAAATTAGAAATTTTTTTAATTAATTATAAGGACCCGCAAAAATAAATTATGAAATATGTATATTTGAGATTAAAAATATTAAATTATAATTTCGTTAACAGCTGGTTGATGACGTAGGAATAAAAATTGTTTATTTACCTTAAGTTTGAAAAAAGCTGTTATTTTTTAATTGGTTTTCAAAGCTTGTCTATTTGATGCAATTATTAATGTTTTAAATGATAAAGTTAAGTGGAGAGAGAAACAATTCGAAACCATGTTTAAATCTATTTTTCTTACCATCTAAATAAGAGCAATTTCTTTACTTACAAAACTTTAGGCTGTGTGGTTAAATCTACATAAATTTATTGTATGACTAATATGTTTCTATACAACCACAATCATTGTGTTAATTTCAAAACAATAATATAAAGCTTACGAAAAAAATACATATACGATAAGCCTTTTAATAAATAAATTAATGACTGCAATTACTATTGAATAAAAGTATTCATAAAATAGTTGGTATATACTAACCGAGAAAGTCAGGTCTTACATTCGTCATTTTTTTGTTATTTTGGTAGACGACCTCTTTTTTTAAATCATCAATTAAGATTGTGGTAGGCTCGACTACATACAGAGTTGGACTCTTTAAAAACCTCTGTTGGTATATTTCTGGAAAAGAAGGAAAGGAAAAGAACGTGACGGGAAAGAATGGGCAAAAACCAATTGCTTGTTGCCAATTTTCAAGCTTCTTCAAATATTGATTTCTTCATTCCACCTACTCTTCAGAAACTGATTTGAGCTTTTTCTTTAGACGCTTGTATCAAACAACAACACTGAGCGATAACATAGTTTGGACTGCAGATGACATTGTAAATACATTTTTGCTGATGTGATTGGAAAACATATCTTGATGATATATTCTCAAAGCTCAATCTCAAGATACAAAATCGAAAAAATTTAAAGATCAAATTGATAGTTACACTAAATAATTATATGGTACTACTATGTATTTAGGTTCTTATTTTTAATTTATCAGTATTTTTATTATATTTAGATTTGCCATTACACTTATGGATTTATTAAAGAATATACATCAACGGATTCAAGATTTTAATTAATAAAGAACATAAAGGCCAGTCTAACACTTTGTTTTCTAAAACAATTTATTCTATTCGATTTTTTTTGTTCGCAGTATTTGAAGTTTATTCTTAATATTAATACTGTGAAACGTGTTTAGTAATAGGTTTTCGAAAATGATTAAAACTAAAATATGTGTTTGCAGTAACTGATCTAAAAATAATAATCTCATGGATGCCAATAAAAGTTAAAAAAATTTCATAAACTTAGAAAGTGAAATTAATAAATATTAATTGACGTAATATATTGACTACAAACTTATGAAAGAAAATAGATTTTGTTTTAAAAAGTAGACTTAATAATGTTATAAAATTAGACAATAATTAAAACACTAATACTCTCAAAATTTTAACAAATTTTAGTAAACATACTTCAAAATGGAAATTTTTCCATTCAAGTTGTTGTCAAAGACTCAAAAGGCATATATTAAACTAGACATTAGAACATTTTTATAGATAAATTTAAATTAAAAGTTAAGATCAAAATTATTAAACTACGATTTTTGGTTGTAAGTAAAAACTAAAAAAAAAAGAGTTAAATGACTAAATAATTAAAAGTAATTACCTAGATTTTGATACTCATTTTAAAAAATAGTAATTTTTTTCTTTTTTTTTTATTGTCAGAAAAAATGACTATTATTAAAGAGACATTTAATGTCAAATATTACAATCCCTATATAGCAAAATGGGAAGAATGTCAAACCAAAGACATCATCTACCCTCAAAACCCCACCTAGATAATTTGTGTGCAACATCATTGAGCTCCCTAGGTGAATAAACAAAATTCAAATTAAAAACATTCATAAGCCACAAAATATTAGAAATAGACCCCTCACTACCCGAGACTTCACTAGAACCACCTGAGAGCAGCTAGACAAGTTCTAGAGAGTCAACGTGCACCATAACCTCAGCTCCTTCCTCAATCTTACCGCGACTAAGACCCCACGCAACAGCTCGAGCCTCCGTCGAGAAAGAATCTGGGCGAGCTTCAATTTTATGGCAACCCAAGTTATGGATCTGGCCTTATGCATCGACAATCATAAAACCCAACCCCAACTCCGTCCTTCGAAGAGCTGTCTGACCATAACCTCCATTTTTTCAGGTGAGAAGCCACTAACTGGTTCTGCTCTAGCTGCAGGTTTGCCTTCTTCGCCATTCTCAGGTTCCAGATCTCTCGCATTCAGAAACTTGCAAGTGGTTAGATATAAGATTTCCAAGGGGGAAGAGACACTTCTTAAAACAAGCTTCAATGTGGGCTTTCCACAACCTCTAGCAATCGATTGTCCACCAAGCCAATAATTCCTCTTCCTCTTCTTTGCCTTTAAGCATTAGACAAATCATTGTCCTTCATGAATCTTCCTTATTAAATACACGTTCAATCAAAGCCGAGTCCCATGTATGGTTAGGCAGAATAAGTACCTCCACCTTAGAAAAGTTAGGCTAAGGAATAGAAGTAACTCTAAACAACTCGGGTTTAGGCACCCATGGGTCTTTTCAGATATCTACATCCTTACCATCGTCTATCCTCCAACAAATCCCCAGAGTAAGAATTTTCCACCCCTCCAATAAACTCCTCAAGCCCTCACGAAGGACGATGCCCAGTCCTAGCATCCATGAAGTCAAAATTCCAGAAATATTTGGTTTTTAAAAAAGTGCTCAAAAGAGAATTTGGTTCCGAGAGGATCCTCCAGCCCTGTTTAGCAATCATTGCTAAATTAAAGCAATGCTCTCTCTCATTCCTCCTTTTTTGCTCATAAGATTACTCTAAGAAGCCCAAATAATGCCCTTTTTACCCGTCAAGCCATTCCACTAGTAATTAGCCATTTTGACACATAAATCATACAACCAAAGAAAGAGGAAGTTTAAAGCAAGACATAGCATATAGGGAGATTACCTGAGCAATATCTTTGATTAGAATCTCTCTACCTGCAGTCGAAAGCCATCGTTCAGCCCAACCATTCAAACGAGAATAAACCTTCTCCTTAATTTTGTTGAACAGTTCTTTTTTAGACTTGTTAAATCAGATTTTATTCCCAGATATTTCTCCAAACTCTGACTAACCCCTATATGCAGGACTCTTGCCAATCTAGTTTTATCTAAACCAGATACATTATCATTGAAAATAATATTACACTTTTACACGTTAATTTTCTGACCTGAAGATGAGCCATAACTATTGAGGATCGCATCTCTCTAACGAAATTCCTCTTCAGAAGCACGACAAAAGAGTAAACTATCATCTACAAAAAATAAATGAGACACTGAAGGGCCATAACGAGATGCTCATAAACCGTGAACTAGCCCTCTAGTCTCAACATCAAGGAGCATAGGAGACGAGGCTTCTGCACAAAGAATAAACAAGAAATGAGATATTGGACCCCCTTACCTTAATCCATGTTTTGGTGCAAAAGTGCTAGAAATATCCTCATTACAAGAACACTAAATGTGAACGAGGATAGGCAAGTGTAGATCCAACGACCCCACCAATCAGAAAACCCAAACCTCTTCGGAACCACAATAATAAAGTTCCATTCAAGTCTGTCGTAGGCTTTGAACATATCGAGTTTGATAGTTGCAAACCCCTTATGCCCCTTCTTCATAAGAGAATGAAGAACCTCGTGAGGCACAAAAATATTATCACTAATGCATCAGCCCTTAATAAAGACACTATGGAAAGGGCTAACAATATCCCCAATAACTTCATGAAGTTTGTTAGAAAGAACCTTAGAGATGATCTTATAAGATATATTACAAAGACTAATGCGTCGAAGATCATTCATGCCCTGAGGACTTTTCTTTTTCATGATTAGAGAAATATAAGTATGATTTATATACAAGGGCAAGTAACCATATTAGAAAAAGTCTTTAACCAACTTTAGGATATCCTTATGAACAATTCCATAGAAATGAGGGTAAAAACCCGCCGAGAAACCGTCCGATCCAGGAGCCTTCATATCCTCAATCTCCTCCATCACTCTATCAATCTCATAATCCTCCACAACAGTATTTTTTTCAACTTTAAAGAAATAGACAAGTTTTTTTTGCCACGCCATCAATCCTTGATTGATTGAGATTTGAAGAGATGATATTGTCTCTGATTTTTCAGAGTTCAAATCTTATTTATTTTATTTTATTTATTAATTATATCAATATTTAATGAATGATGTTAATTCTTTCATTGTTTATAACTAATGTCGATTATAGAAGATATTAACTAATAAATATATTTTATTATGTCTAACATTAATTGACTCACTATGGCTAAGCAATGGGATGAGTCAATTAATTAGTTGTTTATTATATCAAAATCAAACATTTTCCAGTTAAATAATGATATATCATTAATTGAACCATAAATGTTTCAAACACTTCTATAATAGATTATAACGATATGATGACTTGTCAATCAATGATGACCCGAAAATGTTTCAGATGCCCCTATATATAGGTTGAAACATTTTCGAATCAATCAAATGGGTGATCATCCAATTGCCCAATCCCTTATAAATGGTGTTTGAAACATTTTCGACTCATCCCATTGATTGACCCAAAAATATTTAACACCCCAATAGATTGAGACGATTTGATTATCAGTCAATAAATGATATATCATTGATTGACTTAAGTTTTTCGGGTCAATAAATTGAATGATCATCCAATTGCCCCAATCTATTATACAGACATTTGAAACATTTTCAACTCATCCCATTGATTGGCATGAAAATATTTCAAACACCCATATAATAGATTGTGATGAATGGATTGACCAGTCAATCAATGATCATTGATTGAGCTGAAAATTTCATGATTTTTTTGGGTTTCTAACAATTTTCAAAATTCAAAAGTTTTTAATTGATGTTCAGTATTAATTGACTTCCTATAATTAATCAAATTTTAAAAATTATTCTGAGCATTAATTACTTCCTCAATTTAAGCATCTTCCATATCAACTGTATATCATGATTTACCCAAAAATTTGTTACACACACTATAATAGATTATGGTCTATAATTATTGATAATTATGGAAACCTACTATTTACCCGAAACTTTTAAAAACTGACATTTCTTCAAACACCACTCATAAAGTTATCTATTCCTAAAATTTTTCCTAATAAATTTACATAATTAGGGCAAATTAAGAATTTAAGATAAAAATCCTTGGGATATGTAATCTTATCTTGATGAGAAGCTCGAAATTAAATGTTGAAGTTATCGAAACCAAAAAATCATGAAAATTAGAACCCTAGAAAATAAAATCACAATAGCACTAAGAAATCATTGAAATCACGATATAGAAAAATTATGAAATTTGTAGTGAAGAAACCTTGAAAATTGATTTCAGAAATTATGAATATTATGATTAAAAAAACCATGGAAAATTACAGACAAATTATAGGTAAATCTTAACTAAGAGTGCCATTGTTCAAAAGGGTACAGTTAGAATACCTAGGGAAAGATCATGATACATAATCAAAGACCATGGCATAGAGATTGAAGCTTGGCCTTTTGATGCATAGGAATGGTATAGAACTAAATTTTGAGAGAGAGAAAAATATTAAGATATATAATCATATTCAATAATTTTTCATTAACATTCGAGTTTACAATTGTCATCGAAATCACAAATATAACTGTCTTTGACAACATTTTATATTTTAAAACCATTGTATAACTGTTTCATTCTCATTCGCATTAACACATCTTGTTCAATGAAAGTAATTAAGCAATCATTTACTCATTGATCCCTGCATTTGAGTTTTTTATTATAAATTTTTATTGCAGAAAATTCTCAGGTAGAGCCATGGAGGTGAAAGAGATAAAAGTTAGAGACTTAGTTGATGTCTCAAGGATAGAATGTGCAAGAGGGCGAGGGGGTGAAATAAAAGATTTTAAGCAAAAATGTAAAACTTGAAATAACTGGACAGAAACTTATTTCAATTAAAAAGAACATATTACAACTTCAAAACTACTTGGATTTTTGTTAAAATACAAAAAGTGTAGTCTAAAAGAAATGAACAAAATTTTAACAGGGTCACGTGCCCGACACATTGTCTACCTATGATCTATAACATAAAAGTACCCAAATTAAATACATGTTCTTGGGTTAGTTTGTCCATATGATTATCTTACTAATCATTAATTCCCAATGATTTTTTTATAAAATGACATTTTGAGATTGTATTTCAGAAAATTGGGCCAACAAATTTTTTTCCAAGAGTAAGACATTTTCGGCTTATGATATTTTTAGCCCTTTTATTCTAAACAAGCCTCAGACCAAAAAAACTATGGACAAACAAAAATGAGTAAGGCAAAACTACTTGATCATATTAAGTGGTTTTTATAAAATACTTGTTAAGAGCAAAATTTTATTACCCTTGACTAACAAAATAGAATTACAAGTAGTTTAAAGTAGTTTTTATGAATCTGAAGATATAAAAATAAATAATGCAATGATTCTTAACAAACAAAAACTAAAAAGGAAAAAAAAATTATTTCCTCATACCAAATAGTCTTTAATGAGAATGGGCAGAAAAGTAATTTCACCTTAAAAATGACCCGAATTCAGATTTTAAAAACTTGACCCATTTATCTGATTTTACTTTTTAAACGGTCCATTTTCTAAAAAAACTCATTTTTAATGACATATGGTGTCATTTTAAATGGCTATTATTCATCTACATATTTTATATACTAATTTTTTAAATGTGTGTTGTACATGAATATCAAGTTATATATATATGTGTATAAACATATTTTTTCTTAAGTGTTTTCTTTTAGAAAAAAATGCATAAGTAGTTATAAATATAGTTTTTATATGAATTCCGCTCAAAGAATTTTTGTTATCGCTTTTATTTTTAATGCTCATTAGATAATGTACACATAAAATGATGACAATATAAAAATATTAATTAAAGAAATATCAAGTTAATTTGAGACTTAGTTTATACTTATAATTCATCTTTTAAGATTTTAGATAATAACTAGAAGAAAATATTATTAAAGATGATAGTTTAAATAAAGTATTTAAAAAATTTATAAATAATTAGATAATAAATATAAAGTAGTTAAAAAAACTTTCATATGAATAGTTGGATAATAATTGCAGTGTGAGTGGAGGAGATTTTATTTTGTTTGGTTGTTGAGGGATGAGATTTTTCTGATCAGGATTGGGAGAGACTGTGTTGTGTTTGGTTGTTGAAGTGAGGGTTTAGGGATGTTAGTGCCTGGTGAGGAAACTGGTATATTGGTATGCTATTTTGTTTGATTAGTGGGCTGAATCAAATTCGGCCATATTTGTAATTGAGTTATTTTGTGGACAATTTCTTAGTTATGTTTCAAAATTGGGCTATGCCTCTAATTGACCTGAGTTTGGTTCTTTAAATTTTAGGTTGGTTTGATATTTTGATATTTAGGTTATATATAAGTTCATATACCCTACTTTTTTCTATCTCATATTCTTTTATTAATACATATGTTAAGAAAAGATTCATGCTAGTGATCAATGTTACTTTTGCTTAGTTTAGATGATTGTTAAGTATTAAAATAAGTTGTTGTTAGTTGTAATTATTGAGCATTTAATGTTGAAACACACAGTTATATAGATTACTGATATATTTATGTATACTATTAATATATTATGGGTTGTTAATTAGTGTTTGTAATTTATGCAAACAACCATCATCAAAGTACACATATTTCTAATGCATTATCTATGAAATAACTTATAAGATGCCAATTTCTTATGCAGGGTGGTGATGACCAAGAAATGAGGACTTAGCAAAAGAGTGATAGAAAATTATCACAAGAATGACATACAAACCTTCAACCTTTTAACACAAACTTTTGTAATTGAGTACTAAATTTTTACGTGATGTTCCAAAAAGTTTCTTGGATACTTATGATGCATATTGTTGATTGCATAAGATGGTGGCTAATAAATTTTTGATGATACAAACTAATTTTGTAATGTGTATTATTTTTAGGATAGCACTATAGGAAAACGTGCTATTGTGGCGGGTTTTTAGTGCTACAGGTATAATATTTTTTGGGATTGTGGATATACAATGAGATCTTTTTTATACTTGGATTATTGTTTCTTTACGTATATGGAATGTAAACAATTCTGGAATATGTGATATTTATAATACTCGAATCATTATTTATACATGTATATCATAATACACTATACATATATAAATATATACAATAAATAATTATTACATTACCGATAGACTTGGCACTGAACATTCTCATTGACATAATAAATTTGGTCATGGAACATTATCATATCTACTTCAATAACAGATCATGCGACGCATCTTCACTAATCAACAATGACTTCAACTTATAGTTAATGTAATTTATTTCTTCATCCCACTTCTATAATAAAATAGAACTATGGTATATTGACATTCTGGTATGTAAGAAAAAATATAATAACAATTAGTAAGCTACAAATGACATACAAATATGATTATATACTATAATATATAATAATGGAACACGCAATAAACTTGAAATATGTCAATCCACAATTATTAATTAGTCTAAAAAATTCGACATAAAAAAATATGACTCATACTTCAATCAATTAAAAAATAATTAAGTCACTAATTGACATTCTTGTATGTAAGAAAAAATATAATAACAATTAGTAAGTTACATGACATACAAATATGATTATATACTATAATATATAATAATGTAACACGCAATAAACTTGAAATATGACCATCCACAATTACTAATTAGTCTAAAAAATTTGACATAAAAAATATGACTCATACTTCAATCAATTAAAAAATAATTAAGTCACTAAATAATATAACACAATCAGATTGTTATATTCATAAAATCAAAGAAACTGATCAACATCCAAAAAATTATATCTCTAATAACTAAAATCATAAAAGTAATACAACATTCTCCACCTAATTAGAGAGAATATTGTTACATAGATGTTGAAACTCCCAAACATCGTTCAGACTCATAAGGTTATGGCTCCAGAGATCTATTACGCCATGTAGCCCGCTATAGAGTAAAATTTGTCAATTTCTTTTATGTATCAACATTTCAGAATGAATTTTTCAATTAACACATTTGAATCAAGGTGATTGAGAACCAACTTCATCTAAAATTAGTCGATTATGAAATTTCGCATAGAGAAAGAATATAGAGAGAGATAGAGGCAACTTCATCGTTAGAGAGAGGGGCCATTTATCAACAGTACATTAAAAATGGCTCAAATGTCAAAATTTCCTAAGAAAATAAAAGGCCGGGCAAAAGCTCGGGCACGTGCCCCAGGCTTTAATTGCATATGCCCCTTATATACGTCGTCTGACTTTCTTTAAAAAAGTTTTTTTACTCCATTTAACCAAAATGAATGTCTTGATTCAGTCAATAAATCTTCACTTAAAAATAGTTATATAAAAAGTGATTACTTTAATTTGAAACATCCACAATCAAGAATCTAAGAGTCTCTTGATGTGAAGTTCATAAACTATCATTCATTTGGCCTCTCTTATACTCAGGTAATCTAGCGTTCTTAATTGTGTATGAATGGTGGTTGAGGAAAATCAAAGAACCAATATCTTCTGTAGAAAATTCTTAGAGATGCTACATAAAAATAGTACATGGAATCAAATTTGAGCACGATGACAAGAAAGGCATTCCAGAAACATACAAAAAAAATCTAATGGAACTGTCGAAATCATGATAATCATCTTGATAGACAAAGATGTGAGAATTGTAATATAGATTTATGATGCTTCTTCATTCTTTATTATGTAATCTTATTTTCTAAGATATTGGGCTATCCACCTTCAGTTATATCTAGATATTCTTTTTTCAAGAAAAAAAATGGATGGATAATAATAATAAAAAGGTAAAGGTAAAATACACATTTGTTCTCTGCCATTTTGTGTCAATTTTAAAGTATACTCTGAACTTTAGAAAATCTCAATACAGATATGATAGTTTGATAATGTCTCATGTCGATATACTGATAACAGAAGCAAACGACCCGTTAACTATTGGCGGTTATACCCTCAAAATATGTGTATTGACATTTTGATATAAAATTTAAAGAAAATTATATTTTTCGTATAATTGTTCTTTTAAATTATTGTTGAATAACTTATATAAATATCTAAAAATTTCATATTCATTAACGAGACTGTGATTTTGTATTAGTACTAGAGGATTAAGATCATAGATAATGAATAAAATTGTCAGCAACATATTAAAGTATTTAATCTTTAATGAATGGTTGCTAGTACGGTTCACTAAGCATTATGAATGCGTTTGATCTATATCCATATCATTGGTGTGGATATATATCTTAGTAAATGTACTTTATATATGACGGGACTGATGTGAATTAATATTTTTATTAACGTGCCGTTTATCATCAAGATTTGATACAGATCAATTCGATGATCATATGTAAATTAGTCTGTATCTTGAGTAGTCATGAACTCCTATGCATGTCTACTGGATCTTTTGATTCACTCGTTAAAGTCTTTTTGTTAATCAAACTAGTGACTTTTGTTTTGGAAATTCAGTGATGTGGATGGCTCGGGACACGATCTTACAAGATTTAGAATCTAAGCTTTCCGAACGGATCGTGTATTAGTACCCTTAAGTGTTAATTCTGGAACTGAATGGTTATTGAGCTCAAAGTTATAATAAGATTATAAATTAGTCATTCATTAATGGATTAATGGTACTTAAGGATCAAAAGATAATTAGAAGGGTAAAACGATAATTTTGACCAGTTCAAATTTCTGAACCAATAATTGGAGGACAAAACTACATGAAATGATTATGTCAATGGACTACATGAGAATACCCTATAAATACATTCTATAAATCTATAAGAGTTCAATTCCATATTTATAGTGGAGTAATGGATTTAAAAATAAGATTATTTAATTAAGGAATTTAATTAATAATCTGATTTATTGGAGCTTAGGATTATAGGTTCATAGTCCCCAAGTCACATCTATAATACGTTGTCTAGTGTGTGAGTATTTTAGGACATGAGAAAAGACTAACTTGCAAAATGAATTTTTATTCTGGGGCAAGTACATAATTATGAGATAATTATGTGTAGTTAATTAATTGAATTATTTATATATTTAAATTTAATTTTCGGGAATTGTATATATATAAATAATTATCGATTTTTTTAATTATCGATAAGTGAGACAGAAAATCCAATTCATGAAATTAGATAATTAAATTATTATTAGATAATAATTTAAATAAACTAAATCTGTTATTTGTGAAATAACAGATAAGTTAGTTGATAGAGATAATCATATATGTTAATTTTAAATTAACTGATATCTAGATAATTATCTTATTAAAATAAATATTTAATTCACAATAATTACCACGTGTCAATCACTGATAAGGTAGCAAAAATTGACATGGACTATTGTGGTGTCTCGTGACACTACAGTAGTGAGTGTGCAACACTATAGTGCCACATGACACTATAGTGGTTCTGCGAGGCACTATGCTGGCTCACGGTACACTACAGTGCTATGTGGCACTGTAGTTGTGCACAATTACAGTTGGTCCCACTGCAATTGATAATTTTACAATTAAATATTATTTCAGTTTATCCCTAAAAATCGGATAATATATACAGATATTATTCTGATGGCCTAAGTGGTTGAAAGAAGAGGAAAGAATCACTTGATCAGATCATCAGTTCGTCGATCAAGAGTTGAATTGAGAATATGATTGATGTCGGAGAGATTTTATTCTGTGATTAAATGTTAATCAAGTCTCTAAAAGAATAATTATCACGTTCTCTTAGACAATCGTCTCACTAAAGTTATTATCTCTAGATCTTATGTGTTGAGAACATCTACAGGCATAAAAAATGTCTTGTAATATTCTGCGTGCCTACAGATGTCCTAGTGCGTTGATGATTGACTTGGAACATCTACAAAATTTAGTTCTATATTATGAAATATGTATGATGATGAATGATTATGTTTTTTGAATGTATGAAAAATAATGGATCATTAATTGGTGAGTATTGAGTCAGGCTTTGTTTTAATCTTTCTTAGATCTTGTGTAAGCCGAATTGAGGCGTAAAATTTTTTATAATTTTATTTTGAATATTTATTGTAATTATTCTGAATACGAGAAGACGAAGAACGCACCAGATGAATAACATAAATTTACTGTTCATGTGATAACACTATTCATCCACAAAAACACTTTTCATCTGCGAAAACATTGTTCGCATTGAAAATTCACTATTCTGGCTGAGGGGAACAATGGCGGCGTACTGTACCGGTGGGGAATAGTGGCTGTCCGGCACGGTAGGCGGCTGCCGGCGGTTAGACAGGCAGCGATGCTGATGGGCGGTGATCGGAGAGTCTTATCGTTTGTGGCAACTGTTGTCACGTTTTAGGAAAGTTTTCAGCAAACCATACAACTAACTCTATCAACTAAGTGTTTCGTTAAAACCCAAACTCTTTTAGTTATCCATTTAAATTTTGAAATTTATGTAATTTTAATATTAACTATTAATTTTTTATTTGACGAGAAATAAAAATTAATAGGTTGATTGGGTTTGACCCATGTTTAACCAAATCAAATAAAATATTTATTTGACTAAGTCAAAATTAACTATATTAAAAGGATAATTATAAAAATTGTTTTAATTAAAAAAATAGTTTTTCTAATTTAAAGAGGTTTTTGTTCAAAACTTGAAGATTATGAAGATAGACATCAGAAGGAAAATGCAATATTTGAGAAATATGTATTCTTGAAGTGCTCTTTATAATTTTATTTCTTTATTTCAAAAGTTATAATTTAAAAATACCCAATAGTCACTCGGTCTATTATTATTATTATTATTTAATTGTTAAATAATTATTTAACTATTATGTTTGATAACATGTCCATGTATTAGTCGATCACATGCTATACATGAAAATCTCACACATTTTTATTTAATCATGCATCTCATTGTAAAAACATGATTTATTAGGATTGCCCTAATATATTTATAAGTATTGCTCTATAAAATCAATTGCATGTAAACTGCTAGGTTTTCAGTATTTAAAACTTGGTAATCACACCACACTAAAAGCTATAGTAACCTTTAGGTTAACCGGCTTTTATAAAAGTTATTAAAGTTTGATGAATATAATTAATTAGTTAATCTAAGTTCACCTAATTATGACTTAGGGGCTTCAGAAAATTAAATGAACTTAGACCAATGAGATTTGATTAACTGATAATTAAATATATATAGGGTTGTTATTTTAACTAGTAATTAATTTAGAATTAATTTATTAGTTAAAATAGAAATACATTATCCTAAAATAGTTAGGGCCTTGAGATGACTTTGTTTTTATCCCCCTAAGGAAGGTTTCGAGCTGTACCAATACCAAGGTTGGACTTCTTAAGAAGATATGATTATGTGATGTAGTTTAGTTTTGACCGAACCGAAGGCGGCGTATTCTAAGTGAAGTCATGAAATCTGAAATGATGGGTTACACTCACAAAGTCACAATTAAACTTTCATGTGGATAGTTGTGACTTGACCGAATAAGCAATACCTTATTGTTAAAAGAGAAAGTATGAGATATTTTAAGTTTTAATTAATAAGGATGAGAATGTCTCATAGATAGCTTGGGGTTAATCTGACTGACCCTAAGGTGACATATTAATCGTTGGGTTGTTTTATCGTGATTAGTAAATGCAAAATTTATGTGTTTATTATGATTGCATTCATGCATCACGTTTACTTTTCGAATTCTAGATGTTTATCAATTATAGTGAATCATGTATGTTTTAAATTTTAGTATTTTAGTTATCAATATTATGTCTACCATGGGCAATCATGTTACTGCTTTACTCGCTCTTGATAAATTGAATGGTGATAATTTCATGCATTGAAAATCAAATATGAACTTAATACTAATTTGTGAGAACCATAAGTTCGTTCTTACTGAGAAATATCCTGAGGAGCCCCTGCTAATGCCCCTAAGAATGTTAGGGACAAATATGATGCTTAGATCATATCAAACAATGAGGCGAAGTGCTACATGCTTGTGAGCGTGAATGATGTTATAAGAACTAAGCATAAAAGCATGGAGACTGCCTATGATATTATGGAATCTTTACAGGTAATGTTTGGGCAACATACTTATCAAAGCCGTCATGCGGGCCACTATGATATGAACCCACTAGGCGACCTGCCCTAGGAACCCAATAACAATGATGGTTCAAGAACCCAAATATCAATTTTAAAGAAGAAGAAATCCCGACCCGTTTTCTAGGACACAAAGAGAACCTTAGGTATAAGACCTAAGAACCAAGTCCTTAATAAAATTGTTGTCTATGGGGATGGATCGTTCCAAGTCTTTACAAGAATCAATGACAATGCCTACAAGCTAGATCTTTCCGGTGAGAACAATGTAAGTACTATATTTCATGTGACTAACATGTTCTCGTTTGATGTAGGTGATGATTTGAGAACAAATCTTTCTCATGAGGGAGGGAATGATGAGGATCCAGCTGCACAAGCTTAAAGGATGATCCACTTCAAGTAGCAAGCGGCCAAATCAAACGAGCTAGAGAAAAGAGAATGGCTAAAGCACTCAATAGGTGTATTATGTGGAGCATGACATGGAGCATAATGTGGAGTGTGACGTGGAATGACAGCCTACATGGAGCATGGTGTGGCATCCAAACAACTTTGATGAATATAATTTCTTTATGAGAGTTTTCTCTTTGGTTCTTCTTAGAACTTTTCAGACTTATCAAGAATATTCTTGTGGCATCTAAAACCTAGACTCATCATTCACTTTTCCTTCTTGTTCTTGAGTGTGGCGTCTAAACCATACCTTGTGGCGGTTTTGATAATGATTGCCAATGTGTCATGCTCTAATAGACTCCTATTGGTTGTTCACTTCTAGGTTAGGATTTCCTAGTTATATTGCTTCCTTGTCATTATTTAAAATGCCATGTCATGCTCCATGTGGACTGTCATATTGAATGCCACATCATGCTCCATGTGGAATGCCATGTAGGATGCCACATCATCTCCATGTGGGCTGTCAGGTTGGTCTCCACGACATGCTCCATGTAAGCTGTCATACTCCACGTCACACTCCATATCATACTCCTATTGAGTGCTTCAACCATTCTCTTTTCTCTAGCTCTTTTGATTTGGCCGCTTGTTACTTGAAGTGGATCCATCCTTTGAGCTTGTGCAGCTGGATCCTCATCACACTAGGAGCTATATGACAAGTAAGATGAGGAAGGGTACTTCTGTTCGAGAACATGTTTTGAAGATGATCAACATTATGCACGAGGAAAAAGTTCATGGGGTGACCATTGATGAACGGACTCAAGTTAGCATCATACTAGAGTCACTCACACCTTATTTTTCTTCATTTACGTCCAACTATGTTATGAACAAGTTGCAATTCAACATAACCCAATTATTGAATGAACTGTAGATTTTTGAGTCAATCAACCTTAGAATTATCAAAGAGGGCGAGGAAAATATTGTCGAGCAAAAGCCTTCTTCAAATATTGTTAAGAATAAGAAAAGGAAGAAGAACAATAGTAAGGACAAGAGTAAGAACAAAAGAGTAAAGAAAGCCAAGACATCACCGAAAGTCAAGAAGAACAAGAAAGAAAGCGAGCCTAAAGGAAAGTGTTTCCACTGTGAGGTTGAAGGTCATTGGAAGAGAAACTATAACAAGTATCTCTCTAAGTTGAAAAAGAAAGGTAAATATGATTTACTTGTACTTGAAGCTTTTTTAGTGGAATATGATTTGTCATCCTGAATACTTGATTCAGGAGCCAATAACCATGTATAATCTTCTTTGCGGATGCTTGATTCGTCAAGAGAGCTGGCTGATGGCGAGGTCATTTTGAGAGTTGGTAGTAGTGCGTTCATGTCAGATAAAGTGTTAGGGACAGTCTGTTTACTTTCTGGATATAATTACTTAGTTTGAATGATGTTTATTATATTCCTGGTTTTTTGAGGAATTTGATTTCTCTTTCCTTTTTGCAAGAATAGTTATTGGAAGTTTCTTTCATTAATAAAGAGTTTATTATTTTTAAGAATTGATTCGATATCTGTCATGCTAAAATTATAAACAAACTGTATATGCTTAAACCGACTGATCGGCTCAAATAATTCTAAATTATTTAAAGTAGCAAAACCTAAAAGTAACAAACGACAAAGAGTTTCTCATGATAATAACATATATTTATGGCATCTTAGGTTGAGACATATTAATCTAGATAGGTTAAACATGTTAACAAAGAATTTTCTTTTGAGAGAGCTAAAACTTGGAACTCTTCCTCTTTGTGAATCTATCTAGAGGGTAAAATGACCAATGGACATTTCACAGGAAATGGCCAAAGAGCCAAGGAATCACTTGAGTTAATACATAGTTATGTGTGTGGACCGATCAATGTATAAGCTAGAGGTGGGTATGAGTATTTTTTCACTTTCATTGATGACTAATCAAGATATGGTTATAGTTACCTAATGCATCGAAAGTCTTAAACTTTTAGAAAGTTTAAAGACTTTAAGGTTAAAGTTAAAAAGTAATTAGGTAAATCATTGAAAATCCTTCGATCCGATCGAGGTGGTGAATACTTAGATTTAAAATTCAAGGATTATTTGCTGGAGTGTGAAATCCTAATCCAACTTACAGCACTTGGAACACCACAGTAAAATGGTGTTGCAAAGAGGAGAAACTGAACCTTATTGGATATGGTTAGGTCTGTGTTAAGTTACTCATCATTGTCACTTACATTTTTGGGATATGCACTACACAAAACAACTTACATTTCGAATGTAGCGCCCTCTAAGTTTGTAAGCAAGACGCATTTAGAGTTATGGAATGACTCCAAATCTATTTACATCATTTTCGTATATGAGGGTGTCCAACTCACGTTCTTAGACCTAAGATCAGAAAGCTAGACTCAAGGTCTGAGGTATGCATATTCTTTGGCTATTCTCTATAGACTAGAGGTGGATGCTTTTATAGTCACAATGATCAAAATGTGTTTGTGTCGACAAATGTAACATTTCTTGAGCATGACTATATGTAAAACTACAAACCTCATAGCAAAGTAGTTCTCGATGAATTAGTGACTGATGAAATCAGACCACCTTCATTTTCTACTGATAAACAACAAACCAAAAAAACCCCAGTTCCTGCAAAGGAAACCCCGGTGCAACGTCGTAGTGGGAGGGTTGTGAGACAACCAGTTCACTAAGAACTAGAGGCATATATGCTAGTGTCAGACACTAATAAGGATGGTACTGAAAAGGAGAAATGACAAGATGCCATGAACCAAGAAATGGAATATATGTATTTTAATTCTGTCTGAAAACTTATAGATCCACCTGAAGATGTCAGGCCCATTGGATGTAAATGGATCTTCAAGAAGAAAAGAGGTGCAGATGAAAAAGTAGAGACTTTCAAGGCACAGTTAGTAGCCGGGGGCTATACACAAAGGGAGATAGTCGATTATGAAAATACATTCTCCCCTGTGACCACATTAAAATCCATTCGCATCCTTTTGTCCATAGCCGTTAGTTTTGACTATGAAATATGGAAAATTGACGTCAATACAGCTTTTCTGAATGACTCTCTTGAAGAAAACATCTATTTGATGCAACTAGAAGGGTTCGTACAAAAAGGGCAAGATCAGAAAATATGCAAGTTGCTTAAATCCATTTATGGATTAAAGCAAACATCTAGATCTTGGAATCTTACATTTGATGAGATTATAAAATCTTATGGCTTCAAGCAAAATGTTGACGAAACCTGTGTTTATAAATATACAAAATATAAGAAAGTGGTTTTCTTAGTTCTTTATATTGATAACATTCTACTAACTATGAATGGTGTAGAAACTTTGTCAAAGGTAAAGAAGTGGTTAGCTGAGAAATTTCAAATGAAAGATTTGGGAGAAGCGAGTTATGTTCTAGGCATCCAAATCCTAAGGGAACGAAAGAACAAGTTTTTGGCACTTTCACCGGCATCTTATATTGATACGGTACTGAAGAGATTCTCTATAGAGAATTTCAAGAAATGTCAACAATCAAGCAGACATGGAATTGTCCTCTCCAAAGAATAATGTCCTACGACACCTCATGAGGAAGATGGTATGAGAAAGGTTCCCTATGTTTCACCAGTTGGAAGTATCATGTATTCCATGTTGTGTACGAGACCAGACATCTATTATGCAGTGGGAATTGTCAGTCGTTATCGATCGAATCTAAGTTTGGAACACTGGATTACAGTAAAGCACATTCTCAAGTATCTTAGGAGAACGATAAACTATATGCTTATTTATTCAGGTGGAGACCTGAACCCCACTAGATATATAGATTCTGATTTTCAATCAGACAGAGACAATCGAAAGTCGACATTTGGATGTATTCACCCTTGGTGGAGGAGCTGTAGTATGGAGAAGTATTAAACAATTCAGCATTGCAGATTCCACTATGGAAGCCAAATATATAGAGGCTTGTGAAGCTGCGAAAGAGACAGTGTGGCTCAGAAAGTTCTATTTTGATCTGTTAGTAGTTTCAGATATGGACAAGCCATTGATCCTGTACTGTGATAACAGTGAGGCTGTAGTAAATTTCAAGGAATCGAGGAGTCACAAGAGCAGAAAGCACATAGAGATGAAATATCATCTTGCAAGAGAGATCGTGCATCAGAGGGATGTGACTGTCATGAAGATAACATCGGAACAGAACCTGGTTGATCCTTTTATAAAGACACTTCATACGAAGTCATTTGAGGGTCACGTGCGTAACATGAGATTAAGTGAGATGCCATATTTGCTTTAGGACAAGTGGGAGATTGTTGAGGGTTATACCATCAAAACATGTGTATTGACATTTTGATTTGAAATTTAAAGAGAAATTTCATTTTTCTTATAATTATTCTTTTAAATTATTGTTAAATAATTTATATAAATATATGAAAATTCCATATTCATTAACGAGACTATGATCTTGTATTAGTATGAGAGGATTTGGAATCTTAATGAATGATTGCTAGTACGGTTTACTAAACATTATGAATGCGTTTGATCTAGATCTGAATCATTGATGTGGATAGACATCTTAGTGAATGTACTTTATATAATAAGATTATATATGACATGGCCGATGTGAATTAATATATTTATTAATGTGCCATTTATTATAAAGATTTAATACACATCAATTCGATGATCATATGTAGATCAATCTAAATCCTGAGTAGTCATGAACTCTTATGCATGTTTACTGGATCTTTTGATTTACTCGTTAAGGCCTGTTGGTTAATCAGGCTACTGACTTTTGTTTTGGTGATTCAATGATGTGGATGGTTGGGGACATGATCTTACAAGATTTGGAATCTAAGCTTTCCTAACTGATCATATATTGGTTCCCTTAAGTGTTGATTATCGAGCTAAAATTTATAATAAGATTATAAATTAGCCATTCACTAGTGAATTAATGATATTTAAGGATCAAGAGATAAATATAAGGGTAAAGCGATAATTTTGACCAGTTCTAATTTACGAACTAATAATTGGAGGACAAAACTATATGAAATGATTATCTCAGTGAACTACATGAGAATACTCTGTAAATACATTCTATAACCTCTAAGAGTGCTACTAATCTCCAATAAACTATATTATTAATTAAACTCTTTAATTAAATAATCTTATTTATTAATTCTATTATTACTCTGATTTGCAAAAAAAATTATTGTGGGGCAAGTACATAATTATAAGATGATTATATGTGTTTCATTAATTAATAATTAATTAATTAAATTATTTATATATTTAAATATAATTTTTGGAAATTATATAATATATATATATATATATATAATTTAATTAATTAATTTTTAATTAATTAATCACACATAATTATCTCATAATTATGTACTTGCCC
>QANY01004406.1:135408-152797 GCA_003255025.1 Datisca glomerata | reverse complement strand
ATTTTTTTTAAACCCACGTACCTTTACATTTATTCATCGCGACGACAATCAACATTAACATCATGCATAATTGACATCTACATGGCCGGATTACATTATGTGTTCACTAAAAACGCCCACATCAGCATTTTCCCGTTATTTTACTGATTCTTCTTGTGTTTTTTTTTACTTTTTCATCACAAAAAAACTTGTGCTACCCAAGCTAAGCTTGAAGATACAAAGATTTGACAATTAAATAAATGCTTTCCTTTACCGTCATGCACGCCTCCATTGCTTCATCCTTTCTCTCTCATGAATGATATCGCTACAATTAAACATAATAATTATCATAAAAGTATAATTTAAAAATTGAAATAATTATATAACTTAATTTTAAAAAAATGTTCATTTAATTGCTGAACTAAATAATTTTACTACTACCATCACATTTAATTTTAAGTGGAGGAATAACTAACAATTAATAAATTTTAAAGAAAGTGAGGATAAATTTGTTCAAATTTTTTTCTAACATCCTCATTTTTAGATATAGATGATATAATTTGATTTTAGATCACACCCATGGACTCGCGCACCCATAACACCCATCCTCATACACCCACAAACATAATCTGATTAAGTTTAGAGATTTTAACCTCAAATTATGTATTGATTATATCTTTAATATTTGTGCTCAATTCAAATCTGAAAATAATTACCCTGAAATATTTATTTCCCAAATGCATTGTCGCTTGGAATTAGTTCTCATGTAAAAGATACCATTAACAATCAGAGCAAGAAAAATATCTAACAAATTGGTTAAACAATAGAGATTGAAGAGGGAGAAGAACTTAGAAACAAAAAAAATATGTTCCGATCAACTTATAAAAAAATTAAAAAGATAGTAGAGATGAATTTAAATAAAATGTTACGATAGTTCACTTGTAATTTGATGTTATTGAGCCTACTGCCTATTTTTGCAACGAGAGATGTGCAACAGTGATACTATTCCAACTCAGCATGACAGATCACCATCTACACAGCGGCATTTTCCAAGCTATATTGCTGCAACAAACCATAACAGATTGCACAATCTGATTGGCTCAGCTTCAACCAATCAGAAATTAAACTGCAAATGTCTTAGATTCCAATCATTTTTCATGTGATTTAATCATTCTTACACCTCATCAAGTTTGATAATACACAACATTCCTTATGTTTGTAATATATTGTAACTTCCTTATTTCTTAGCTTTGTAAATTATTTTTATTCATTATAGCTTGAGCTATTCAGTAATATACAAAAAATCAGTCTAATTCTTCAAACTTATCTTGGTATCCGAGTCAGTCCTTTTTTGCATCATTGATCTCTGGATCAAAATATGAAAATATAGCTCAAAATGTCAATGCTGCTGCTGAAGGAGTTACTGCTACTACACCTACAACTACTGAAACTGTTATTACATAAGGACCTTCTTCTACTGCCTTAAAATGCTCTTCCAGCTTTACCTTGTATATGCTTTCCACCAACATGGTGTCTATCTCAATCAGACTTGATAGGACCAACTACACATTTTGAAAGTCTTAAATTCTTTCTATAGCCCGTGCTTATGATCTTTAAGCCTACCTTTTTTGGGATCAAAACTATTCCTGATGAGTTTATTAGAAACCCTATTGCTGCAACAGAGAAAACAAATCAACAAGCCTCCTTAACAGAGCACCATTTATCCTCAATCTAGAATTTATCAACCGTCGCAGAACAAACCATCATCTCATGAGCTGGTTACTCTCATCCATCACTGAGTCAATATTTAGGCATGTGGTAAACTGCATCGATTCCCATGAAGTTTGGAGGTCACTAGAGCAGCTATTTACGTCTCAATCGAAGGTCGGGACACTTCAACTGAGGTACCAACTTCTGACTATTAAAAAGGGTTCACCAAGTGTAAATGACTATGTATTAAAGATGAAGTCAATTAATGATAGTCTTTCATCTATTGGTCAATTAATTACTAATGAGGATCTGCTACTCTACATACTTAGAGGTCCAGGGTCTGAGTATGATCTTGTTGTTGTGAATCTCACCTCTAGATATGATACTATGTCACTACAAGAACCTCAATTTTCACTGCAAAGTCATGAAATTAGGCTAGAACAATTGGAAAATACATCCATGTTTGATGTACATCACCCCTCTGCCAATAGTGCAATTTTTTAGAGGAAGTTCAATAACACCACACATAATGTTTCAAAAACATGAATAGAGAAAACAAACAATAATTTTAGAGGAATAGGGAGAGGAAAAGGCAAGTTCAATTACAATTTTTAACCAAATGAGTGTTGTCAACAGCCACACTTATAGATTATATTCTCCACATCACCATCACCCCCTAGTTCAATCGAAACACCCTCTGTCTATGTTGCTACAAGTGGAACCATTGATGATGCATGGTATCTTCACAGAGGTGCAACCAACCTTATTACAGCAGACCTTGAAAACTTATATCTGAAATCAAATTATAAGGTAAATAAAAGTTGATGTTAGGAAATGGTAAGCTGCTTGACACTACACACACTGGTAAAAATATTTTTGTGCATGTATATATGTCGTGTGTCACTTAAACATGTCTTTTCTTCATTGTTTTGCTTCTAACTTCATCTTTCTGTTTTGCATACATTCATCATGCTGCATAATGGGATTGTAAGAAATATTCAATTCATTCATATGAGATCATGACTCCCACTTCGAGTGTGATAGAAGACCAAGTTACGGTAGCCCAATGGTCAGAGGAATCGTAGAAACATAAAGGAGATTGTCTGAAAAAGGAAGACGTTGTTCTTCTACCATCAATCACTAAGATAGAGTTCTCATGCATTGACTTGGAGATGTCGAAGAATATATGGGAGGATTTTTCACTAGAGCAGAAAAGTTTATTCACTCACGCATTGACTTTAATGCATTTATGGGACCCTCATTATAGATGTTTCACCTTCGGAATAATCGATCTTACTCCCATAATTGAAGAATATCAAGCACTACTGAATGTCCTGTTGCAAAATGCAGACAAAGTTTATAACTATGACAAAAAGCTCACATTGAAGAGAGCTTTGTCTAAGCTCTTGGGTACTCTCCATGCGTCTGAGATTGAGAAAATGTTAAAAATTAAAGGGGGGAAATGAGTGTGTGCCGTTGGATTACCTCCTAGATCTCACCAAAATTTCTTGAAGGAGGATAAGAGCATGACTCTTTATGCTCTGTGTATTTATGGCACCGTATTATTTCCAAAGACCCAAGGATATATGGATGAAAAAGTGATAAAAATGTTCCTTCAAGTCGAACATGGTGTTAACCCTGTTATCTCAATTCTCGCTGAGACTATCCGTTCTTTGAATCACATCCGAGTGTCTGGAAAAGGAAAGTTCATCGGCTCTTCAACTCTTTTTTGTATTTGGATTCTCAACCATCTAAGATGTCCGCTAGATTTCAAATGTCCTCAAGTTAAGTTCTCAAGTTCATGGATGAAGAAGAGGATCCCTATTGCAGAATTTGGAATGGCCAAATGGAATCCGCAGTTTCCCACAAAAAGGACTTGGCTCTCATACCTATCCAAGTTGAAAGATGAGGATGTTATTTGGAAAGCCCATTGGATGTCGTTAACACCAATCGGCGGAACAAGCTTCATTTTTGAAGAGAAATGACTTGTCCATCCATCCTAATAGGGAGAACTTGTCTAAGTTTTTGGAAGAAGTCAACAGAGATTTGGGTCGTTTTGTATAAACTCATATTATGAAGTAATATAATTGACTTCTATATACTCAAATGTAGTGGATGGCTCTACTAATTGAATGAAATTGATTACTTTAGAACTTTCACTTTGCGCAGTATCATTTCTCATACAGAAATTTACTCTCATTATTTCTTCTTTTTATTAGCAAAAATCTACATCTCATTACTTTATTTTTATTTATTCTTAAGAAATTTTCAAAAGATAGCCCGACAACTTCGATATCCCTATCGAACTCGAGCTCAAGTTAGGGTCATGGACGAGCAAGAAAGAGAGCAATCGCGAGAGGAAATGAAGGAAGATATTAGGGAGCTAAAAGAGCAAATGGCTAAAGTCCTCGAACTCTTCACCGCAAGTAAGGGAAAGGCCTGTTTTGAAAATCCGCAAGGGGCTCAATCATCACAAAATCAACTGCCAAATGATACTCCACTTTACCCTATTGGGTTCACTCCAACCTATCAATGTCATCAGGTTGACCAGTTTCAGCATGCTTCACCACTAATAAATATCCAGCATCAGGAAAAACTGGGTACAACCCATCCGCAATGGCATGTGGTCACAACCAAACTTTCACTCCACATGGTGAACTCACTAATGAGCCAATCATCATAACCGATGTTGATGACCCAAAAAATGAAGAATCCTATTACTAAGCCAAGTGACGACCCACGATCGAAAGACAAATTGGACTTTCTAGAGGAGAGATTACGTGCTATTAAAGGATCTGATGTATACAGTACCATTGATGCCACCCAATTATGTTTGGTCCTTGATGTGAACATCCCACATAAATTCAAACTACCTGAGTTTAAAAAATATGATGGTAGTACTGCCCCAGAAGTCACCTTTTTATGTACTGCAGAAAAATGGTTGCTTGTACAAATATGATAAGCTGCTTATTCATTTCTTTGAAGATAGCCTGATGGGGGCCGCATCTCGTTGGTATATCCAATTGGATAACCAACATATTCAGAGGTGGAAAGATCTAGCAGATGCTTTTTTAAGACAATATAAGTACAACATAGACATAGCCCCTGATCGTTTGGACTTACAAAGGATGGAGAAAAAGCCTACAGAAGGCTTTAAAGAATATGCACCAAGGTGGAGGGAATTAGCAGCTCAGGTACACCCCCCATTGTCAGAGAAGGAGATGGTTGAATATTTATTAACACCTTGAGACCTTTATTCTAGGCTGATGCTTGAATTTCAAAAAGGCTAATGTGAATCCAGATATCAATTCTAAACCTCTACCAAATCATGGGAATCCAACCGTAAATGTAATTGAGGAATATTTTTCATATGAAAATAGGGACGTGGAAGATGTGAGCACGTCAATGGAAACACTTTTCCATCTTCTTTCCAGAGCAGGGTACACCTACCCAACACGCTCAGATGATGAGGGCGTTTATAGGAAACATATGCATGACTTTGATTATTTGTTTCATAAGAATGTGACTGGGTATACAGTTGAGGAATGTGCTGATTTTAAAATAGAAGTGCAAAAGTTGTTGGATGCAAATATACTTACAATAAATCATAAAGGAAAAAGGGAATACCAGGAGATGACTCCTTAGTCCTCATGATAACTAAAGAATCATCTGAAGTTAATGTTGAAATGTCGTCCTATATCCCAAAACCTCTCACAATACATTACGAGGAAAAGTCAACTCACACCACTACGTTTTATGCTCTGATGCCTCTCACCATTTAAATACCGGGTGCATCTGCCTACAAAGATTCAAGAGCAGTACCATGGACGTACGATTATGAGGTCATTACAAGTGGTAACGATAAAACTTAAGAGCTAAATCCGTCTGACCTTGATCTCCCCATAACTAATATTTTGAAATTAGGTGGGATGACGAGGAGTGGCAGATGCTACACGCGAGAAGTTTTGAAAATGGATAAAAGATGAGTTTGAAAGGCAAAGGAAAGGGAAGGCCAAAGAAGGCGACAATAGTCATGAATTTCAAGGAGAAATGCATGGCGACCAAGTGATAGACCCAGATATAATAAGAGGCACGAAGAAAGAAAGAGCAGTGTCTGAAGAAGAAGTATGTGAATTTCTAAAGCTTATTAAACAAAGTTAGTATAAGGTGATAGAGCAACTCAATCTCTTACCTGCTCGTATATCCTTACTGTCACTTTTTCTTAATTCTGAACCGCACCACCAAGCATTGTTGAAAGTTTTGAATCAAGCATATGTGTGTCATGACATTACGGTGGAGAAGTTGAGTGGAATTGTGGAAAATATTACCGCACTGAATTTTATCACTTTCACAGATGATGAAATCTCAGCCGATGGTACTGGGCACACCAGAGCTCTTCCTATATCCGTCAAATGGGAAAAATGAAGTTAGGCAAAAAATGTTAAAAAAAAGCTGTCTCGAATACTGGAGAAATCCTTTCTCCATTTTTTTTTTCTTTTTCCAAATCATCGTTTGTAAATATTATTCATCATCTATGAAGAGCCTTTTTTTTCTTTCTCAGTTGACAAATATATATACTTCATCTTATCCTTATTTCCATTATTTCTTATTCCTCTCAATTCTAAGATGTCATTAATTACTCTTGAAATAACTCAGAAGCATAAACTTGGTTAGGTGAAAGCAAATTAAAAAAAATAAAAAAATAAAAGAATAGGAACTAAAAAAGGCGGTCTGAGTACGAGGGGGAATCTGAAAGTCATCACGAGAAATTTGGTATGCACATAACGAAGGCTAAAGCATGATTGGAGAATTGCAATTAAAGTACAGAAAAGAAGCAAAATGGGGAGAAATTATCCAATTTTTCTTCATCATCGACGTGAAGTCGAATACTGGGTTACAATCCAATGAATAAGGATGCATCATTTTCTTGAAAGTATGCTCGATACTTTATTGTGAGTCCATGACCTTAAGCCAAGTGATTGATTTGAAGGGTGAAAGATATGGCGACATTAGTCAACTTTAAAAAAAAATCATCAAATAATTTTCTCACAAATGTTTTCAATCATGCATCGCACGCATGCACTCAAAATCACTACTATGCATTTATATTCAATAATTACAATGCATAGACATGCATCATATTGATCTGTTTTGATGCAGTTCAAGTGCATGAATCATTTAAAGATATTCCTTCGAAATCTATACATGACTTTCCAACATTTAGAGCATGCATTAATCTAGTTCTTGCACCATATGAAACTTGTAAATATCAGATCAAATATCATTTTCACATATTTAGTTAAATCGAACCTGAATCGAGTCGAGGTCAAAGCCTGCGTCTATCCAGGTTCGTTTCCTTTCAAATATCTCGATTAAATCAAACCCGACTTTGTCGTGGTCGAAGCCTGGTGTCAGCGCTTGGTCTATTTCAATTAACTTGGTTAAATCGAACCTTCATCGACTCGCGGTCGAAGCCCGGTGTCAGCGCTTGGTCCATTTCAATTAATATGGTGAAATCGAACCCGCATTGAGTCGAGGTCAAAGCCTGTGTTTATCCAGGTCCATTTTCCTTTCAAATATATTCGTTTAAATCGAACCCGACTTGGTCGCGGTCGAAGCCCGATGTCAGCGCCTGGTCCATTTCATTTAATATGGTTAAATCGAACTAGAATTGAGTCGAGGTCGAAGCCCGGTGCTAGCGCCAGGTCCATTTCCTTTTCAATTAATGTGGTTAAATCGAACCCGATTTGAGTCGAGGTCGAAGCCTGTGTCTATCCAGATCCGTTTTCCTTTCAAATATCTTCGGTTAAATCGAACCCGACTTGGTCGTGGTCGAAGTCCGGTGTCAGCGCCTGGTCCATTTCAATATCTATGGTTAAATCAAACCCGCACTGAGTCAAGGTCGAAGCCTGCATCCATCCAGGTCCATTTCCTTTCAAATATCTTAGTTAAATCAAACTCGCATTGAGCGAGGCCGAAGCCTGTGTCTATCCAGGTCCATTTCGCTCCCATTCCATCTCATAGAGCCTTATTTAGTCTAGGTTTCTATTCCCGATTTCATATATTATTTTCTTGTACTGATAAAAATACTTATCTAGACCTTTGTACACCTTCTGAGATTAGAAGCATGCTTAAATTGGGGCAGCTGTAGATACCGTATTTTATCCGGTCTAATACATTAAATATACATACTTTGTTTTTGGCTCATATAATAGTCCAAGACTATATGTTTAATTTAAAAACGAGTCCAATACTAAAATAGGAAAAGTGATCCAAGGACTAAAAAAGTAAATAGTGAAAAAAAAGACTAAAAGTAAAAAATGCAAACCCTAATTTTGCTTATAAATAGGGATGAGGTCTTCACTTGAGGGGTGTCTCTTTAGAGTGGAGAAAAGGAAGTCATTTTTTAGAGTGAGAAAGAGAGGGATTGGAGTGAGAAAGAGAGGTGATTTTAGAGAGAGGAAGAGGTTCTACACTTCTATTATTTTCATCTTCTTCAATTATTTTTCTTGAGGTAGGTTACCGTGGCTTTTTCTAATTTTTTTTATTTAAATTTCTTTTTCTTTCTTTTTCTTTCATTTATTACTTAGTGTTATTTTTTACTTTATGCTTGCATGTATTATTTTTTATGCATGTTTTATATATTCTCAATATTTTATGTTTTCTATAATTTGACATCCTATAACTTTATCTCTATTCTTTTACTTCCCTTTTGTTGTAATTATTATCATTTATTTTCTTTACATTATTTATTTATTTAGCATTTTTATATCGTCATGCTCATAATGTGATTCTTGCATTATTTTCTTATCATTAGAGTTAATGTTCTTGTATGTGTGGATTATATTTTTTTTACAATTAGATATAAATTTTGTTACTTCCATTATTTAATTTTCACTAAACAAAAGCCGACGACGGACTTTGAGATTTTCGGGACACCAAACTTCTTGAACTACTGTGGTGAGGAATTATTCTTGGGATACCGAGAATAACTCTAAAAATGCTTTGATTTAAAAGGATACAAGAATACAAAAAGTAATTTTTCAATAGTTTTTGAACCACCAATTAAAGGTAATTTATTTTGTTCATTTTTATGATACAAAATGCACCAAATGGGACATTCAAAATTGAATTTATTTAACATTTGCTTTAAAATAAAAAATTAGATAGCATGTGGTTAAATTTGGTAACCATTTTATAATGGGTGTTGTCGGATGCTAATACCTTCCCACACACAAACGACTCTCAAACCAACTTTGAGTTTTCATAGACCAAAATTTTCATCTTTAAATTGGTTGATCAATCACACCCTAAGATGATTGGTGGCGATTCCAAATTTTTTTCATGCAAAAAATGATTTTTTTTAATCGTCGCGTGCACGTTGCGACAATCGTGATATGTTTGCTGTGAAACCATCTAGAAACTTAACTGACTTTAAGAAACCATAAAACTTTCTTCTCTCCTCTAATGTCAATGTGTAACACGCAGGTGGTTTAAAATATTTGTTCCCTTTCAGTTCAAGGTGTACTTATGTTTTTATTTTCATGTCGGCCATGTCCAATCGAGCTTTGTAAGTGTCTTTTGTTTTGCCTTCTATATTCAACAATGTACCTAATATATTATCGTAAATATTTTTCTCAATATGCATGACATCCAATTTGTGTCTGATTTTCAACTTAGACCAATATGGAAGTTGAAAAAACACACTTTTCTTAGTCCAATTAAGACCATATAAAGGACACTTTCCTTTTTTTTGTCTAACTTATTTGGGTTTTTGCCAAACTTGACAAATTGAATTTGATCTAACTGCCTCAATGTATCTTCTCCTATAAACTTTCTTGGTGCATCACAAAACTCTTGTTTACCATCATGCAGTCTACTCCTCCGCCACATATGATCATAAGGTAAATATCGTTGATGTTCCATGTAACATATTTTACTTCGCAACCTCAATGACGATGCATCTTTGTTGCAAACAGAACATGCCAAGTACCATTTTGTACTCTAACCAGACAAGTCTCTACTGGAAAGTCATTAATTGTCCACAACACAGCAGCATGCAGAGTAAAAGATTGCCTAGGAGTGACATCAAATGCTTGCACCCATCCGAAAGTTGTTTTAACTCATCTATCAATGGCTGCAAATACACATCAATATCTTTATCGGGTGATCTTGGACCAAAAATTAGTAACTTCGTCATAAAGAACGGTTCTTTCATACACTTCCATGGAGGAAGGTTATAAGGCACTAATATGGCTGGCCACATGCTATATGAGTTACTCATATTTCTGATTGGATTAAATCCATCTGTTGCAAGTCCTAATCTTACATTTCGAGCATCTTCTGCAAACAACCTATATTGCTTATTAAAATCCTTCCATCATTATGAATCAGTAGGATGTCTCAATACACCTTCAACGTTGACACATTTCTCCTTGTGCCATCTCATATCAAACGATGTGTATTTTCATAGTAAGAGGCTAGAATTTTTTAGCCTACTGGATGAGAACCAATTAAAACTTCAAGTAATTGGTCAAATGACTTATTGCTCCAATGATTAAGCACTTTGATATGCATCAACTTCACAATAAAAGATAGTGAAGTATACTTTTGACAACCAGAATAAAGTTCTTCTTCGGTTTCACTAAACAAATCACTAAATCTGTCTAACATATTTAAATATAGATTTATTCTATCAGTATTATCATCTCCAACTCGTTCACCATTCACCTCCATACCAACAAAACCACACATGTCATCTAAGATTTCTCTCATCTCATTACCATCATCAATATCATCATCACCACCAGGGTGAGATAGTATTATTCCTTTTGTAAGTCAGTCCTATTCTCATGTCCTAAAATATTCACACCCTAAACTGAATAGTACAGAGAGGACTTGGAGACCACGAACCTATAATCTTAAGCTCTAATAAATCAGATTATTAATTAAACTATTTAATTAAATAATCTTATTTACTAATTTCATTAGTACTCTAGTATAAATATGAAATTGCACTCTTAGATATTATAGAATGTCTAATTCTTGCGCTCTAGAATTTGACTGGCTTCTCCTCATAAGTAAGATCATCACGAACTTGCAGAGGTTGAAAAATGATGGCATGTGTTGGATCAGGCACGTACTTGTAAAGCATCGAGATGTGAAACACATTATGAACACCTGAAAGAGCTGGTCGTAAAGTGAGTCGGTAGGCCAAAGGACCGATACGATCCAAAATCTCAAAAGGGCCAATAAACCTGGGCTCAGTTTCCTCTTGCGACCAAAACGCATAACACCTTTCATTGGGGAAACCTTTATAAACACATGAGCACCCACTTCAAATTTGAGATCCTTCCTCATGACATTTGTGTAACTTTTTTGCGTACTCTGAGCGGTCTTCATTCCATCTTTGATTTTCTGAATAGTTTCATTTGTAGACTGAACCAAGTCAGGGCCCAAGAGCATTCGTTCGCCAACCTCATCCCAGTGAACTGGTGACCGACATTTTTTTTCCATAAAACACCTCAAACAGAGCCATACCAATCGTCGCCTGGTAACTGTTATTGTAAGCAAACTCGACGAGTGCCAAGTGTGCGTCCCAACTGCCAGAGAAATCCAAGACATAAGCTTAAAGCACATCTTCCAACGTCTGAATCATTCGCTCAGATTACCCATCAGCTCTCTGTAAACTCTGCCAAAAATTTGACGTGAACCACAGATCCCGATCTGATACTATAGACACTAGAACCCCATGAAGTTGAACAATTTCTCGAATATACAATCGAGCCCAATCCTCAACTGAAAATGTAGTCTTGCCACGTAAAAAGTGTTCATACTTGGTGAGACGATCTATCACAACCCAAATGGAGTTAAAAACTTTTGTCATCCTCAGTAGCCCCGAAATGAAATCCATAGCCACATGCTCCCATTTCCATTAAGGAATACTTAAAGGTTCGAGACCCCAGATGGTCGTTGTCTCTGTACCTTGATCTGCTGACAGACCAAAACATTACTAACGAACTCATTGACGTCACACGTCATACCGTTCCACCAATAATGTAACTTCATATCATGTTACATCTTAGTACTGCCAGGGTGCACGATGTATGGTGAACTATGTGCATCTGTGGGTAATTTCTGCCTAATGACTGCATTTTTTGAAACACAAAACCTCTCATGAAAGCGAAGAGCTGAATCGTTACTAACATCAAGCCCTTGTCCTTTGTCCGAACCACTTTCTTACGAATCAAAAGTAATTTAGACGTTGTTGCAATGACGATTGAACTGTGTGCTATGATAATACGTTGTTGCAATGACGATTGAACTGTGTGCTAAGCTAACTGCGTTATAGTATCTTTTAGCAAAACTAAAATCCTGGTACGTTCAAAATCCTCTAAGAGATGCTCTTGAGACGTAATAAGAGCTGCTGGGTGATAAATGATCTCACAGTCATTATCATTCACCAATTCCAACCAACGACGTTGCCTCATATTAAGCTCTTTCTGAGTGAAAAAGTACTTAAGACTCTTATGATATGTGTAAATCTGACTCCTACAGCCATACAAGTAATGTCTCGANACTAGAACCCCATGAAGTTGAACAATTTCTCGAATATACAATCGAGCCCAATCCTCAACTGAAAATGTAGTCTTGCCACGTAAAAAGTGTTCATACTTGGTGAGACGATCTATCACAACCCAAATGGAGTTAAAAACTTTTGTCATCCTCAGTAGCCCCGAAATGAAATCCATAGCCACATGCTCCCATTTCCATTAAGGAATACTTAAAGGTTCGAGACCCCAGATGGTCGTTGTCTCTGTACCTTGATCTGCTGACAGACCAAAACATTACTAACGAACTCATTGACGTCACACGTCATACCGTTCCACCAATAATGTAACTTCATATCATGTTACATCTTAGTACTGCCAGGTTGCACGGTGTATGGTGAACTATGAGCCTCTGTGGGTAATTCCTGCCTAATGACTGCATTTTTCGAAACACAAAGCCTCCCTTGAAAACAAAGAGCTGAATCGTTACTAACATCAAACCCTTGTCCTTTGTCCGAACCCACTTTCTTATGAATCAAAAGTAATTCAGAATCTGAGTTATGTGCATTGATAATACGTTGTTGCAATGATGTTTGAACTGTGTGCTAAGCTAACTGCGCTGTAGTATCTTTTAGCAAAACCAAAATCTCAGTACGTTCAAAATCCTCTAAGAGATGCTCTTCAGACGTAATAAGAGCTACTGAATAGACTGATTTTTGACTTAAGGCATCAGCCACTACGTTTACCTTTCCTGGGTGATAAATGATCTCACAGTCATAATCCTTCACCAATTCCAACCAACGGCGTTGCCTCATGTTAAGCTCTTTCTGAGTGAAAAAGTACTTAAGACTCTTATGATCTGTGTAAATCTGACTCTTACAGCCATACAAGTAATGTCTCCAAATCTAGAGGGCAAATACAACTGCAGCCCACTTCAAATCATGTGTAGGATAATTCTCTTCATAAGGCTTGAGTTGACGAGAGGAATATGCTATGACCTTTCCCTATTGCATCAAAACACAACCCAATCCTCTCTTGGAAGCATCGCTGTAAATCACAAAGTCACTCTTACCATCTGGAATGGTCAACACTGGTGCTGTCACTAATTTTTGTTTAAGTCTCTGAAAACATTTCTCACACTCAGCCGTCCAAGTAAAGGTGGCACTCTTCCTGGTCAACTGAGTAAGTGGAACAACAATCTTTGTAAAACCCTCAACAAACCTCCTATAATATCCTGCTACACCCCGAAAACTACGAACTTCCCCAACATTTACCAGTGGAGGCCAGTTGACCACTGCTTCGATCTTAGACGGATCAACTGAGATTCCATCTTATGATACCACATGACCAATGATTGATACTTGCTGAAGCCAAAACTCACACTTCTAGAATTTAACATATAACTGGTGCTTACTTAATGCTTACAAAACAATCTTGAGGTGATACATATGCTCAGCCTCTAATCTAGAGTACACCAGAATATCATCAATGAAGACAATCACAAAAGAATCCAAGTACTCTTTGAACACCCTGTTCATCAAATCCATAAAGGCTTCCGGAGCATTAGTTAATCCAAACGAAATCACTATAAACTCATAATGGCCGTAACGAGTGCGAAACGCTGTCTTAGGAATATCCTCATCTCGAATCTTAGGCTAATGGTATCCTGATCTTAAATCAATCTTAGAGAATACAGATGCTCCCTGAAGTTGATCAAATAAATCCTCAATACGTGGTAACGGATACCTATTCTTGATAGTGACTCTATTCAATTCCCAGTAATCAATGCATAGCCTCATTGATCCATCTTTCTTTTTAACAAATAATACTGGAGCACCATAAGTTGAAACACTGGGTCTAATGAAACCCTTATCCAGTAATTCTTGAAATTGGTCCTTAAGTTCCTTCAACTCTGCAGGAACCATACGATACAGAGCTTAGGATATAGGGGCAGTGCCTGGTACCAAATCAATATGAAAATATGTCTGCCAAAAAGGAGGAAGTCCTAGCAAATCATCGGGAAAGACATCCAAAAATTTAGAACTATTGGAACTGATCCAATATCCACATTGTTCTTAGTTGTATCCATAACAGAAGCTAAGTAACCCCAGTTACCACGATCAAGTAGGCGTTGTGCCCGTAAAGCAGGTATAGGCCGTTGCTAAGATCCCCTAAACTTGAAGCTAGGTCTGCTTGGAGATTGGAATCAAACTTCCTTTCGATAACAGTCTATGTTGGCATAGTAGCAACCAACCAGTCCATTACTAGAATTACGTCAAAATCATGCATCCTAGGACTATAAGCTTAGCATTCGTAACATGATATGATATCATCATTGAACAACTCTCTATCAGCTTATTAGCCAGGAGAAAAGCTCTGGAAGGTGTAGAAACATATAACTCAAAACCCAATGGTACAACAGACAGATGCATGAGTCACAAATGAAGAAGATATAAAAGCATGCATGGATCTGGAATCAATTAATGTAAAAGCTGAATGTCCTGGTACAAGTAATGTACCTACCAGAACTGCATCTGACTGCTCAGCTTCCTGGTGAGTTAATGTGAAAAATTTCCCTTTAGCTCTACCACCTACAACATTAATAGGTTGTCCTTGAGCAAACATAGGGCATTGCCTGAGGCAATGCCCAATCTTCCCACACTTAAAACTAGCATTGTTCGCGTTAAAGCATTGACCGTCATGGTGCATGTTACATGTAGCACATAAGGGATTTGATTTGATCATCTGCCATTTTGCATTGTGCGGACCTTGATGAGAAGCCTGCGATTTCCTTTTCCATGAAATGATTACTCTGACCGTGGTGGTGCACGTGGAGGAAGAATCTATTCCATCAACAAAGCTGCTTCAACCACTGCTGCGTAGGTGGTATGCTTATGGAGCGACACTAATCCCTTAATCTCTGGACGGAGTCCTCTTTCAATAGTTTATGCCTTCTTTATCTTACTATCCACATAGTGCGTGGCGTACTGAGATAATTCTTCAAACTTTTGCTCGTATTAAACTACACTCATAGCTCCTTGCACAAGTCTGAGGAATTCAACCTCCTTCTTTGTCCTGACCATGATCAGAAAATATTTCTCAAAGAAGAGTTCCTTGAAACGATCCCAAGTCACTTGATTACGATCGATGTCATGAGCTCTCCGTATAAGCTCCCACTATTTTCGAGCCTGCCACATCAGCATAAATGTTGCACAAACAACCTGTTGAATCTCAGAACACGGCATAAACTAGAAGATCTACTCAAGTCTTGCAATCCATTATTCAGCTAGCAGTGGGACGGATGAGTGACCGTCAAATACAGGTGGTTTCAGCCTCGCGAATGTTTGGATCAACTACTGCATTTTAACCTCCGTCGTCTGTTGTAGTTGCTATTGCAGAGCTTGGCGAGCCGTAGCTGTCTGCCATAACAACTCCAAAAATTCTTGAAACATATCCATCATAACAACTAGAGGATTAGCAGTAGGATCAACTGGTGCATGATTGTTATTGTTCCTTGTAAGGGGCGCCATCGCACTGCTACCCATAAACCTAAGACTTACCAATGTATCGCGCTAATAGAACATAAACGTAATTCAAACATGCCATAATGAAACAAAACACATCATACTCGATCAATAATCAAAACACATATAACATGCGTACCTGACTTGTAAGATGAGGGAGGAGCAGAGTGAGGGACATGCCATATCTTTCACTTAGAAAAGTCTACAGAATTTAAAACCATAGCTCTGATACCAACGGTATCATCCCGATTCCTGAGGGTTAAACATGCTTGAAATTTCACAATTCAAAAATTCTCAATTCAATTAAAACCCTAATTTGAGAAAATCCCCAAATTGATAACCCTAATTTTAATGTTTAATAGCGGAAGCATAAAATTATTTTAATAGAATATTAACTCATTAAACTAAAATAAATGATTCATTAAACTGTAATAAAGTGAAGCATGAAAATCCATAAGACATGAAAGTTAAACATGAATATTCATAAACTTCTGAAATAACTGAAGTCATAAATTTTTAATAGAATATTAACTCATTAAACTAAAATAAATGATTCATTAAACTGTAATAAAGTGAAGCACGAAAATTCATAAGACATGAAAGTTAAACATGAATATTCATAAACTTCTGAAATAACTGAAGTCAAACTGAAGTCATAAAATTTTAATATAATATTAACTCATTAAACTAAACTAAATGATTCATTAAAATGTAATAAAGTGAAGCACGAAAATCCATAAGACATGAAAGTTAAACATGAATATTCATAAACTTCTGAAATAAATGAAGTCAAACTGAAGTCATAAAGTTATAATTTAACTTAAAAATCATAATCATGCTTGCTATGGCAGTCTCTTACTCATGTTGTTCACCATCACTTGCAGCACAATCATCTATGGGGGGTGAGTATTAAACATACGCGGTAAGTAACTTCACATACTAATAAGTTTCAAATGACATAAATGTAAACATATAACTCATGCAAATTTATTTCACACGTTCACTGGTCACATAAAATACTTGTAATAACACACCGATTTCATGGTTAACATATAACTTGAACTTGTACGTGTTGATTCTTGTACCTGCTTAATCATAATTCGACTAGACATATCCCTCGATTAACAATCTAACCAGAATTGATTCACAACTTGAACTTGAACTTGTAACATGAACGTGAACATGACAGATTGAGTGTCCTGAAACTTGATGTCACTTAAAGTTATCTGAACTTTAAGGACGCTAACTTGAACATGGTGACACCCAACCGTATAACTTGATAACATGACGTGAACAATCTAGTTACTTGATAACCAAGGGACATGAGTAAGTCATTTCTTGTTTACTTATCACTTTATTTGAATTAATATTCATAATTCATATTATCACATATACATACGTAAACGTATAACTTGTTCATGAACAAAAATGATATAATTATTGCATGTATAACTAAAAATATATTCATACATAGCATGGTAAATAATTTCATCGTGATATGAAAAATAAATAAAACACTTGATTATAAGATTGAATATAAAGAAATAATAAAATAGTTTCACATTATATATTATACACTTATAACATATAAACCGAATTATTATGTAAATCCACTTACATGGATTC
>QANY01004406.1:10635-134638 GCA_003255025.1 Datisca glomerata | reverse complement strand
GACTTAGAGAGTAAGAATGTATGAAGAAGAGAAAGAATTTAAGCTTTTGGTGTCCATCAAAATGAACAAAGGTCTTTGTATTTATAGGCTTGATAAAGTACAAGTTGAAGGTGAAATGAGAAAAATGTGAGGGGCAATATGTGAAAAGTGTGAGAGGCAACTTGTGAAAAATGTGAGAGACAATATGTGAAAAGTGTGAGAGGCAACATGTCAAAAATGTTTGCCTAATTAGCTTCTTTCTTTACTAGTCTTTCTTTTTAGTCTTTGAAAAATTCTATTTGATAGATTAGACAGAGAAATACAAATATAGTTCTTAGATTTTTAACATTTGGACAAGTATAGTCTTTTTACTAGATAGGGATAGAGTATATGGAGTGATATTCCTGAAAGTATTTCGAGCTTAATAAATAAATAATCTTATGTGTGCTACCAGAAAATTAAAAATTACATTGTACACATAAAATATTTTCATGATTTCCATTATTCATTAATTTGACTAACTCTAGAAGTGGTGTTTTACAACATATTTGATTAAATTTATTAGTAGTCTTTCAATACTTTGCTATCATTAAACTATCTCATAGAGTTTTAGGGTCACCAATTTCATATCTTGTCAGGCTTAAAACCTAACCCGACAAGAGTTAGTTATTCTATTTAGGTGTTAAAGCTAAATATTCAAGCTCAAATTGGCTGCTATAAGTTTCCAATGCTTACTCATCCTTTCAAATACTCGGGTACCCCTATTACCATATAAACTGCCTGAGGTAGCCTATGATACATTGAGGGACATAATTACTAGAAGAATCAAGAGATAGGAAAGTAGGTTATTTCCTTTTGTTGGTAGGCTTTTGTCGATTTCCATTCATAATTTTTGTTTGGCCTTTTCAATTTGTTGTAGTCAAGAACGTTCAGTGGACTTAATCTGATAAGTAGTGGTGCCAAAGTTGCATGATAGGATGTATGTAAACTTGTTGAAAATATAGAGATCTTGGTAAAGAATCTCTGAATATGGAACTTAGCAATTGTATTAAACATGCTTAATTTCTTGTTTGTCTCACTAGTGGCACGATTTGGATTGCATGGTCATTCTTAATGACCATTCTTATATATATTATGAAACTTCAGTCTAATCCTTCATGGACTTGGAGGAAGGTGCTCCAGTTGAGGAATCTAATGACAAGTAGATGCCATATTAAAATTAGGATGATTATGCTACAAACCACCTCGCTGATCATTGGCATTCATTTGGTATCCTGCTACAAAATTTTGTTGATTCTTGATTAGTCTTACAAGATGGTCCATGGAAACAAAGGTCAATATTGCTATAAAATCTAGTTCTTGGAAATGGCCTCCTAGGAACTCTCATGCACTTGTGGAACCCTCATGCACTTTTGGAGCTGAGGAACTTTATCCCTATATATGTTACGTCCTCCGCAAGTAAATTGTTTTGGGTCAGGACAAAACAACTAGCGTCTGGTAAATTCTAGGTTACCAATGCATTTGTAACATTTCAGGGACTTGATGACCCTTATGTTCTTTTGATATAAACTATTGTGGTTCTTTGGACATATCCCAAAATACACTGACATTTGCTTGCTATTTTGAAACTTATTTTTACTGATTGTCTATTTTATATGAATTGAAAGAAATGGCAGATTTTTTGAGGGACTTTTGAGGGATAGCAATTAGTTAAAACTGTTAGAGAAAGATTATCGATACCAAAGGCATAATGAGATTTGAAATGAAAATCAAGCTCCAAATCTAATTAGAATTGTGTGATGACTCTATTTTTATATGAGATGTCCAAGTCATAGGTTTTATTTTTTTGTCTCCTAGCTCATTGTCAGGATTGTTCTCATCTTTTGGATATCTGCAATATGCCTCTAGTATAGTTGTATTTATTTGGTTGAAATATATTTACATTTTCTTTATAAAAAAAAGTAAACATGACATATATAAGCTCTTGGGTTTTTTTTTATACTTGTTCAGGAGAAAATATTTGTATTGCTAATTCGAACTTCATACAAATTCTTTTATGTGAATCATGTAAGTTTTCTCTTCATTGTATTGTTGAATCTTCATTCAAAATTGCCCAATACAAACTTTCCATCCTCTTCAACTTTTTAATGCGTCGATCTACTAGGACAATTAGTCCGGTTAATCATAGTGAGATATTATATTCATATGATATGACTTTTTATACCAACAAATTCACCTTTCCATTTGACGAGAAGACTCTCTACATCCAAATCTGAGAATGCTTGAAAATTCTATATTTTATGAACGAAAGGAAAATGAATGAGATTTACATATGAGAATGAAATCTACTTTGAACTTCATTGAATAGTTAAACAATTTATATTTTTCAATTTTACAAGGCTAATTAAACTCTGCTTGACAAATAAGTTTCTAATCTTTCAATCTGACTTACTCCATCACTGCTCTCATTAAAATTGATACCCTTGTACCACTTTGCACAAAACACATTAACAACAAAGTCAATGACAATAAGGCCTGCAATAAGGAAGTAAAACCTATCTATGTGCCCAGTGTCAAGATCATCAGGGACCAACCAGGCTTATCCCAGTTTTAGTAATCCTCACCACAACATTAACCAATAAGCTACTAACAAAATTCTCAATGAAATTGATTCCATACAAAGTGAACTTCCAAAGCTTTTTATCCCATATGGTGTTTGTCCATTAAAAAACTCCAACTGACCTACATACATAAACACCTACGAATACATAGTGTGGAATTTGCCAACATATACTCAATGAGCTTTCTTTTGCATCAGGGACAACATGTTTGAGCCGTTCTAGCTCGTTCAAACCAACTGCAACCATGTCTAACAAATCGATAATGATTCCAATCCCCATCTGTTGAATCTTGGTTAAGCCCTTAGGGTTTCCACTTAATCTTCCTGCTAATGAAACGAGGAATTGTCTATAGATGTCGGTGCAAACTAGGACACTGCATATGTCGAATGCAAACATGCTGGCAGCTGCGACATGGAAGTTTCCTAGGGTTGGGTCCATGACTGCTCCTTTTTCAACAAATAGGGAAGCCGTTTCTGTGAAGATTTCATAATGATTATAATGCAAAGCCAAATGGGTACATTGTGCATTTTGCTTCTTCAACTTGAGTCACACTCCATAGCCTCCATGGATCCTTTTTATTATGCTCATCATTCTCTGTAATTGTTGGTGCTTTATCGAAAAACCTAGTAATTATCATTACAACAAACACTATTGAGTAGAGACTTAGAAATAAATAGTCTTGTTTATCAATAAATTTTTGGGTGTAATTTCAAGTTTTGTCATTTCAATCCCTCTATTAATCTCTGTTAGGTTCTAAAAACAAGTTATGCATGCAAAAACAACTTAGTCAAACTTCTTTATACAACTTGTTTTTTTGTGTGTGCAAGTCATGTGTAGACAATTAAACCTAAGGATAGGCCGTATGGTTGGAATTGCAGCCAACTTCAAAATGTATGGAAAAATTAAACGAAATTAAGATTGTAGGAACTAACTGACAACCGGCCCAAATTAAAACATCCAAATTGACAAAATTAAAATTGTGATGACCAAATTAACAACTTGACCAAAATTTTGAAGACTACAATTTAGTGAATTGGGAAAACAGGCATTAGGAAAAGCTATTTAAGAAAAAATATAGGCCCAACATTTTAGAATTTGAAGTTTTTGTGACTTCCGAAAAATAGGTTATTTTTTACATTTTCACACCTCTCCAAATATTTTTTCTTGTAAAATTTAAATGCTCAGGTTGCTAAGTTAGAGTGTTCAGGTAGTGACCTAATAAAATAGTCCAAGTAGTTTATCTTCAATATTCAAGTAGTTTTCAAGTAGCTATAAAACAATGTTCAAAGTAGTATCCAAGTAGCTACTTGAAATGTTCCAAGTTCTATCGAAAGAGCCACTTGTAATTTTCATAACAATATTTTCATATTTCAAGTAGATAATGAGAGTAATTTCTCTTCAGAAGAAAAATTTAAGGTAAAACTACATCAATCTCATCTATAGTTTGCTTTACTTATCTACAAACACTCCCTCAAATTTTAAAAAATACTCGTAGAAATTAAACTTCTCGAACTCAAATTCTAAAAACCTTAAAACAAACATGAAAATGATATTAAATAGCTAACGAATAACCGTAAATATGCAGCCACAATAGAATGAGGAGACAATCAAAATCTTCTTTTTTCGAAGGTTAGTTCCCGTCAATGAGTAAAGATAAATAGTTTCAGTCCATTTGCTGCCGTTAGTAGCAGTGGCATTATCTTGACCAAGAACTCTGGGTATGAACAATACTAAATTTACTCCAACACCGAAGAATGCCAATGTTGCTAGGCCTTGATTCACGGCAATATATATAAAAAGTTGAATTATTACACAAAAAAACATTACTTCCACTTTGCTTCATATAGTTAAATCAAGGACTATAAGTATGAAAGTTAGGGTAGAATACTGTTTACATCCTTCAATTTTTATTAAGTTGTCAGATTCAGTCGATATAATTTCGAATGGTATCAATTTAGTCTTTATAATTTTAGTTTTTCTCAGTTTAGTTAATTCTTACTTTCTGAACTTGACTGCATTCAAAACTCTCATTAGATTCAACCGTGTAGAGTTACTAAAAAATGTGTTCACTAGACGTGCACAACTAGTTTCTACACTAAACCAATATAGAACCAAGTGTTTAAATTTTAGTCAATTTTAAAATGTAGAGACTAAACCAACGATATTTAAATTATATGGACTAAATTATAATGGAGAGTCTGATCTTTGTATTATTAAGAAGATGAGCCACTGTTTCTTAATGTTATTGTATCAAAGATAGAACAATGATTGACAATTCGTTCTTCATTTCATAGAAAATACCTAACTCTCTCTCTTTTTGACTGATAAACATATAAGAATGGAGTTGTTTTAGGAAGTTTTACTAAATATAGAGGGTTACATAATCAAACTACTGAAAAAATTTTAAGCAATAAAACGAAGTATTAAAAGATGAGAAATGGTCAAACGATAAGAATGAGTAAATTTCTCTTAGTTTAGAGCAAGAAAAAGGGAGAAGAAATGGTTGGATAACTAACTTTTGAAAGAAACGTTTTTCCTTAATTTTACTAAAGATGAGGTTATATACCTTTTGAAAGTTCTACAGTACATGAGATGTACCAATACAAGGGGTTTATTGACCCTTGGATCATCCCATGTGGACTACACATAATGTGATCCATTCAATAGACCCCTTGTACGGTATACCTATATTCCGTAACAATACCCTAGATCTTATCTATCCCATATCTTATATTATCAGTATAAAGTTAGGAATGAATCTCAAAATGTGGCTAGAGTCATGCCTACATTTATGCCAAGTGTTATTACATACTTAAACTCTTAGTAATATATAGAATAAACAATATATCAATTAAATTTAATGCAATAGTAGATTTAATAGATAAATAAAATCTATAAAGTTATGTATAAATAACTCGTGAGTCATATTATCATACAATATTTGTACTAGTAGGTGTGTTAAATAACCATTGAATCATATTCTTATACTGGTATAGGGTATGTACTGTAAAACTTTCCTAAAGATACCTCTAACTTATTATACCATGTGGTCATACTCTATGTCACATGTTAAAAAACCATTAATTATGAATTTAATAAATATATTAAATCTAGATATATATAGATCAAATGTATTTAAGAATAATAACACACCCATAATTAATTTAAATTGATTTGTGAATCAAAACCATGTTTATAATTAATTTTTAATTGAATGTAGGATTGATAGCTGAACATTCTATTCCCTAATTTTTTCTAATGATTTAGAGAGTAATAATGTATGAAGAAGAGAAATAATTTAAGCTTTTAGTGTCTATCCAAATAAACAAACGGTCTTGGTATTTATAGGCTTTAAAAAGTACAAGTTGGATGCAGAATGAGAAAATTGTGAGAGGTAATATGTGAAATGTGTGAGAAGGAACATGTCAAAAATGCTTGCCTAATTCTTTATTTCTTTTTAGTCTTCTAAAATTCCTATTTGATAGTTTGACAGAGAAATGAAATTTTTAGATTTTTAATGTTTGGACAAGTATAGTCTTTTGCTAGATAGGGATAGTGTATGTGGAGTGTGATATTCTTAAAACTACTTCGAGCTTAATAAATACAAATAATCTTATGTTCGCTAGTAGAAAATTAAAAATTACATTGAACACAAAATATTTTCATGATTTACAGTCTTCATGAATTTGACTAACTCTAGATGTGGTAATTTCCTGCATGTTTATTAAATTTATTAGTAGTCTTTCAATGCTTTTCTATCATTAAAACTATCACATAGAGTTTTAGGGTCAACAATTTCATATCTTGCTGCCAAGCTTAAAACCTAACTCGGCAAGAGTCAGTAATTCTATTTCAGAGTTAAAAGCTAAATATCCAAGCTCAAATTGGTTGCTACAAGTTTCCAATGTGCACTCGTCTTGTCAATTACTCGGGTGTCCATATTACCATCTAAATTGTTTGAGGTAGTCTATGATACACTGAGGGACTGAATTACTAAAAGAATCAAGAGATATGAAATTAGGTTATTTCTCTCTGCTGTGGCTCTTGTCGATTTCCATTCATAATTATTGGTTGGCCCTTTCACTTTATTGTAGTCACGAACTTTCAGTAAATTGTATTTGATGAGAAGTATAGTGGTGCCAAAGTTGAATGATAGGGTGTATGTAAACTTGTTGAAAATATAGATATCTTGGCAAAGAATATCTAAATATGGAACTTAGCAATTGTATTAAACATGTTTGATTTCTGGTTTGTCTCACTAGTGGCTCGCTTTGGATTGTATGGTGTAAAACCCACATTCTTAATGACCATTCTTATTTGTATTATGAAACTTCAGTCCAATCCTTCATGGACTTGGAGGAAGCTGCTCCCGTAGACGGCATATTAGAATTACTAATGGTTATGCTACAAACCTCCTTACTGACCTTTAGCATTCATTTGGCATCTTGCTGCACAAATTTTGGTTGATTCATTGATCCATCTTACTAGATGGTTAATGGAAACAAAGGTTAATATTGCTATAAAATCTAGTTGTTGGAAATGGCCTCCTAGAAACTCTCATGCACTTGTGGAGCTCAGGAACTTTAGCCCCATTTTGCCTCCTCCACAAGTAAAATCTATTTCTATTGGGTTAGGACAAACTAATTTGTGTCTGGTGAATTCTATGCTGCTGCACATATAATATTTCATGGATTTGATGACCCTCATGTTCTTTGACATAAATTATGGTGGTTCCTTGGACATATCCGCAAATGCAGCTTCATTTGCTGGGAAGCTGTAAAAAAAAATTAGTCACTAAGGAAATATGCTAAACTGTAATAAATGTTGTTACCCTAGACTACCTTTTTTGGTGCTCAAGGTCATAAGTCTGTGGAGCTCCTATTTTGCACCTGCTTCCTCCTGAAATCCATCTTAATTCTTCTCTCGAGACCTATGTGGTATGTCCTGCAGTTACCCTACTTTAGTAGCTCCTCCTCAAGTGTTTCTTGGCTCAATATGAGAGCAGGAATGTTCGATCCATCTATTCTGAAACTTATTTTTACTGATTTATTTATTTTGTATGGATTGAAAGACATTGTAGATATTTTGGGGAAGTTTTGAGAGATAGCAAAATCATTTCTCTAATGTACCGTTAAAACTATTAGAGAAAGATTATCGATACCAAAGGCATTATGAAATTTAAAATGAATATTAGGCTGCAAATTTAATGGGAACTTCCAGACTCTAGTTTTATGTGAGGGGTCCAAGTCATTAGGCTTTGTTTTTTGTGTCCTAGCTGTTTGTTAAAACTGATCTCATCTTTTTATGTACCTGCAATATGTCACTAATATAGATGTATTTATTTAGTTGAAATATATTTACATTTTTTAAAGTAAACATGACATATATAAGCTCCTGAATTTTTTTAATTTTGATTTTTATACTTATCAAGGGAAAATATTTGTATTGCTAATTAACACTTTATACACATTCTTTTATGTAAATCATGTTAGTTTTCTCTTCATTATATTGTTGATTTTCTAATCTAAAATACCCAATCCAAACTTTCTATCCCTTCAACTCTTCAATAAGTCAATCTACTAGGGCAACTAGCTAATCATAGTGAAACATTTTCTTCACATGATATGAAACTTTATTCCAACAAATTCACCTTTCCAATCGACAAAAATATCCTTAAAAACATCCAAGTATGAGAATGATTGAAAGTTCTCTAGTTTATGAACAAAAGAGAAATGAATGAAATTTACACACGAGAATGAAATCTAATGTGAACTTCATGGGAAGTTAAACAATTCATATATTTTGATTCTCACAATACTAGTTAAACTCTGCTTGACAAACCAATCTCTGATCTTTCAATCTGACTTTCTCCATCACTGCTTTCATCAAGATTGATACCCTCGTACCACTTTGCACAAAACACATACACAAGTAAGTCAATGACAGTAAGGCCTCCAATAAGGAAGTAAAACCTATCCATATGCCCAGTGTTAAGATCAGTAAGGATCCAACCTGGCTTATCCCCCGTTTTAGTAATCCCCATCACCACATTAACTAATAAGCTGCTAACAAAATTTCTCAATGAAATTGATGCCATACAAAGTGAACTCCCAAAGCTTTTTATCCCATCTGGTGCTTGTCCATTGAAAAACTCTAATTGACCCACATACATAAACACCTCAGAAGCACCCATAAGTACATACTGCGGGATTTGCCAAAATATACTTAATGAGCTTTCCTTTGCACCAGGGACAACATGTTTAAGTCGTTCGAGCTCAGTTAAACCGGCTGCGACCATTGCTAACAAACCGATAATGATTTCGATCCCCATCCGTTGATGCTCGGTTAAGCCTTTAGGGTTTCCACTTAATCTTCCGACTATTGGAACGAGGATTTGTCTATAGATGCCGGTGCATACTAGGACACTGCATATGTCGAATGCTGACATGTCGGCAGTTGGGACATGGAAGTTTCCTAGGGTCGGATTCATGGCTGCTCCTTGTTCAACAAATAGGGAAGCCATTTGAGTGAATATTACAGAATAAATTATAGTGCAAAGCCAAATCGGTAACATTCTGAGTATGCATTTTGCTTCTTCAACTTGAGTCACACTACATAGCCTCCATGGGTCCTTTTTATTGTGCTTCTCATTCTCTGTCATCGTTGCTGCTTTATCCAAAAACCTAGAAATTATCATTACAACAAACACATTTGAGTAAAGACTTAGACATAAAAGTCTTGTAAATCAATAAAATTTAGTGTGCAATTTCAAGTTGTATCATTTTGGTCCTTATAACTTTAATTCTATCTATTGACTCCTTACATTTAGAAATTAACTGTAAATTTCAATCCCTCTATTAGTAGGTCCTAAAAAGTAAAATCAAGTTACGCATGCAAAAACAACTTAGTCAAGTTCCTTTATACAACTTGTTTTTTGTGTCTGCAAGTCATGTGTACACCATTAAACCTAAGGCTAGGGCGTGTGGTTGGAATTGTAGCCAACTTCAAAATAGATGAAAACTAGTCCAATACTAAATTAAGAAAAGTGGTCCAAGGACTAAAAAAGTAAAAAGTGAAAAAAAAAACAAAGTAAGAAAGGCAAACCTTAATTTTGCCTATAAATAAGGATGATGTCTTCACTTAAGGGGGGTCTCTTTGGAGTGGAGAAAAGGAAGTCATTTTTTTAGAGTGAGTAAGAGAGGGATTGGAGTGAGAAAGAGAGGTGATTTTAGAGAGAGGAAGAGGTTCTACACTTCTATTATTTTCATCTTCATCTCTCTTCTTCATATTCATGTAGTTGATATCTTTTGTATCTTTTTTCCATACATAAGTTGATTGTTCATTCTTTATCATTTCTCCTACTTTAAATCTTAACCCTTTAATTTCATGCATTGATGATTTCTTTACAAGTTGGATGATGAGATGTCTTTGTCATCAACTCAATTAATGAGGATGAGGATAAAGCTTTTGAGGGGTGGAAAAATTAACTCAATGTGAATCAACCTTTTAATGGGTTGAAAGTGTACACTTGATGCAAAAATCTCCTAGGATAATTTCTCACACATAACAATTTATAAAATAGAGAGTAAAACATCTCTACAAGATTATGCAAATATCTGAGTTTTTTGAAATTTTCAATATTCCTACAAGTCTTTTCTTTTTTAAAAAAATTATGTTCATAATTTTTGTGACACTTCTTTGAAATAATTATCATCCATGATCATCCCCTTTGCTATTTGATTAGTAATGACTAATAAGGGAAGGAAGGAAAATGGTAATTACAAAAAATAAAAAAATGGACATATTTATGTAAAAAAAATCTATTATTTTTCATCATTTTTCTTTCAATTTTTTTTCATTTATTATTATTATTACTATTATTATTATTATTATTATATAATAATATAGTATATTATAAAAAAAGTAAAAAGGAGATTTTCCTCCGTTGCAAACAATTGCAATAGAAGAAAATCTCCTTTGTCGGAACATTTGCAACAGAGGAAGCTTTCCTCTATTGCTCAACAGAGGAAGCTTTCCTCTGTTGCTCAACAGAGGAAAGTCTTCCTCTCTTGCAGCTGGAAAAGCCACGGTATTACCGTGGCTTTTCCTTAATTTTTTTATTTAAATTTCTTTTTCTTTCTTTTTCTTTCATTTATTACATAGTGTTGTTTTTTACTTTATGCTTGCATGTATTATTTTTTATGCATATTTTATATAATTTCAATATTTTATGTTTTCTATAATTTGACTTCTTATAACTTTATCTCTATTCTTTTACTTCCCTTTTGTTGTAATAATTAACATTTATTATCTTTACATTATTTATTTATTTAGCATTTTTATATCGTCATGCTTATAATGTGGTTCTTGCATTATCCCCTTATTATTAGAGTTAATGTTCATGCATGTGTGGATTATATTTTTTTCACAATTAGATTTAAATTTTGTTACTTCTATTATTTAATTTTCACTAAACAAAAGCCGACGACGGACTTTGAGCTTTTCGGGATACCAAACTTCTCGAACTACTGAGGTGAGGATTTATTCTTGGGATACCGAGAATAACTCTAAAAATGCTTTGATTTAAAAGGATACAAGAATACAAAAAATAATTTTTCAATAATTTTTGAACCACCCATTAAAGGTAATTTATTTTGTTCATTTTTATGATACAAAATGCACCAAATGAGACATTCAAAAATGAATTTTTTTAACCTTTGCCTTAAAATTAAAAAATTGGATAACATTTGATTAAATTTGATAACCATTTTATAATGAGTGTTGTGGGGTGCTAATACCTTCTCACACACAAACGACTCCCGAACCAACTTTGAGTTTTCGTAGACCAAAATTTTCATCTTAAAATTAGGTGACCAATCACACCCTAAAATGATTATTGGCGACTCTAAATTTCTTTTTCATGCAAAAACTGATTTTTTAATCGCCGCTCCGCGTCGCGTGCACATTGCAACAGCTTGGCAACTCCACTGGGGAGGCAATCGGTCTAACCATTTTTAGATCGATAGAGAGTCAAGCTAAAAATTTATCACATGTTGTCCTTGTATGGCTCTTTGTTTGTTTGTTTGATTCATTATTTTTCTTTCTCATGCTTATAGTTGTACAAAGTTTGTTTTTAGATGTATGTTTGTTTGCATAATTCCTAATATTCACACACATATACTAGCCCCATACCTGGGCTTTCCCTTTAGGATTAGCGAGAATGAGTAGTGGAATGCCTTCATGGAATTGAGGTTCCCGTGCAGGCTCAAGAAAGTTCTCACTCAAGTCGACCCTTTCGGGATACCGTTTGGGGGCCCCTGTTACTCTATTCAGATAATAGTGTGGACAACCTGGGAGCCTATTAAGTTATTTTTAGAGCCCAACCACACATGTATTATGTTTTTAGAGCCCACATCATGACCAACTTTAGATTTATGTTGAAATCATGATTAATTTTGTGCATGTATATATGTCGTGTGTCACTTAAACATGTCTTTTCTTCATTGTTTTGCTTCTAACTTCATCTTGCTGTTTTGCATACAATCATCATGCTGCATAATGGGATTGTAAGAAATATTCAATTCATTCATATGAGACCATGACTCCCACTTCGAGTGTGATAGAAGACCAACTTACGGTAGCCCAATGGTCAGAGGAATCGTAGAAACATAAAGGAGATTTTCTGAAAAAGGAAGAAGTTGTTCTTCTACCATCAATCACTAAGATAGAGTTCTCACGCATTGACTTGGAGATGTCGAAGAAGATATGGGAGGATTTTTCACCAGAACAGAAAATTTAGTTTGTCAGAAAATATGGTCACATAGCTTATCTGTTGTATATTGTAGTCAACGTTCCCATCCTTGAAGATTTAATGCATTTATGGGAAGCTCATTATAGATGTTTCACCTTCAGAATAATCGATCTTACTCCCACAATTGAAGAATATCAAGCACTACCGAATGTCCTGTTGCAAAATGCAGACAAAGTTTATAATTATGACAAAAAGCTCACATTGAAGAGAGCTTTGTCTAAGCTCTTGGGTACTGTCCATGCGTCTGAGATTGAGAAAAGGTTGGAATTTAAAGGGGGAAATGAGTGTGTGCCGTTGGATTACCTCCTAGATCTCACCAAAATTTCTTGAAGGAGGATAAGAGCATGACTCTTTATGCTCTGTGTATTAATGGCACCGTATTATTTCCAAAGATCCAAGGTTCTATGGATGAAAAAGTGATAAAAATGTTCCTTCAAGTCGAACATGGTGTTAACCCTGTTATCTTAATTCTCGCTGAGACTATCCGTTCTTTGAATCACATCCGAGTGTCTGGAAAAGGAAAGTTCATCGGCTCTTCAACTCTTTTGTGTATTTGGATTCTCAGCCATCTAAGATGTCCTCTAGATTTCAAATGTCCTCAAGTTAAGTTCTCAAGTTCATGGATGAAGAAGAGGATCCCTATTGCAGAATTTGGAATGGCCAAATGGAATCCGCAGTTTCCCACAAAAGGGACTTGGCTCGCATACCTATCCAAGTTGAAAGATGAGGATGTTATTTGAAAATCCCATTGGATGCCGTTAACACCAAAGATCTACAGATGTGGTGATTTTCAATGGGTTCCGCTCCCGGGACCATGGGGTTGTACTAAGTTTGCTTCACTAATGACACTCCGTCAATTATACTTGAGACAGTTTATCCCCAGTACGGATGCATTAAAGGATATTGAAGTTAGTTACGATTCTCAAGAAATTGAACAAAAACTGTAGTAGCTGATTGGAGCTTGGAAAATAACAAGAAGGATGCGAAATGAGAAGAATCGTATGAACTGCACAAAGGAGTATGAAGCATGGCTTGAGAGTAGAAACAAAGTAATTATTGCCTTACCAGTTGAGGATGTACCATCAGCCAAATCACTGGAAGTTCATCAAAAGATTGTTAAAAATGAGGAGCTAGATGAGTTATATGAAGAGCGTAAAAAAGTTCTAGCCCTCTTGGAAGAAAACAAATGACTAGCAGTCGAGGCAAATTTGTCTGAGAAATACAGAATCGAAGCTGAAGAACGGCTCATAGAGTTGAGAAATAAGGTTGAGGATCGGGCATATCTGAAGTGAAAAAACTCAGAGTTGGGAACTAACACTCACCAGTTGAGCAATAAAGTTAGAAAGATGGAAGAAGACAATGACAACTTGCGAGGGCTAATCTACGAACAAGAGGATCAAATCGTGAAGTTAGAGAGGAAAAATAAACTGGTACGAGAAATTTTAGAAGATGTGAAGGGAATTGTTGATAAGAAAAATGCGTACATCGTCGAGTTAGAAGAGCAATATGACGCATTACGACGAATCACTGATAATTTGCAAGTTGATTTAGAGAATCAGAAAGTTAAGAAGACTGATTCAACAAATGATTTTGAAGAATTATTGAAAGTCATCGCAAGCCTTGAGCACCAAGTTAGAGCTTATCAGAACATGGTAGAGAGGTTGGCAAGAAACAATGATGCTAATGTCGATATACTGAAATATGATTATCAGTTGCTACAACAAGAGTACAACTCGATTCGAAAATGATCTAGGCAGGTTGTGGAATGGCTTAAAGGCATGGCTGTGAGAGCGGGCAATTTGGCGGAACAAGCTTCATTTTTTAAGAGAAATGACTTGCCCATCCATCCTAATGGGGAGAACTTGTCTAAGTTTTTGGAAGAAGTCAACAAAGATTTGGGTCGTTTGGGTCATTTTGTATGAACTCATATTGTGAAGTAATATAATAGACTTCTATATACTCAAATGTAGTGGATGGCTCTACTAATTGAATGAAATTGATTACTTTAGAACTTTCACTTTGCGCAGTATCATTTCTCATACAGAACTTTCATTATATCTTCTTTTTATTAGCAAAAATCTACATCTCATTGATTTATTTTTATTTATTCTTAAGAAATTTTCAAAAGATAGCCCGACAACTTCGATATCCCTATCGAACTCCAGCTCAAGTTAGGGTCATGGACGAGTAAGAAAGAGAGCAATCGCGAGAGGAAAATGAAGGAAGAGTTTAGGGAGCTAAAAGAGCAAATGGGTAGAGTCCTCGAACTCCTCACTGCAAGTAAGGGAAAGGCCTGTTTTGAAAATCATCACAAAATCAACTGCCAAATGATACTCCACTTTACTCTTTTGGGTTCACTCAAACCTATCAACGTCATCAGGTTGACCAGTTTCAGCATGCTTCACCACCAATAAATATTCAGCATCATCCATTTCCAAATGTCCAGGAAACAATGCAGACGGGGAAAACTGGGTACAACCCATCCGCAATGGCATGTGGTCACAACCAAACTTTCACTCCACAAGGTGAACTCACTAACGAGGAAAAGTCAACTCACACCACTACGTCTTATGCTCCGATGCCTCTCACCATTCAAATACCGGGTGCATTTGCCTACAAAGATTCAATAGCAGTACCATGGACGTACGATTATGAGGTCATTACAAGTGGTAACGATGAAACTTAAGAGCTAAATCCGTCTGACCTTGATCTCCCCATAACTAATATTTTGAAAGTAGGTGGGATGACGAGGAGTGGCAGATGCTACACGCGAGAAGTTTTGAAAACGGATAAAAGAGATGAGTTTGAAAGGCAAAGGAAAGGGAAGGCCAAAGAAGGCGACAATAGTCATGAATTTCAAGGAGAAATGCATGGCGGCCAAGTGATAGACCTAGATATAATAAAAGGTACGAAGAAAGAAAGAACAGTGATTGAAGAATAAGTATGTGAATTTCTAAAGCTTATTAAAAAAAGTGAGTATAAGGTGATAGAGCAACTCAATCTCTTACCTGCTCGCATATCCTTACTGTCACTTTTTCTTAATTCTCAACCGCACCACCAATCATTGTTGAAAGTTTTGAATCAAGCATATGTCTGTCATGACATTACGGTGGAGAAGTTGAGTGGAATTGTGGAAAATATTACCGCACTGAATTTTATCACTTTCACAGATGATGAAATCCCAGCCGATGGTACTGGGCACACCAGAGCTCTTCCTATATCCGTCAAATGTAGGGATTATGCTGTTGCAAAAGTATTGATTGATAACGACTCATCTCTAAATGTTATTCCAAGATCCATACTAGCAAAGCTCCCTGTGGACGCGACATATATGCGGCCGAGCATGATGATAGTAAGAGCATTCGACGGTACCCGAAGTGAAGTAATTAGAGACATAGAGATACCAATTCGAATTGGACCATGCATATTCAATATTATTTTTCAAGTGATGGACATAAATCCAGCATACAGTTTCCTTTTGGGTCAACCATGGATTCACTCTGCTGGGGCGGTACCGTCTTCCTTACATCAGAAGCTGAAATTCATAATGGATCATAAACTCATTTGTGAGCATCAAGGCATAAATAAGTTAATCGTCGGGGACAAGAATGAGCAAATGTTTGGACTTGGATATAGACCGACCAAGGCTGATAGAGGGAGAGTGGAAGCTCAAAAGAAAGAAAAGAGGATTGCTAGGTTTGAAAATAGGGAATTCGATGTGGAAATAGCAATCATACCTCATATTTCTAAATCCTTCAAAAGTGGGGGGATTTCATTCAAACAGCCAGTTATAATAGAGCAATACAACCTTGAGGAAGATATCACCCAGCTTTCAATATCCACAATCTTTGAAAAATTATCAGGTGCAATATAGAGGACTTTGTTTCGCGATACGATTAGATCATGAGCTTAACAACTAGGATGTCACGGAGCTACCAGTGCTTCTCGACAGTTTTCAAGAGTAATGTGTTTATGCCAAAATTCTAATGATTCTACCCAATGCCTTAGGAATTTCATTGTTATGGGCTTACGTTCTCGTCTATTTCATGCCATCTCTTTGAATGAAAATCTAAAAACTTGTTTCGTCTCCTTTTGCTAATGATAAATATAATTCCAGTTCTTTTTGTTCTTCCTTTTATGTCTACTTTTTCCATTTCTAAAATGTTGTCCATACTCATGCATTGTTTATTTATTTATTTATTTATTTTTCTCGCCTTCTTTTCATCTAATAATCCGATTCAGGTTCGAGAACGGTGATTTTGAAAACAAGAGCATAACCAATATTTTTGACAATCTCATTCTTAGCGTAGAGTTAGATGAAAGTGACGAGTATAATTTCGAACCATCTCCAGAAATGCTAAGAATGGTAGAGGAGGATGAAAAAATAACTCAACTGTATCAAGAGTTAACGGAGATGATAAATTTGGGATTGGAGGGAGAGACGAAAGAGGTCCAAATCGGCACTTCTATGACTTAATCAAAGAGTATATTGACGTCTTTGCATGGTCTTACCAAGATATGCCAGGTCTAGAAACTGATATCGTGGTTCATCATTTGCCACTTATGCCCCAAAATAAACCAGTACGACAAAAGTTACGGAAAATGAAACCAGACATGCTGGTACAGATCAAAAAAGAAGTTAAAAAGCAAGTAGATGCAGGTTTTCTAGAAGTAGCAAAATACCCTGAATGGTTTGCTAACATAGTACTGGTGCTGAAGAAAAATGGGAAAGTAAGGGTGTGCGTCAATTATAGAGACTTAAATCGGACAATCCGCAAGTATAATTTTCCATTACCCCATATCGATATCTTAGTAGATAATACTGCAGGACATTCAACCTTCTCTTTCATGGATGGCTTTTCGGGGTATAACCAAATTAAAATGGCTCCTGAAGACCGAGAAAAGACAACTTTTATAACTTTGTGGGGTATATTTTGTTATAAGGTTATGCCATTTGGTCTGAAGAATGCAGGGGCGACTTACCAGTGGGCAATGGTAACACTATTTCATGATATGATGCATAAAGAAATCGAAGTGTAAGTTGATGATTTGATTGCCAAATCTCGTCAAGGGGAAAATCATACAGTCACTTTGCGAAAACTATTTGGACGGTTGAGAAAGTTCCAGTTAAAGCTTAACCCGACAAAATGTACATTCGCAACGTCTTCAAGGAAACTACTTGGTTTTTTCGTGAGCAAGGAAGGAATAAAAGTTGACCCTGACAAGGTTCGAGCCACCATTGATATGCCGCCACCTTAAACTCAAAAGGAAGTTAGAGGTTTCTTAGTGATATTAAATTACATAGCACGATTCATCTCACATCTAACTGCAACTTGTGAACCTATCTTTAAACTTCTCCGCAAAAGTGATACAGAAGGATGGAATGAGGATTGTCAAATTACTTTTGAGAAGATCAAGCAATACTTGCAAAATCCGCCTATACTGTTCCTCCAACTCCAGGGCGTCCACTCATTTTGTATCTTACAGTGACAGGAAAATCCATGGGTTGCGTACTTGGTCAACATGACGCCTCTGGAAGGAAAGAACAAGCAATATACTATTTAAGCTAAAGGTTCACAAATTATGAGGCTAATTATTCAATGTTGGAGAAAACGTGTTGTGAATTAGCCTGGGTTGCTCATCGGCTTAGACAGTACATGTTATACCACACCACTTGGTTAATTTCAAAGATGGATCCAATCAAATATATCTTTGAAAAGCCATCACTTTCTGGTAAAATCGCTAAATGGCAAATGTTGCTCACGGAATATGATATTGTTTATGTCATGAGAAAATCAATAAAAGAAAGTGTACTTGCTGATTATCTTGCAGATCAACCAGTGAAAGATTATGAGCCTATGAAGTTTGATTTTTCTTATGAGAACATATCAGTCATATTAAAAAAATGAATTAGAATCTATGGATCCAGAATTGATTTTTCTTATGAGTGTACGGAGATTCGTTATTAGTGATACGACAACTAAACGGAGAATGGAAAGCTAGAGACTCTAAGCTGGTACCTTACAACTGCCATTAAGCTACGCCGAACTTTTGAAGTGATCTCATTTGGTCATATACCCAGAGAGAATAATCAAATTGCAGGTGCATCGACAACTCTAGTATCCATGTTCACCGTAGACTTTAAGGAAGAAGTGCAACCCATAAAAATTGAGAAGCGAGATTTTTCTGCTCACTATATGAGTATTGAAGAAGAGCCAGACACAAGACCGTGGTATTACGACATCAAGCAGTATATAAATAATGGAGAATATCCATCCAAAGCTTTTGAGAATGATAAACTCACTATTAGAAGATTGTCCATGGGTTTCTTCATGAATGGTGAAATACTCTACAAAAGAAACCATGATATGGTACTCTTAAGATGTGTTGATGCAAGGGAAGCGAATCAACTCATAGAGGAAGTTCACGAAGGAATTTGTGGAGTTCATACTAATGGACATATGATGGCCAAACAAATATTGAGAGCAGGATATTTTTGGTTAACTCTAGAATCTGACTGCATCAAGTACGCCGAGAAATGTTATAAATATCAAATTTATGCGGATAAAATTGACGTACCCACATCCCCTTTACATGTAATGGCCGCGCCTTGGCCGTTCTCTATGTGGGGCATAGACGTCATTGGTCCCATCACACCCAAAGCCTCTAACGGGCATCGTTTCATTTTGGTCTCTATAGATTACTTTACCAAATGGGTGGAGGCAAGTTCTTATTCGAGTGTAACCAGAAGTGCAGTTGTTAAGTTTATTAAAAAGGAGATAATTTGTCGATATGGTCTACCTGGAAGGATCACCACAGATAATGGGACGAATTTAAATAACAAGATGATGAAAGAATTATGAGAGCAATTCAAAATTAAGCATCATAATTCATCTCCTTATCGTCTGAAAATGAACGGAGAAGTGGAAGCAGCCAATAAGAACATAAAAAGGATCATAGAGAAGATGACAGAGGTTTATAAGGGTTGGCATGAGATGCTCCCGTTTGCACTGCATGGGTACCGCACATCAGTCCGAACATCGACTGAGGCAACGCCATTCTCTTTGGTATATGGCATGGAAACGGTCCTTCCAATTGAGGTGGAAATTCCATTCCTCAGAGTCTTAATAGAGGCGAAATTAGAAGAAGCAGAATGGGTACAAACACGATATGAGCAATTGAATTTCATTGAGGAAAAAAGATTGACTGCATTATGTAGAGGCAATTATATCAAAGAAAAATGATGCACGCATATGACAAAAAATTGCGTCCCCGATGTTTCCGAGAAGGAGACTTGGTGTTAAAAAAGATACTCCCATATAAAAAGGATCACCGGAGGAAGTGGACCCAAAATTATGAAGGACCTTTCATTGTCAACAAGGTTCGGGTGGTCTGAACTGGTTCAGTTCTGCTGTTTTGGGCCGGTTCGGTCTGGTCGGGTTGAACCGGTCTGGTCTGACCGAGCGAATTCGATCTGGTCTGGTCTGAATGAACTGGTCTGGTGACAGGGGAGGGGTTCGTGGAAAAGAGATGGAGAATGGGGTAGATATACTAGGGTGTATACACAACAGTGTGAGGGGGTTAAAATTACAAAATTACCCATTAATTCTTTGGTGTATTACATTCTCCCTTCATTAAGAACTTTCATCCCCGAAAGGAATATACCTTACAGAAATAACTCTAGATACTTGACATGTATCTCCGCTTCTCGTTCCCATGTTGCTTCCTCGTCTTAATGATTTCTCCAGAGAACCTTGACTAACTGAATCAATCTATAACGAAGAGTCTAATTCCTACGCTCAAGAATTCTGACTGGCTTCTCCTCATAAGTAAGATCATCACGAACTTGCAGAGGTTGAAAAATTATGGCATGTGTTGGATCAGGCACGTACTTGTGAAGCATCGAGACGTGAAACACATTATGAACACCTGAAAGAGCTGGTCGTAAAGCGAGCTGGTAGGCTAAAGGACCGATACGATCTAAAATCTCAAAAGGGCCAATAAAACTGGGCTCAGTTTCCCCTTCCGACCAAAACGCATAACACCCTTCATTGGGGAAACCTTGAGAAACACATGAGCACCCACTTCAAATTTGAGATCCTTCCTCATGACATTTGTGTAACTCTTTTGCGTACTCTGAGCGGTTTTCATTCTATCTTTGATTTTTTGAATAGCTTCATTTGTAGACTGAACCAAGTCAGGGCCCAAAAGCTTTCGTTCGCCAACCTCAAAATCCTCTAAGAGATGCTCTTGAGACGTAATAAGAGCTGCTGGGTGATAAATGATCTCACAGTCATAATCATTCACCAATTCCAACCAACGACGTTGCCTCATATTAAGCTCTTTCTGAGTGAAAAAGTACTCAAGACTCTTATGATATGTGTAAATCTGACTCCTACAGCCATACAAGTAATGTCTCAAAATCTAGAGGGCAAATACAACTGCAGCCAACTTCAAATCATGTGTAGGATAATTCTCTTCATAAGGCTTGAGCTGACGAGAGGCATATGCTATGACCTTTCCCTATTGCATCAAAACACAACCCAATCCTCTCTTGGAAGCATCGCTGTTAATCACAAAGTCACTCTTACCATCTGGAATGGTAAACACTGGTGCTGTCACTAATTTTTGTTTAAGTCTCTGGAAACATTTCTCACACTCAGCCGTCCAAGTAAAGGTGGCACTCTTCCTGGTCAACTGAGTAAGTGGAACAACAATCTTTGCAAAACCCTCAACGAACCTCCTATAATATCATGCTACACCCAGAAAACTACGAACTTCCCCAACATTTACCGGTGGAGGCCAGTTGACCACTGCTTCGATCTTAGACGGATCAACTGAGATTCCATCTTATGATACCACCTGACCAAGGAATGATACTTGCTGAAGCCAAAACTCACACTTCTAGAATTTAACATATAACTGGTGCTTCCTTAATGCTTACAAAACAATCTTAAGGTGATACATACGCTCAGCCTCTTATCTAGAGTACACCAGAATATCATCAATGAAGACAATCACAAAAGAATCCAAGTACTCTTTGAACACCCTGTTCATTAAATCCATAAAGGTTTTCGGAGCATTAGTTAATCCAAACGAAATCACTATAAACTCATAATGAGCATCTGTGGGTAATTCTCTTCAGAAGGCTTGATGACTGCATTTTTTGAAACACAAAGCCTCCCATGAAAGCGAAGAGCTGAACCGTTACTAACATCAAGCCTTTATCCTTTGTCCGAACCCACTTTCTTACGAACCAAAAGTAATTCAGAATTTGAGTTATATGCATTGATAATACGTTGTTGCAATGACGGTTGAACTGTGTGCTACGCTAACTGCGCTGTAGTATCTTTTAGCAAAACCAAAATCTCGGTACGTTCAAAATCCTCTAAGCGATGCTCTTGAGACATAATAAGAGCTGCTGAATAGGCTGATTTTCGACTTAAGACATTAGCCACTACGTTTACCTTTCCTGGGTGATAAATGATCTCACAGTCATAATCCTTCACCAATTCCAACCAACGGCGTTGCCTCATGTTAAGCTCTTTCTGAGTGAAAAAGTACTTAAGGCTCTTATGACCTGTGTAAATCTGACTCCTACAGCCATACAAGTAATGTCTCCAGATCTTGAGGGCAAATACAACTGCAGCCAACTTCAAATCATGTGTAGGATAATTCTCTTCAGAAGGCTTGAGCTGACGAGAGGCATATGCTATGACCTTTCCCTATTGCATAAAAACACAACTCAATCCTCTCTTGGAAGCATCGCTGTAAATCACAAAGTCACTCCTACCATCTGGAATGGTCAACACTGGTGTTGTCACTAATTTTTGTTTAAGTCTCTGAAAACATTTCTCACACTCAGTCGTCCAAGTAAAGGTGGCACACTTCCTGGTCAACTGAGTAAGTGGAACAACAATCTTTGCAAAACCCTCAACGAGCCTCCTATAATATCCTGGTACACCCAGAAAACTACGAACTTCACTAACATTCGCCAGTGGAGGCCAGTTGACCACTGCTTCGATCTTAGACGGATCAACTGAGATTCCATCTTATGATACCACATGACCAAGGAATGATACTTGCTGAAGCCAAAACACAGACTTCTAGAATTTAACATATAACTGGTGCTTCCTTAATGCTTATAAAACAATCTTGAGTTGATACATATGCTCAGTCTCTGATCTAGAGTACACTAGAATATCATCAATGAAGACAATCACAAAAGAATCCAAGTACTCTTTGAACACCCTGTTCATCAAATCCATAAAGGCTTCCGGAGCATTAGTTAATCCAAACGAAATCACTATAAACTCATAATGTTCGTAACGAGTGCGAAACGCTGTCTTAGGCATATCCTCATCCCGAATCTTGAGCTGATGATATCCTGATCTTAAATCAATCTTAGAGAATATGGATGCTCCCTGAAGTTGATCAAATAAATCCTCAATACGTGGTAACGGATACCTATTCTTGATAGTGACTTCATTCAACTCCCGGTAATCAATGCATATCCTCATTGATCCATCTTTCTTTTTAACAAATAATACTGGAGCACCCTAAGTTGAAACACTGGGTCTAATGAAACCCTTATCCAGTAATTCTTGAAATTGGTCCTTAAGTTCCTTCAACTCTGCAGGAGCCATACGATACGGAGCTTAGGATATAGGGGCAGTGTCTGGTACCAACTCAATATGAAAATATGTCTGCTGCAAAGGAGGAAGTCCTGGCAAATCATCGGGAAAGACATCCAAAAATTTAGAAACTATTGAAACTAAACCAATATCCATATTGTTCTTAGTTGTATCCATAACAGAAGCTAAGTAACCCCAGTTACCACGATCAAGTAGGCGTTGTGCCCGTAAAGCAGGTATAGGGCGTTGCTGAGATCCCCTAAACTTGAAGCTAGGTCTGCCTGGAGATAGAAATCAAACTTCCTTTCGATAACAGTCTATGTTGGCATAGTTAGCAACCAACATGTCCATTCCTAGAATTACGTCAAAATCATGCATCCCCAGGACTATAAGCTTAGCATTCGTAACATGATATGATATCATCATTGAACAACTCTCTATCACCTTATTAGCCAAGAGAAAAGCTCTGGAAGGTGTAGAAACACATAACTCAAAACCCAATGGCACAATAGACAAATGTATGAGTTACAAATGAAGAAGCTATAAAAGAATGCATGGATCTGGAATCAATTAATGTAAAAGATGAATGTCCTAGTACAAGTAATGTATCTACCAGAACTGCATCTGACTGCTCAGCTTCCTGGTGAGTTAATGTGAAAACTTTCCCTTTAGCTCTACCACCTGCAGCATTACTAGGTTGTCCTTGAGCAAACATAGGGCACTGCCTGAGGTAATTCCCAATCTTCACACACTTAAAACAAGCATTGTTCACCTTAAAGAATTGACCGTCATGGTGCATGTTACATGTAGCACATAAGGGATTTGATTTGATCATCTGCCATTTTGCATTGTGCGGACCCTGATGAGAAGCCTGCAATTTCCTCTTCCATGAAATGATTACTCTGACCGTGGTGGTGCACGTGGAGGAAGAATATATTCCATCAACAAAGCTGCCTCAACCACCGCTGCGTAGGTGGTATGCTTATGGAGCGACACTAATCCCTTAATCTCTGGACGGAGTCCTCTTTCAATAGTTTATGCCTTCTTTATCTTACTATACACATAGTGCGTGGCGTACTGAGATAATTCTTCAAACTTTTGCTCGTATTAAACTACACTCATAGCTCTTTGCACAAGTCTGAGGAATTTGGCCTCCTTCTTTGTCCTGACCCTGATCAGAAAATATTTCTCAAAGAAGAGTTCCTTGAAACGATCCCAAGTCACTTGATTACGATCGATGTCATGAGCTCTCCGAATAAGCTCCCACCATTTTCGAGCCTGCCGCGTCAGCATAAATGTTGCACAAAGAACCTGTTGAATCTCAGAACACGGTATAAACTAGAAGATCTCCTCAAGTCTTGCAATCCATTCTTCAGCTAGCAGTGGGTCGGACGAGTGACCGTCAAATACAGGTGGTTTCAGCCTCCTGAATGTTTGGATCAACTACTGCATTTTAACCTCCGTCGTCTGTTGCAGTTGCTATTGTAGAGCTTGGCGAGCCGTAGCTGTCTGCCATAACAACTCCAAAAATTCTTGAAACATATCCATCATAGCAATTGGAGGATTAGCAGTAGGATCAACTGGTGCATGATTGTTGTTGTTCCTTGTAAGGGGCACCATCGCACTGCTACCCATAAACCTAAGACTTACCAATGTATCGCGCTAATAGAACATAAATGTAATTCAAACATGCCATAATGAAACAAAACACATCATACTCGATCAATAATCAAAACACATATAACATGCGTACCTGACTTGTAAGATGAGGGAGGAGCAGAGTGAGGGACATGCCATATCTTTCACTTAGAAAAGTCTACAGAATCTAAAACCATAGCTCTGATACCAACGGTATCATCCCGATTCCTGAGGGTTAAACATGCTTGAAATTTCACAATTCAAAAATTCTCAATTCAATTAAAACCCGAATTTGAGAAAATCTCTAAATTGAAAACCCTAATTTTAATGTTAAATAGCGGAAGCATAAAATTATTTTAATAGAATATTAACTCATTAAACTGAAATAAATGATTCATTAAACTGTAATAAAGTGAAGCACGAAAATCCATAAGACATGAAAGTTAAACATGAATATTTATAAACTTCTGAAATAACTGAAGTCAAACTAAAGTCATAAAATTTTAATAGAATAATAACTCATTAAACTGAAATAAATGATTCATTAAACTGTAATAAAGTGAAGCATGAAAATTCATAAGACATGAAAGTTAAACATGAATATTCATAAACTTCTGAAATAACTGAAGTCAAACTAAAGTCATAAAGTTATAATTTAACTTAAAAATCATAATCATGCTTGATATGGCAGTCTCTCACTCATGTTGTTCACCATCACTTGCAGCACAATCATCTATAAGGGTGAGTATTAAACATACGCAGTAAGTAACTTCACATACTAATAAGTTTCACATGACATAAATGTAAACCTATAACTCATGCAAAATTATTTCACACGTTCACTGGTCACATAAAATACTTGTAATAACACATCAATTTCATGGTTAACATATAACTTGAACTTGTACTTGTACGTGTTGATTCTTGTACCTGCTTAATCATAATTCGACTAGACATATCCCTCTATTAACAACCTAACCAGAATTGATTCACAACTTGAACTTGAACTTGTAACATGAACGTGAACATGACAGATTGGGTGTCCTGAAACTTGATGTCACTTAAAGTTATCTGAACTTTAATGACGCGAACATGAACATGGTGACACCCAACCGTATAACTTGATAACATGACATGAACAATCTAGTTACTTAATAACCAAGGGACATGAGTAAGTCTATTTCTTGTTTACTTATCACTTTATTTGAATTAATATTCATAATTCACATTATCACATATACATACGTAAACGTATAACTTGTTCATGAACAAAAACGATATAATTATTGCATGTATAACTAAAAATATATTCATACATAGCATGGTAAATAATTTCATCGTGATATGAAAAATAAATAAAACACTTGATTATAAGATTGAATATAAAGAAATAATAAAATAGTTTCACATTATATATTATACACTTATAACATATAAACTGAATTATTATGTAAATCCACTTACATGGATTCGCTACGAATTAAATTCAGCAACTAATGACCTGAAATCCAAGGATCCGAGATCACAACAAGGTTCGAGTGGCCTGAACTGGTTCGGTTCTGCTCTTTTTTGGGCCGGTTCAGTCTGGTCGGGTTGAATCAGCCTGGTCTGACCGAGCCGATTTGGTCTGGTCTGATCTTACTAAACCAGTTTGGCCTGGTGTGAATGAACCAGTCCGGTTCAAGAGAAGGGGGAAACAGAAAAGGAAGACGAAGAAGAGGGGGGAGAGTGAGAGACAACAGAGAGAGGGGGAAAGATGAAGGAGAGAGAGACTGAGAGAAGCAAAAACAGAGGGGGAGAGGGATACGAATGGGAGAGAGAGATGCGACAGAGAAGGGGGAAGACGAATGAGAGAGAGAGAGACGCAACAGAGAATGGAAAGACGAAGGAGAGGGAGAGACCGAGAGAAGCAGAAACAAAGGGGAAGAGGGAGACGAAGGAGAGAAAATGAAAGAGACTGAGAGAAGCAGAAACAGAGGGGAAGAGGGAGACGAAGGAGAGAGAGAGAGACGCAACAGAGAGGGGGAAAAGAAAAGACGAAGGAGATAAATGGGTCCAGTCAAAGCCAACTGAATCAAAAGACCAAGTTACATTCTGGACAGAATCGATTGAGAATGAAGAAATCAAGCTTACCGATGATGAAGGCAACGACGATGATGATGAAGCAACAATCCAGAAAATGATGATTGAAGGCTGTCCAAATGAAAGAAAATAGAAGAACAAAAAGGAAAATAGGGATGAGTTCAGTGAGAGGGCAAAGAAACTGAGAGAAACAGGGGAGAAATGACGAGAACAAGAGAAAGAAAATAAAATGCTTTATCAGAATCGATGGATGACGATGATGCAAGAATAATTGAACAAAATAGAGATAATCAATAATGTAATCTGCTGGAAATTTGAGAGTAAAATTTAGATTGATGCATCAAAGCATTAATTAAAATCTAAGTTGAATAGAGAGAGAAAATAGGAAAGAAAAATAGAAAAGAAATGCAAGAAGGAAAAAATTGAATACTTACTTAAATTAGAAAAAGAAGAAGATGGAGTTGAAAGAATGAGAATCAATGGAGTTTTCGCTTGAGGGAGAGGACTGCTAGAGAGATAAAACAAAGAGAGAATGGCAGTTAAAGGGAGGGTTTATGAATTAAAAGAAAATGGGGAAAAAGGGAGTTGTGGGTGGTCACAGGGGAGGGATTCGTGCAAAGGAGATGGAGAATGGGGTATGTATGCTAGGGTGTATACACAATGGTGTGAGTGGGGGGTTTTTAAAATTATAAAATTACCCATTAATTCTTTGGGGTAATACAAAATTCTTAATTGGTCGCTAAAACTATGAATTTGCACGACGAATTTTGAATATCCGTCACCAAAAATCTTATGAAAATTCCACGCGCCCCATTTTCCTTTCCCGGGTAAGATATCAGGGTTTTTGGCTACCAACAAAAATGTTGGTCGCCAAAGAATGCTTTTAGCCACGAAATTAACTTCGTGACTAAAAGTTTGGTCACTAAAAGAGGTTTTTCTTGTAGTGTTTATCTTTTCTCATACTCTTAATCTTAAGTTTTATTTTAATGCATTGTTGATTTCTCTACAAGTTTGATAATGAGATGTCTTTGTCATCAGCTTAGTCAATAAGAATGAGGATAAAACTTTTGAGAAGTGTAAAATTAACTTAATATGAATCAACCCTTTAATGGGTTGAAAGTGTACATTTTATGAAAAGATCCCCTATGATAATTTTCCATACATAAAAATGTATAAAATAGAGAGTAAAACTTCTATACAAGATTATACAAATATTTAAGTTTTGATTTTTTTTATGTTCTTACAAGTCTTTTCTTCTCTTGTTTTAAAAAAACATTGTTCATCATTTTTGTGATAATTGTTTGAATTAATTATCATCCATGATCATTCCTAGCAACGAAGAAAGAAAGGATAAATAGTAATTAGTGAACTAAGTAGTCTAAAATAAAAAAAGGGTATATTTATATCCTAAACAAAAAATATTTAATTTTGAAAGTTTTATTGATTTTTCTTTAGCGACACTTGTTTGAACTAGTTACTATCCATGATCATTCATTTGCTATGTGATTAGCAATAAGAAAAGAAATGAAAAATTGTAATTGGTAGACTACGTAGTCAAAAATAGTATGTTCATGTCAATTATGTATGAAATGAATAGATTAAGTTATTTACACATAAAAGATTTATTATTAATTAATTTATGAAATAATTATATATATATATTCTTTTAAAAAAATTAAAAAACAATAAAGGGTGACATCACCCTCTGTATTTTTTTTTGTTTTTTGATTTTTTTGATTTTTTTTTGTAATTTATTTCTTTTTCCACTTTTGTTGTTTATTTTTTTTATTAGTAGATATTATGGTTTGTTTTAATTTATTCCGTTTACATATATCTTTTACTTGTTTCACATATTAATTCTTTATTTTCACCCTACATATTCTTTTTAAATTTATCATACATTTTCATCATCTCTAACCTTTCTTTCCATTATTCTTTCTTTTTCTTTATAATTGTTATCTCTTCTTATCTATTTATGTATTATTGTCATATCAAAATGATTGTAATGTGATTATTGTTTCATTTTTTATAATCTATGGGTTCATAAATTAAAACCATAATAATTAGATTTAAATTTTGTTAATCATTATTTTTTTTCTCTAAAAAGGTCCAATGACGGACTTTAAAATTTTTGGGATACCAAATTTCTGAACTACCAAGGTGAGGAGTTATTTTTAAGATACCAAAAGTAACTCCAATAATGCTTTGATTTAAAATTATATATATCAAAAGTTATTTTTAAGATACCAAAAGTAACTCCATTTGGTACAAGTTAAGTATCTTCCACATTATGAATCAATGAGCAAAGATAAACAGTCCACTGGCTTACACTATTAGTAGCAATGGCATTGTCTTGATCACGAACTCTTGTTAAGAACAATACTAAATTTACTCCAACACCAGTGAATGCCAATGTTTCTAGGCCTTGAATTAACTTCTATATATATACATATCAATCAGTTGAACTAAAAAAAATTACTTTCACTTAGTTTCATACAATTAAATCAAGGACTATAAGTATGAAAATTAGGGTAGAATACACTTTACATCCTTCAAGTAGATAATAAAAGTAATTTCTATTCAGAAGAAAAAATTAGGATAAACGGAATCAATCTCGCCTGTAATTACAAGGATACAACCCTTTTAATTTTAAATTATAAACGAACACCACTTTTAATTTCAAACCTACTTACATAAACATCCCTATAGTTTTATTGTATCTACAAATAAGTCCATATAATTTTTTCCTAAAATACCCTAACAGTTTGTACGTAAGAAATTGTCAAGCGCTTATTTATAAAAATTATAGCATGCTATCGGCATGAATTTCTCATAAAAAGTGCAAGTTGTGAGAGTATTTTTTAAAGAATATACATGCACTTATTTGTAGATAAAATAAAACTTTTAGGAGTTTTCATGTGAGAGATTCGAAAGTTAAAACTAGAGAGGACATTTATATAATTAAGTCAAACAAGAGAAGAAGTTTGTGTAATTGACAAAAAAAACTTACTAAATTTATGAAACTACTTTACAAGTCATAAAAGAAAATATAATAAATTAACTTACCTAAAATCATTGCTGTGGAGAATCTTAGATCAAACCACCTCATACTTGTCACCAGCATCAATAGAACAATGTGTGAGCTATTTGTTCTTCATTCACATAAAATCATTTAAGTCTTTCTCCTCTTTGGTTGCTGATAAATATTTTAGAGAGAGTTGTTTTAGTAAGTTTTTACTAAATATACAGGGTTACATAGCTAAGATGAATAGTTTATGGGGTGTTAAAAGGTAAGTGGTCAAGATAAGAATGAGTAATTTTCTTAGTTGTGAGAAAGTGCTGGGGAGAAGAAAACGCTTTGGATTAACCAAACTTAAAAAAAATAACTAAACGTTTTTTTCCCATTATTTTTCCCAAAAATAAATTTTATCATTTTTACTCAAAATCATTGAATAAGTGTAGAAACTTTGATCACTTTAATACTTATTATATTTATTTTTCCTATGCTTCAAGATTTAAAAAAAATATTATATAGCACCGCGAATGAGTTGTCGTCGTATATGCTCTCATTTTAGATGTGGTAAATGGATATTTATGAAGAAGAGTATGTCGCAAGGTGTATGAGTGATCTCATACCACCTGTATTATCATGTCATAAGCACATTGATGCTATACAACATTGTTCTATTTTCTATAGCGTTGCTGTGTAGCACCTGGTGCTTGACACTACATTATCTGATGATTTTAAGCGGTAAGAGACACACATTCAGGTTATAATTGAAAATATAACTCTTTATTATATGTCAATGTGAGACCTCATAAATGGACAACTAATAGTAGCGATGAGTTTTCACAAAATAACCTTTCTCACTAAGTATAGCCCAAATTGTTTTTCTAGGAATTTAGAGAGGAAAAATATATGAAGAGGAGAAATAATTTTGGCTTTTGGTGTCTGTCAAAATGAAAGGTCTTGGTATTTATAGGCTTAAAAAAGTTCAAGTTGGAGGCAAAATGTGAAAAATGTGAGAGGTAACATGTAAAAAAATGCTAGCCTAACTAGTTTATTTTTTTACTCGTAGTTCATTTTTAGTCTTCTAAAAAACCTATTCGATAGTATAGATAGAGAAATGCAGTTTTTAGATTTTTAGTGTTTGGACATGTATAATCTTTTTCTTAGATAGGGATAGAGTTTATGGAGTGGAATTTCTAAAAGTATTTCAAGTTTAATAAATACAAATAATCTTATGTGAGTTACTAGAATATTAAAAAAATTACATTGAATACATAAAATATGATTTGCAGTCTTCATGAATTTGACTAATTCTAGATGTCGTGTTTTTCTATAGACTTACTAAATTTATCGGTAGTCTTTTAATGCTTTGCTATCATTAAAACTATCTCATAAAGGTTTAGGGTCAACAACTTCATATCTTATCAGTCTTCAAACCTAACCCAACAATAGCCAATTATTCTATTTAGGAGTTAAAGCTAAATATTCAAGCTCAACCTACAAGTTTCCAATGCGCGTTCGTCTTGTCAAATACCTAGGTGCCCATATTACCATCCAAACTATCTGAGGCAGCCTGTGATACACTGAGGGACAAAATTACCCAAAGAATCAAGTGATAGGAAAGTAGGTTATTTCTTTTTACTGGTAGGCTCTTGTCAATTTTCATTCAGAATTATTGGTTGGTCTTTTCACTTTGTTGTATTCAAGAACTTTCAGTGGACTATATCTTATGAGAAGCATAGTGATGCTAAAGTTACATGATATGATATATGTAAAATTGTTGAAAATATAGAGATCCTGGTAAAGAATCTCTGATTATGAAACTTAGCAATTGTATTAAACATGTTTGATTTCTGGTTTGTCTCACTAGTGGCTCGCTTTAGATTGTATGATGCAAAACCCGCATTCTTATTGACCATTCTTATTTATATTTTGAAACTTCAGTCCAATCCTTCATGGACTTGGAGGAAACTGCTCCAGTTGAGGAATCTAATGACAAGTAGATGCCATATTAGAATTAGCGATGGTTATGACAAACCTCCTCATTGACCATTGGCATTCATTTGGTATCCTTTTACAAAAAAAAATTGATTTGTTGATCCATCTTACTAGATGGTCAATGGAAACGAAGGTTAATATTACTATAAAATCTAGTTGTTGGATGGCCTCCTAGAAACTCCCATGCACTAGTGGAGCTCTAGAACTTTATCCCTATGTTGCCTCCTCCACGAGTAAATTGATCTATTGTTCTTTGGGTCAAGATAGAACAATTAGAATCTGGTATATTCTAGGTTGCTAGTGCATGCACAAAATTTCGTAGACTTGATGACCCTTATGTTCTTTGACATAAAGTGGTACTTTAGGCATATCCCCAAATGCGGCTTCATTTCCTTGCTATTTTGACACGTATTTTTACTGATTTGTTTATTTTGTATGCATTAAAAGAAATGGTAGATGTGCTAAGGGACTTTTGAGAGATAGCATAGTCATTCCCAGACGTATAGTTAAAACTATTAGAGAAAGATTATTGATACTAAATGTATAACAAGATTTGAAATGAAAATCAGGCTCCAAATCTAATTGGAACTGCCTGACTCTATTTTTATGTGAGAAGTCCAAGTCATAAGTTTTGTTTTCAAGTGTCCTAGCTCATTGTTAAGATTGTTTTCATCTTTTATGTACCTGTAATATGCCTCTAGTATAATTGTATTTATTTGATCGAAGTATATTTACATTTTCTTAAAAAGAAAATATAAACATGACATATATAGGCTCCTGGGGTTTGTTCATCTTGATTTTTTATATTTGTTCAAGGAAAAATATTGTATTGCTAATTCACACTTTATACAAATTCTTTTATATATGTAAATCATGTTAGTTTTCTCCTCATTGTATTATTGATTTTTCATTTCAAAATATCCAATTCAAACTTTCCATCATTTTCAACTCTTCAATGCGTCAATCTACTAAGGCAATTAGCTCAGTTAATCATAATGAGACATTATATCTATGGGATAAGGGATTTAATTCTTAAAAATTCACCTTTTCATTTAACAAAAATAACTTTTAAAAAATCCAAATCTAAGAATGTTTAGAAGTTCTCTAGTTTATTAAAAAATAAAAGTGAATGAGATTTACATATGAGAATGAAATCTAATTTGAACTTTATTGAATAGTTAAACAATAATATTTTTCGGTTCCAACATGCTAATTAAACTCTGCTTGATAAACTAATCTCAGATCTTTCAATATGAGTTTCTCCATGATTGCTCTCAACAATATTTATGCCCTTGTACCACTTTGCACAAAACACATAAACAAGAAAGTCAATGACAGTAAAGCCTCCAATAAGGAAGTAAAACCTATCCATATTCCTAGTGTCAAGATCAGCAGGAATCCAACCCGGCTTATCCCCAGTTTTAGTAATCCCCACCACTACATTAACCAATAAGCTGCTAACAAAATTTTCCAATGAAATTGATGCCATACAAAGTGAACTACCAAAGCTTTTTATCTCATCTGGTGCTTGTCCATTGAAAAACTCTAATTGACCCACATACATAAACACCTCAGAAGCACCCACAAGTACATACTGCGGGATTTGCCAAAAATATACTTAATGAGCTTTCCTTTGCACCAGGGACAAAGGTCTTTGTATTTATAGGCTTGATAAAGTACATGTTGAAGGTGAAATGAGAAAAATGTGAGAGGCAACATGTGAAAAGTGTGAGAGGCAACATGTGAAAAGTGTGAGAGGCAACATGTCAAAAATGTTTGCCTAATTAGCTTCTTTCTTTACTAGTCTTTCTTTTTAGTCTTTGAAAAATTCTATTTGATAGATTAGACAGAGAAATACAAATACAGTTCTTAGATTTTTAACATTTGGACAAGTATAGTCTTTTTACTAGATTGGGATAGAGTATATGGAGAGATATGGTGTTTTACAACATACTTGATTAAATTTATTAGTAGTCTTTCAATGCTTTGCTATCATCAAACCATCTCATAGAGTTTTAGGGTCACCAATTTTATATCTTGTCAGGCTTAAAACCTAACCCAACAAGAGTTAGTTATTCTATTTAGGAGTTAAAGCTAAATATTCAAGCTCAAATTGGTTGCTATAAGTTTCCAATGCTTACTCATCCTTTCAAATACTCGGGTACCCCTATTACCATATAAACTGTCTGAGGTAGCCTGTGATACATTGAGGGACATAATTACTAGAAGAATCAAGAGATAGGAAAGTAGGTTATTTCCTTTTGTTGGTAGGCTTTTGTCGATTTCCATTCATAATTTTTGTTTGGCCTTTTCACTTTGTTGTAGTCAAGAACGTTCAGTGGACTTAATCTGATAAGTAGTGGTGCCAAAGTTGCATGATAGGATGTATGTAAACTTGTTGAAAATATAGAGATCTTGGTAAAGAATCTCTGAATATGGAACTTAGCAATTGTATTAAACATGCTTAATTTCTTGTTTGTCTCACTAGTGGCACGATTTGGATTGCATGGTCATTCTTAATGACCATTCTTATATATATTATGAAACTTCAGTCCAATCCTTCATGGACTTGGAGGAAGGTGCTCCAGTAGAGGAATCTAATGACAAGTAGATGCCATATTAAAATTAGGATGATTATGCTACAAACCACCTCGCTGATCATTGGCATTCATTTGCTATCCTGCTACAAAATTTTGTTGATTCTTGATTAGTCTTACAAGATGGTCAATGGAAACAAAGGTCAATATTGCTATAAAATCTAGTTCTTGGAAATGGCCTCCTAGACACTCTCATGCACTTGTGGAACTCTCATGCACTTTTGGAGCTGAGGAACTTTATCCCCATATATGTTACGTCCTCCGCAAGTAAAGTGTTTTGGGTCAGGACAAAACAACTAGAGTCTGGTAAATTCTAGGTTACCAATGCATTTACAACATTTCAGGGACTTGATGACCCTTATGTTCTTTTGATATAAACTATTTTGGTTCTTTGGACATATCCCAAAATGCACTGACATTTGCTTGCTATTTTGAAACTTATTTTTACTGATTGTCTATTTTATATGAATTGAAAGAAATGGTAGATTTTTTTAGGGACGTTTGAAGGATAGCAAAGTCATTCACTAACGTATAGTTAAAATTGTTAGAGAAAGATTATCGATACCAAAGGCATAATGAGATTTGAAATGAAAATCAAGCTCCAAATCTAGTTAGAATTGTGTGATGACTCTATTTTTATATGAGATGTCCAAGTCATAGGTTTTGTTTTTTGTCTCCTAGCTCATTGTTAGGATTGTTCTCATCTTTTGGATATCTGCAATATGCCTCTAGTATAGTTGTATTTATTTGGTTGAAATATATTTACATTTTCTTTATAAAAAAAAGTAAGCATGACATGTATAAGCTCTTGGGTTTTTTTTATACTTGTTCCGGAGAAAATATTTGTATTGCTAATTCGAACTTCATACAAATTATTTTATGTGAATCATGTAAGTTTTCTCTTCATTGTATTGTTGAATCTTCATTCAAAATTTCCCAATACAAACTTTCCATCCTCTTCAACTTTTTAATGCGTCGATCTACTAGGACAATTAGTACGGTTAATCATAGTGAGATATTATATTCATATGATATGACTTTTTATAACAACAAATTCACCTTTCCATTTGACAAGAAGACTCTTTACATCCAAATCTGAGAATGCTAGAAAATTCTATATTTTATGAACGAAACGAAAATGCATGAGATTTACATATGAAAATGAAATCTAATTTGAGCTTCATTGAATAGTTAAACAATTTATATTTTTCAATTTTACAAGGCTAATTAAACTCTGCTTGACAAATAAGTTTCTAATCTTTCAATCTGACTTACTCCATCACTGCTCTCATCAAAATTGATACCCTTGTACCACTTTGCACAAAACACATAAACAACAAAGTCAATGAAAATCAGGCCTGCAATAAGGAAGTAAAACCTATCCATGTGCCCAGTGTCAAGATCATCAAGGACCAACCAGGCTTATTCCAGTTTTAGTAATCCTCACCACAACATTAACCAATAAGCTACTAACAAAATTCTCAATGAAATTGATTCCATACAAAGTGAACTTCCAAAGCTTTTTATCCCATATGGTGTTTGTCCATTAAAAAACCCCAACTGACCTACATACATAAACACCTACGAGTACATAGTGTGGGATTTCCCAAAATATACTCAATGAGCTTTCTTTTGCATCAGGGACAACATGTTTGAGCTGTTCTAGCTCGTTTAAACCAATTGCAACCATGGCTAACAAATCGATAATGATTCCAATCCCCATCTGTTGAATCTTGGTTAAGCCCTTAGGGTTTCCACTTAATCTTCCTGCTAATGAAACGAGGAATTGTCTATAGATGTCGGTGCAAACTAGGACACTGCATATGTCGAATGCAAACATGCTGGCAGCTGCGACATGGAAGTTTCCTAGGGTTGGGTCCATGACTGCTCCTTTTTCAACAAATAGGGAAGCCGTTTCAGTGAAGATTTCATAATGACTATAATGCAAAGCCAAATGGGTACATTGTGCATTTTGCTTCTTCAACTTAGGTCACACTCCATAGCCTCCATGGATCCTTTTTATTATGCTCATCATTCTCTGTCCTTGTTGCTGCTTTATCGAAAAACCTAATAATTATCATTACAACAAACACTTTTGAGTAAAGAATTAGAAATAATAGTCTTGTATATCAATAAATTTTTGGGTGTAATTTCAAGTTTTGTCGTTTCAATCCCTCTATTAATCTCTGTTAGGTTCTAAAAACAAGTTATGCATGCAAAAACAACTTAGTCAAACTTCTTTATACAACTTGTTTTTTTGTGTGTGCAAGTCATGTGTAGACAATTAAACCTAAGGATAGGCCGTATGGTTGGAATTGCAGCCAACTTCAAAATGTATGGAAAAATTAAACGAAATTAAGATTGTAGGAACTAACTGGCAACCGACCCAAATTAAAACATCCAAATTGACAAATTTAAAATTGTGATGACCAAATTAACAACTTGACCAAAATTTTGAAGACTACAATTTAGTGAATTGGGAAAACAGGAATTAGGAAAAGCTATTTAAGAAAAAATATAGGCCTAACATTTTAAAATTTGAAGTTTTTGTGACTTCCGAAAAATAGGTTATTTTTTACATTTTCACACCTCTCCAAATATTTTTTCTTGTAAAATTTAAATGCTCAGGTTGCTAAGTTAGAGTGTTCAGGTAGTGACCTAATAAAATAGTCCAAGTAGTTTATCTTCAATATTCAAGTAGTTTTCAAGTAGCTATAAAACAATGTTCAAAGTAATATCCAAGTAGCTACTTGAAATGTTCCAAGTTCTATCGAATGAGCCACTTGTAATTTTCATAACGATATTTTCATATTTCAAGTAGATAATGAGAGTAATTTCTCTTCAGAAGAAAAATTTAAGGTAAAACTACATCAGTCTCATCTATAGTTTACTTTGCTTATCTATAAACACTCCCTCAAATTTTAAAAATACTCGTAGAAATTAAACTTCTCGAACTCAAATTCTAGAAACCTTAAAACAAACATGAAAATGATATTAAATAGCTAATGAATAACCGTAAATATGCAGCCGCAATAGAATGAGGAGACCATCAAAATCTTCTTTTTTTGAAGTTTAGTTCCAGTCAATGAGCAAAGATAAATAGTTTCAGTCCATTAGCTGCCGTTAGTAGCAGTAGCATTATCTTGATCAAGAACTCTGGGTATGAACAATACTAAATTTACTCCAACACCAAAGAATGTCAATGTTGCTAGGCCTTGATTCACGGCAATATATATAAAAGTTGAATTATTACACAAAACAACATTACGTCCACTTTGCTTCATATAGTTAAATCAAGGACTATAAGTATGAAAGTTAGGGTAGAATACAGTTTACATCCTTCAATTTTTATTAAGTTGTCAGATTCAGTCGATATAATTTCGAATGGTATCAATTTAGTCTATATAATTTTAGTTTTTCTCAGTTTAGTTAATTCTTACTTTCTGAACTTGACTGCAGTCAAAACTCTACGTTTATCTTCATTAGATTCAATCGTGTAGAGTTACTAAAAAAGTGTTCACTAGACGTGCACAACTAGTTTCTACACTAAACCAATATAGAACCAAGTGTTTAAATTTTAGTTAATTTTAAAATGTAGAGACTAAACCAACGATATTTAAATTATATGGACTAAATTAGCAGATCTGTAGATCTGAAATTATAAGGATCAAATTGATGAATGGATAAAATTTGGAGAATGTAAACTATATTTCATACAAATATATTACCACACTAGCTTGTTTTTCCCGATCATCTGTTTTGGCAAGTGAGAAAAAGAAAATATAAGTCAAGTTGCGTTATTTATGGTAAAACATGAGGTTAATTTATAACATCAAGAAGTACAATGATTGAAAAATAATTTAGCGAAATAACTCATTAATTTCTTCACCTCAAGGGAATCGCCCACGTTGTTAGCTCTATTCATATATAAAGTAATTAACATTTGATTTCCTCTTCACAAGATTAAAAAAAAAATTTGAGATCTATATAACATTGCAACAAAATTATAATTAACATTATAAGTACTTAGTTTAATTAAAAAATTAAACTCTTTAAACCAGATAAGTGATGATTTTCTGAATGTTTAAAACATATTTGTACGAAAAATATCATAGATTTTTTACAATGATAAAAAATTAATTAAATGTTTTTAATAAAAGAAACAAAATAAAAGTTTGGCAATGTTATGCATTATTAAATAATTACCTTTGCAGTATTCAGTATTCAGCTACCTCCAAAGTAATTAACCCTGGAGATTTCACAGAGCTCGGGCGACGGCAGAAATAGTTAGTTACAAATAGATACAAAGAATCTAATCTTGAAAACGCTAACCTTAGTACTAAATTATAATGGAGAGTCTGTTTCTATGTATCATTAAGAAGATGAGCCACTGTTTCTTAATGTTATGTGATCAAAGATAAAACAATGATTGACAATTCGTTCTTCATTTCATAGAAAATATCTAACTCTCTCTCTTTTTGACTGATAAACATATAAGAATGGAGTTGTTTTAGGAAGTTTTACGAAATATAGAGGGTTACATAATCAAACTACTGAAAAAGTTTTAAGCAATAAAACGAAGTGTTAAAAGATGAGAAATGGTCAAACGATAAGAATGAGTAAATTTCTCTTAGTTTAGAACAAGAAAAAGGGAGAAGAAATGGTTGGATAACTAACTTTTGAAAGAAACGTTTTTCCTTAATTTTACTAAAGATGAGGTTATATACTTTTTGAAAGTTCTACAGTATATGAGATGTACCAATACAAGGGGTTTATTGACCCTTGGATCCATGTGGACTACACATAATGTGATCCATTCAATAGACCCCTTGTACGGTATGCCTATATTCCGTAACAATACCCTAGATCTTATCTATCCCATATCTTATATTATCAGTATAAAGTTAGGAATGTTTCTCAAAATGTGGCTAGAGTCATGCCTACATTTATGCCAAGTGTTATTACTGACTTAAACTCTTAGTAATATATGGAATAAACAATATATCAATTAAATTTAATATCTATAAAGTTATGTATAAATAACTCATGAGTCATATTATCATACAGTATTTATACTAGTAGGTGTGTTAAATAACCATTGAATCATATTCTTATACTGATATAGGGTATGTACTGTAAAACTTTCCTAAAGATACCTCTAACTTATTATACCACGTGGTCATACTCTATGTCACATGTTAAAAAACCATTAATTATGAATTTAATATATAGATTAAATCTAGATATATATAGATTATCAAATGTATTTAAGAATAATAACACACCCATAATTAATTTAAATTGATTTGTGAATTTAAAACCATGTTTAATTTCATATAATTAATTTTTAATTGAAAGTAGGATTGATAGCTGAACATTCTATTCCCTAATTTTGTTCTAATGATTTAGAGAGTAAGAATGTATGAAGAAGAGAAATAATTTAAGCTTTTAGTGTCTATCCAAATGAACAAACGGTCTTGGTATTTATAGGCTTTAAAAAGTACAAGTTGGATGCAAAATGAGAAAATTGTGAGAGGTAATATGTGAAATGTGTGAGAAGGAACATGTCAAAAATGCTTGCCTAATTTCTTTATTTCCTTTTAGTCTTCTAAAAATCCTATTTGATAGTTTGACAGAGAAATGAAATTTTTAGATTTTTAATGTTTGGACAAGTATAGTCTTTTGCTAGATAGGGATAGTGTATGTGGAGTGTGATATTCTTAAAACTACTTCGAGCTTAATAAATACAAATAATCTTATGTTCGCTAGTAGAAAATTAAAAATTACATTAAACACAAAATATTTTCATGATTTACAGTCTTCATGAATTTGACTAACTCTAGATGTGGTAATTTCCTGCATGTTTATTAAATTTATTAGTAGTCTTTCAATGCTTTTCTATCATTAAAACTATCATATAGAGTTTTAGGGTCAACAATTTCATATCTTGCTGCCAGGCTTAAAACCTAACCCGACAAGAGTCAGTAATTCTATTTAAGAGTTACAAGCTAAATATCCAAGCACAAATTGGTTGCTACAAGTTTCCAATGTGCACTCGTCTTGTCAATTACTCGGGTGTCCATATTACCATCCAAATTATTTGAGGTAGTCTGTGATACACTGAGGGACTGAATTACTAAAAGAATCAAGAGATATGAAATTAGGTTATTTCTCTCTGCTGTGGCTCTTGTCGATTTCCATTCATAATTATTGGTTGGCCTTTTCACTTTATTGTAGTCACGAACTTATAGTAAATTGTATTTGATGAGAACTATGGTGGTGCCAAAGTTGAATGATATGGTGTATGTAAACTTGTTGAAAATATAGATATCTTGGCAAATAATATCTAAATATGGAACTTAGCAATTGTATTAAACATGTGTGATTTCTGGTTTGTCTCACTAGTGGCTCGCTTTGGATTGTATGGTGTAAAACCCACATTCTTAATGATCATTCTTATTTGTATTATGAAACTTCAGTCCAATCCTTCATGGACTTGGAGGAAGCTGCTCCCGTAGACGGCATATTAGAATTACTAATGGTTATGCTACAAACCTCCTTACTGACCTTTAGCATTCATTTGGTATCTTGCTGCACAAATTTTGGTTGATTCATTGATCCATCTTACTAGATGGTCAATGGAAACAAAGGTTAATATTGCTATAAAATCTAGTTGTTGGAAATGGCCTCCTAGAAACTCTCATGCACTTGTGGAGCTCAGGAACTTTAGCCCCATTTCGCCTCCTCCACAAGTAAAATCTATTTCTATTGGGTTAGGACAAACTAATTTGTGTCTGGTGAATTCTATGCTGCTGCACATATAATATTTCATGGATTTGATGACCCTCATGTTCTTTGACATAAATTATGGTGGTTCCTTGGACATATCCGCAAATGCAGCTTCATTTGCTGGGAAGCTGTAAAAAAAACAAATTAGTCACTAAGGAAATATGCTGAACTGTAATAAATATTGTTACCCTAGACTACCTTTTTTGGTGCCCAAGGTCATAAGTCTGTGGAGCACCTATTTTGCACCTGCTTCCTCCTGAAATCCATCCTAATTCTTCTCTCGAGACCTATGTGGTATGTCCTGCAGTTACCCTACTTTAGTAGCTCCTCCTCAAGTGTTTCTTGGCTCAATGCGAGAGCAGGAATGTTAGATCCATCTATTCTGAAACTTATTTTTACTGATTTATTTATTTTGTATGGATTAAAAGACATTATAGATATTTTGGGGAAGTTTTGAGAGATAGCAAAATCATTTCTCTCATGTACCGTTAAAACTATTAGAGAAAGATTATCGATACCAAAGGCATTATGGGATTTAAAATGAATATTAGGCTGCAAATTTAATGGGAACTTCCAGACTCTAGTTTTATGTGAGGGGTCCAAGTCATTAGGCTTTGTTTTATGTGTCCTAGTTGTTTGTTAAAACTGATCTCATCTTTTTATGTACCTGCAATATGTCACTAATATAGATGTATTTATTTAGTTGAAATATATTTACATCTTTTTAAAGAAAACATGACATATATAAGCTCCTGGATTTTTTTAATTTTGATTTTTATACTTATCAAGGGAAAATATTTGTATTGCTAATTAACACTTTATACACATTCTTTTATGTAAATCATGTTAGTTTTCTCTTCATTATATTGTTGATTTTCTAATCTAAAATACCCAATCCAAACTTTCTATCCCTTCAACTCTTCAATAAGTCAATCTACTAGGGCAACTAGCTAATCATAGTGAAACATTATCTTCACATGATATGAAACTTTATTCCAAAAAATGAACCTTTCCAATCGACAAAATATCCTTAAAAACATCCAACTATGAGAATGATTGAAAGTTCTCTAATTTATGAACAAAAGAGAAATGAATGAAATTTAAACACGAGCATGAAATCTAATGTGAACTTCATGGGAAGTTAAACAATTCATATATTTTGGTTCTCACAATGCTAGTCAAACTTTGCTTGACAAACCAATCTCTGATCTTTCAATCTGACTTTCTCCATCACTGCTTTCATTCAAGATTGATACCCTTGTACCACTTTGCACAAAACACATAAACAAGAAACTCAATGACAGTAAGGCCTCCAATAAGGAAGTAAAACATATCTATATGCCCAATGTTAAGATCAGCAGGGATCCAACCCGGCTTATCCCCCGTTTTAGTAATCCCCATCATCACATTAACCAATAAGCTGCTAACAAAATTTCCCAATGAAATTGATGCCATGCAAAGTGAACTCCTAAAGCTTTTTATCCCATCTGGTGCTTGTCCATTGAAAAACTCCAATTGACCTACATACATAAACACCTCAGAAGCACCCACAAGTACATACTGCGGGATTTGCCAAAATATACTTAATGAGCTTTCCTTTGCACCAGGCACAACATGTTTAAGCCGTTCAAGCTCAGTTAAACCAGCTGCGACCATTGCTAACAAACCGTAATGATTCTGATCCCCATCCGTTGAAGCTCGGTTAGGCCTTTAGGGTTTCCACTTAATCTTCCGGCTATTGGAACGAGGATTTGTCTATAGATGCCGGTGCATACTAGGACACTGCATATGTCGAATGCTAACATGCTGGTAGCTAGGACATGGAAGTTTCCTAGGGTCGGATTCATGGCTGCTCCTTGTTCAAATAATAAGGAAGCCATTTGAGTGAAGATTACAGAATAAATTATAGTGCAAAGCGAAATTGGTAACATCCTGAGTATGCATTTTGCTTCTTCAACTTGAGTCACACTACATAGCCTCCACGGGTCCTTTTTATTATGCTTCTCATTCTCTTTCATCGTTGCTGCTTTATCCAAAAACCTAGTAATTATCATTACAACAAACACATTTGAGTAAAGACTTAGACGTAATAGTCTTGTAAATCAATAAAATTTAGTGTGCAATTTCAAGTTGTATCATTTTGGTCCTTATAACTTTAATTCTATCTATTGACTCCTTACATTTAGAAATTAACTGTAAATTTCAATCCCTCTATTAGTAGGTCCTAAAAAGTAAAATCAAGTTATGCATGCAAAAACAACTTAGTCAAGTTCCTTTATACAACTTGTTTTTTGTGTCTGCAAGTCATGTGTACACCATTAAACCTAAGGATAGGGCGTGTGGTTGGAATTGTAGCCAACTTCAAAATAGATGAAATCTAGTCCAATACTAAATTAAGAAAAGTGGTCCAAGGACTAAAAAAGTAAAAAGTGAAAAAAAAAGACAAAGTAAAAAAGGCAAACCTTAATTTTGCCTATAAATAGGGATGATGTCTTCACTTGAGGTGGGTATTTTTGGAGTGGAGAAAAGGAAGTCATTTGTTTAGAGTGAGAAAGAGAGGGATTGGAGTGAGAAAGAGAGGTGATTTTAGAGAGAGGAAGATGTTCTACAGTTCTATTACTTTCATCTTCTTCCATTCTTTTTCTTAAGTGGCTTAAATGTCTTGTACATTTGCTCATAATATATCTTGTTCATATCTCTTCTTCATATTCATATAGTTGATATCTTTTGTATCTTTTTTCCATACATAAGTTGATTGTTCATTCTTTATCATTTCTCCTACTTTAAACCTTAAGCCTTTAATTTCATGCATTGATGATTTCTTTACAATTTGGATAATGAGATGTCTTTGTCATCAACTCAATTAATGAGGATGAGGATAAAGCTTTTGAGGGGTGAAAAAATTAACTCAATGTGAATCAACCTTTTAATGGGTTGAAAGTGTACACTTGATGCAAAGATCCCCTAGGATAATTTCTCACACATAACAATGCATAAAATATATAGTAAAAAATCTCTACAAGATTATGCAAATATCTAAGTTTTTTGAAATTTTCAATTTTACTACAAGTCTTTTCTTTTTAAAAAATTATGTTCATAATTTTTGTGACACTTCTTTGAAATAATTATCATCCATGATCATCACCTTTTCTATTTGATTAGAAATGACTAATAAGGGAAGGAAGGAAAATGGTATTTACAAAAAATAAAAAATGGACATATTTATGTAAAAAAATCTATTATTTTTCATCATTTTTCTTTCAATTTTTTTTCATTTATTTATTTATTTAATAATATTATTATTATTACTATTATTATTATTATTATTATTATATAGTAATATATTATTTTATAAAAAAAAAGTAAAAAGGAGATTTTCCTCCGTTGCAAATAATTTCAACAGAGGAAAATCTCCTTTGTCTGAACATTTGCAACAGAGGAAGCTTTCCTCTGTTGCTCACAGTTGCAACGACGAAAGTCTTCCTCTATTACAGCTGGAAAAGCCACGGTATTACCGTGGCCTTTCCTTAATTTTTTTTTGTTTAAATTTCTTTTTTTTTCTTTTTCTTTCATTTATTACATAGTGTTGTTTTTTTACTTTATGCTTGCATGTATTATTTTTTTATGCATTTTTTAAATAACCTCAATATTTTATGTTTTCTATAATTTGACATCTTATAACTTTATCTCTATTCTTTTACTTCCCTTTTGTTGTAATTATTAACATTTATTATCTTTACATTATTTATTTCTTTAGCATTTTTATATCGTCATGCTTATAATGTGATTCTTGCATTATTCCCTTATTATTAGAGCTAATGTTCATGTATGTGTGGATTATATTTTTTTTACAATTAGATTTAAATTTTGTTACTTCCATTATTTAATTTTCACTAAACAAAAGCCGACGACAGACTTTGAGCTTTTCGAGATACCAAACTTCTTGAACTACTGAGGTGAGGAGTTATTCTAGGGATAACGAGAATAACTCTAAAAATGCTTTGATTTAAAAGGATACAAGAATATAAAAAATAATTTCTCAATAGTCTTTGAACCACCCATTAAAGGTAATTTATTTTGTTCATTTTTATGATACAAAATGCACCAAATGGGACGTTCAAAAATGAATTTCTTTAACCTTTGCCTTAAAATAAAAATTGGATAAGATTTGATTAAATTTGGTAACCATTTTATAATGGGTCTTGTGGGGTGCTAATACCTTCTCACACACAAACGACTCCCGAACCAACTTTGAGTTTTCGTACACCAAAATTTTCATCTTAAAATTGTGTGACCAATCACACCCTAAAATGATTGGTGGCGACTCCAAATTTCTTTTTCATGCAAAAAATGTTTTTTTAATCGCCGCTCCGCGTCGCGTGCACGTTGCAACAGCTTGGCGACTCCACTGGGGAGGCAATCAGTCTAACCATTTTTAGATCGATAAAGAGTCAAGCTAAAAATTTATCACATGTTGTCCTTGTATAGCTCTTTGTTTGTTTATTTGATTCATTGTTTTTCTTTTTCATGCTTATAGTTGTATAAAGTTTGTTTTTAGATGTATGTTTGTTTGCATAGCAAGAATGAGTAGTGGAATGTCTTCATAGAATTGAGGTTTCCGTGCAGGCTCATGAAATTTCTCACTCAGGTCGGCCCTTTCGAAATACCGTTTGGGGGCCCCTGTTACTCTATTCAGATAACAGTGTGGACAACCTGGGAGCCTATTAAGATATTTTTAGAGCCCAACCACACATGTATTATGTTTTTAGACCCCACATCATGACCAACGTTAGATTTCTGCTGAAATCATGATTAATTTTGTGCATGTATATATGTCTTGTGTCACTTAAACATGTCTTTTCTTCATTATTTTGCTTCTAACTTCATCTTTCTGTTTTGCATACGTTCATCATGCTGCATAATGGGATTGTAAGAAATATTCAATTCATTCATATGAGACCATGACTCCCACTTTGAGTGTGATAGAAGACCAAGTTACGGTAGCCCAATGGTTAGAGGAATCGTAGAAACATAAAGGAGATTGTCTGAAAAAGGAAGACGTTGTTCTTCTACCATCAATCACTAAGATAGAGTTCTCACGCATTGACTTGGAGAGGTCGAAGAAGATATGAGAGGATTTTTCACCAGAGTAGAAAAGTTTGTTTGTCAGAAAATATGGTCACATAGCTTATCTGTTGTATATTGTAGTCAACGTTCCCGTCCTTGAAGCTTTAATGCATTTATGGGTCCCTCATTATAGATGTTTCACCTTCAGAATAATCGATCTTACTCCCACAATTGAAGAATATCAAGCACTACTGAATGTCCCGTTGCAAAATGTAGACAGTTTATAACTATGACAAAAAGCTCACATTGAAGAGAGCTTTGTCTAAGCTCTCGGGTACTGTCCATGCATCTGAGATTGAGAAAAGGTTGAAATTTAAAGGGGGGAAATGAGTGTGTGCCCTTGGATTACCTCTTAAATCACACTAAAATTTCTTGAAGGATGATAAGGGCATGACTCTTTATGCTCTGTGTATTTATGGCACCGTATTATTTCCAAAGATCCAAGGTTATATGGACGAAAAAGTGATAAAAATGTTCCTTCAAGTCAAACATGGTGTTAACCCTGTTATCTCAATTCTCATTGAGACTATCCGTTCTTTGAATCACATCCGAGTGTCTGGAAAAGGAAAGTTCATCGGCTCTTCAACTCTTTTGTGTATTTGGATTCTCAGCCATCTTAGATGTCCACTAGATTTCAAATGTCCTCAAGTTAAGTTCTCAAGTTCATGGATGAGGAAGAGGATCCCTATTGCAGAATTTGGAATGGCAAAATGGAATCAGCAGTTTCCCACAAAAGGGACTTGGCTCTCATACCTATCCAAGTTGAAAGATGAGGATGTTATTTGGAAAGCCCATTGGATGCCTTTAACACCAATGATCTACAGATGTGGTGATTTTCAATGGCTTCCGCTCCCGGGACCATGGGGTTGTACTAGTTATGCTCCACTAATGGCACTCCGTCAATTATACATGAGACACTTTGTCCCCACCACGCATGCATTGAAGGATATTGAAGTTAGTTACGATTCTCAAGAAATTGAACAAAAACTGCAGCAGCTGATTGGAGCTTGGTAAATAACGAGAAGGATGCGAAATGAGAAGAATCGCATGAACTGCACAAAGGAGTATGAAGCATGGCTTGAGAGTAGAAACTAAGTAATTATTGCCTACCAGTTGAGGATGTACCATCAGCCAAATCACTGGAAGTTCATCAAAAAATTGTTAAAAATGAGGAGCTAGATGAGTTATATAAAGAGCGTAAAAAAGTTCTAGCTCTCTTGGAAGAAAACAAACGTCTAGCAGTCGAGGCAAATTTGTCTGAGAAACACAGAATCGAAGCTGAAGAACGGCTCAAAGAGTTGAGAAATAAGGTTGAGGATCGGGCATATCTGAAACGAAAAAACTCAGAGTTGGGAACTAACACTCGCCAATTGAGCAACAAAGTTAGAAAGATGGAAGAAGACAATGAGAACTTGCGATGGGTAATCTACGAACAAGAGGATCAAATCGTGAAGTTAAAGAGGAAAAATAAACTGGCACGAGAAATTTTAGAAGAGGTGAAGGGAACTGTTGATAAGAAAAATACGTACTTCGTCGAGTTAGAAGAGCAATTTGACGCATTACGACGAATCGCTGATAATTTACAAGTTGATTTAGAGAATCAGAAAGTTAAGAAGACTGAGTCAACAAATGATTTTGAAGAATTATTGAAAGTCATCGCAAGCCTTGAGCACCAAGTTAGAGCTTATCAGAACGTGGTAGAGAGGTTGGCAAGAAACAATGATGCTAATGTCGATATACTGAGATATGATTATCAGTTGCTACAACAAGAGTACAACTCGATTCGAAAACGATCTAGGAAGGCTGTGGAATGGCTTAAAGGCATGGCTGTGAGAGCGGGCAATTTGGCGGAACAAGCTTTATTTTTAAAGAGAAATGACTTGCCCATCCATCCTAATGGGGAGAACTTGTCTAAGTTTTTGGAAGAAGTCAACAGAGATTTGGGTCGTTTTGTATGAACTCATATTGTGAAGTAATATAATTGACTTCTATATACTCAAATGTAGTGGATGGCTCTACTAATTGAATGAAATTGATTACTTTAGAACTTTCACTTTGCAGTATCATTTCTCATGCAGAAATTTACTCTCATTATTTCTTCTTTTTATTTGCAAAAATCTACATCTCATTGCTTTATTTTTATTTATTCTTAAGAAATTTTCAAAAGATAACCCGACAACTTCGATATCCCTATCGAACTCGAGCTCAAGTTAGGGTCATGGACGAGCAAGAAAGAGAGCAATCGTGAGAGGAAATGAAAGAAAAGATTAGGAAGCTAAAAGAGAAAATGGCTAGAGTCCTCGAACTCCTCACCGCAAGTAAGGGAAAGGCCTGTTTTGAAAATCTGCAAGGGGCTCAATCATCACAAAATCAACTGCCAAACGATACTCCACTTTACCCTCCTAGGTTCACTCCAACCTATCAACGTCATCAGGTTGACCAGTTTCAGCATGCTTCACCACCAATAAATATCCAGCATCATCCATTTCCTAATGTCCAGGAAACAATGCAGACAGGGAAAACTGGGTACAACCCATCCGCAATAGCATTTGGTAACAACCAAACTTTCACTTCACAAGGTAAACTCACTAATGAGCCAATCATCATAAAAGATGTTGATGACCCAAAAAATGAAGAATCCTATTACTAAGCCAAGTGACGACCCACGATCGAAAGACAAATTGGACTTTCTAGAGGAGAGATTACGTGCTATTGAAGAATTTGATGTATACAGTACCATTTATGCCACCAAATTATATTTGGTCCTGATGTGAACATCCCACATAAATTCAAATTACCCGAGTTTGAAAAATATGATGGTAGTACGTGCCCCAAAAGTCATCTTATTATGTACTGCAGAAAAATGGTTGCTTCTGCAAATATGATAAGCTGCTTATTCATTTCTTTCAAGATAGCCTAATGGGGGCCGCATCTCGTTGGTATATCCAATTGGATAACCAACATATTCGGAGGTGGAAAGATCTAGCAGATGCTTTTTTAAGACAATATAAATACAACATAGACATAGCCTCTGATCGTTTAGACTTACAAAGGATGGAGAAAAAGCCTACAGAAGGCTTTAAAGAATATGCAAAAAGGTGGAGGGAATTAGCTGCTCAGGTACACCCCCCATTGTCAGACAAGGAGATGGCTGGAATGTTTGTTAACACCTTGAGACCTTTATTCTATGACAGGATGATTGGAAACGCTTCAAACAACTTCTCTGATATCATAGTGATTGGTGAAAGGATTGAGTATGGGATAAAGAATGGAAGAATTTTGAAAATCGTATCAGATACATCATCATTAAAAAGGGGCCTCCATTGAAGCGAAAAGAAGGGTATGTATAGATGATCAATTCCGGGTATCCATCACAACCTGTGAACCCAGGATCATGATTTTCAAAGTATGGGGAAGGACCCAAATCTATGACATCATATGTGGCAAATACCTCACAAATTTCATACAATTATCACTCTCAACAATCAACATTTCAAAACAATCCAAGACCCAATTTCAGACAACCGGCTCGCCAACAAAATGTTGGTCAGGTTGATCAGCCTCTAAGGGGAAATAGGAACAATCAACGTTTTGTCCAATATGATCCGATCCCCATGTCGTATACAGAACTCCTACCACAATTGATAAGGAATAATCAATTGGTGTCAATTCCTTATGAACCTCTACAACCACCATACCCAAAGTAGTATGATCCGACTACTCGCTGTGGGACATTCGACCGGGAATTACACGACATTAAAAGGTAGAGTACAGGCACTTATCAAGGCTGATGCTTGAATTTCAAAAAGGCTAATGTGAATCCAGATATCAATTCTAAACCTCTACCAAATCATGAGAATCCTACCGTAAATGCAATTGAGGAATATTTTTCGTATGTAAATAGGGACGTGGAAGACGTGAGCACGTCAATGGAAACACTTTTCCATCTTCTTTCTAGAGCAAGGTACACCTACCCAACACGCTCAGATGATGAGGGCGTTTATAGGAAGCATATGGATGACTTCGATTTTTTGTTTCATAAGAATGTGATGGGGCATACAATTGAGGAATGTGCTGATTTTAAAATGGAAGTGCAAAAGTTGTTTGATGCAAATATACTTACAATAAGTCATAAAGGAAAAAGGTAATACCAGGAAGATGACTCTTTAGTCCTCATGATAACTAAAGAATCATTTGAAGTTAATGTTGAAATGTCATCCTATATCCCAAAACCTCTCACAATACATTACGAGAAAAAGTCAACTGACACCACTACGTCTTATGCTCCGATGCCTCTCACCATTCAAATATCAGGTGCATTTTCCTACAAAGATTCAAGAGCAATACAATGGACGTACGATTATGAGGTCATTACAAGTGGTAACGATGAAACTTAAGAGCTAAATCCATCTGACCTTGATCTCCCCATAACTAATATTTTGAAAGTAGGTGGGATAACGAGGAGTGGCAGATGTTACACGCGAGAAGTTTTGAAAACGGATAAAAGAGATGAGTTTGAAAGGCAAAGGAAAGGGAAGGCCAAAGAAGGCGACAATAGTCATGAATTCTAAGGAGAGATGCATGGCGGCCAAGTGATACACCCAGATATAATAAGAGGTACGAAGAAAGAAAGAGCAGTGTCTAAAGAAGAAATATGTGAATTTCTAAAGCTTATTAAACAAAGTGAGTATAAGGTGATAGAGCAACTCAATCGCTTACATGCTAGCATATCCTTACTGTCACTTTTTCTTAATTCTGAACCGCACCACCAAGCATTGGTTAAAGTTTTGAACCAAGCATATGTCTGTCATGACATTACGGTGGAGAAGTTGAATGGAATTGTGGGAAATATTACCGCACTCAATTTTATCACTTTCACAGATGATGAAATCCCAGCCGATGGTACTGGGCACACTAGAGCTCTTCATATATCCGTAAAATGTAGGGATTATGTTGTTGCAAAAGTATTGATTGATAACGGCTCATCTCTAACTGTAATGCCAAGATCCACACTAGCAAAGCTCCCTGTGGATGTGACACATATGCGGCCGAGCATGATGATAGTAAGGGCATTCGACGGTACCCGAAGAGAAGTAATTATAGACATAGAGATACCAATTCGAATTGGACCATGCATATTCAATATTATTTTTCAAGTGATGGACACAAATCCATCATACAGTTTCCTTTTGGGTCAACCATGGATGAACTCTGCTGGGGTGGTACCGTCTTCCTTACATCAGAAGCTGAAATTCATAATGGATCATAAACTCATTTGTATATATGAGGAAGAAGATTTATTGGTATCCAAGCCAGCCACCATGCCATATGTCGACGTAGCAGAAGAAGCATTGGAGTGCTCATTTCGATCATTTGAGATTACGAACACCAGGTTTGTTGCTAGCGGAAAACCCTCTCCAACGCCAAACCTATCAAAAGCATCTCAGATGGTTGCAAAGTTGATGATAAACGGGGATACTAGCCAGGTAAGGGACTCGGGAGTGAGCATCAAGGCATAAATAAGTTAATCGACGGGGACAAGAATGAGTAAAGGTATGGACTTGGATATAGACCGACCAAGGCTGATAGAGGGAGAGTGGAAGCTCAAAAGAAAGAAAAGAGGATTGCTAGGCTTGAAAATAGGGAATTCGATGTGGAAATAGCAATCATACCTCATATTTCTAAATCCTTCAAAAGTGGGGGGATTTAATTCAAAGAGCCAGTTACAATAGAGCAATACAATCTTGAGGAAGATATCACCCAGCTTTCAATATCCACAATCTTGGAAAAATCATCAGGTGCAAATACAGAGGACTTTGTTTCGCGATACGATTCAGATCATGAGCTTAACAACTAGGATGTCACCGAGCTACCAGTGCTTCTCGAGAATTTTCAAGAGTAATGTGTTCATGCCAAAATTCTAATGATTCTACCCAATGCCTTAGGAATTTCATTGTTATGGGCTTGCGTTCTCGTCTATTTCATGCCATCTCTTTGAATGAAAATCTAAAAACTTGTTTCATCTCCTTTTTGATAATGATAAATATAATTCCAGTTCTTTTTGTTCTTCCTTTTATGTCTACTTTTTCCGTTTCTAAAATGTTGTCCATACTCATGCATTGTTTATTTATTTATTTATTTATTTTTCTCACCTTCTTTTCATATAATAATCCGATTCAGGTTCGAGAACGGTGATTTTGAAAATAAGAGCATAACCAATAACTTTGACAATCACATTCTTAGCGTAGAGTCAGCTGAAAGTGACGAGGATAATTTCGAACCATCTCCAGAAATGTTAAGAATGGTAGAGGAGGATGAAAAAATAACTCAACCGTATCAAGAGTTAACGGAGGTGATAAATTTGGGATTGGAGGGAGAGACGAAAGAGGTCCAAATCGGCACTTCTATGACAAGCCAAAGCTGGCGAGAATTAATTGACTTACTCAAAGAGTATATTGACGTCTTTGCATGGTCTTACCAAGATATGCCAGGTCTAGACACTGATATCGTGGTTCATCATTTGCCACTTATGGCCCAAAGTAAACCAGTGCGACAAAAGTTACGGAAAATGAAACCAGACATGGTGGTACAGATCAAAGAAGAAGTTAAAAAGCAAGTAGATGCGGGTTTTCTAGAAGTAGCAAAATACCCTGAATGAGTTGCTAACATAGTACCAGTGCTGAAGAAAAATAGGAAAGTAAGGGTGTGCGTCGATTATAGAGACTTAAATCGGGCAAGCCGCAAGGATAATTTTCCATTACCCCATATCGATGTTTTAGTAGATAATACTGCAGGACATTCAACCTTCTCTTTCATGGATATTTTTTCGGGGTATAACCAAATTAAAATGGCTCCTGAAGACTGTGAAAGGACGACTTTTATAACTTTGTGCGGTTATTTTGTTATAAGGTTATGCCATTTGGTCTGAAGAATGCAGGGGCGACTTACCAGTGGGCAATGGTAACACTGTTTCATGATATGATGCATAAAGAAATCGAAGTGTAAGTTGATGATATGATTGCCAAATCTCATCAAGGGGAACATCATACGGTCACTTTGCGAAAACTATTTGGACGGTTGAGAAAGTTTCAGTTAAAGCTTAACCCGACAAAATGTACATTCGCAACATCTTCAGGTAAACTACTTGGTTTTTTCGTGAGCAAGGAAGGAATAAAAGTTGACCCTGACAAGGTTCGAGCCATCATTGATATGCCGCCACCTCAAACTCAAAAGGAAGTTAGAGGTTTCTTGGGGAGATTAAATTACATAGCCCGGTTCATCTCACAGCTAACTGCAACTTGTGAACCTATCTTTAAACTTCTCCGCAAAAGTGATACCGAAGGATGGAATGAGGACATGGAATTAGGGCAATCCTCATATCTCCCCGAGGTGAAGTTGTTCCCATTCACAGTAAAACTATTCTTTGACTGCACAAACAATGTGGCTCCGAGTGTACATAGATTCATTATTAGTGATACGACAACTAAACGGGGAATGGGAAACTAGAGACTCCAAGCTTGTACCTTACAACAAACATGTAATTAAGCTAAGCTGAACTTTTGAAGTGATCTCATTTGGCCATATACCCAGAGAGAATAATCATATTGCAGGTACATCGGTAACTCTAGCATCCATGTTCACCGTAGACTTTAAGGAAGAAATGCAACCCAATAAATTGAGAAGCGATATTTTTCTGCTCACTGTATGAGTATTGAAGAAGAGCCAGACACAAGACCGTGGTATTACGACATCAAGCAGTATATAAAGAATGGAGAATATCCATCAAAAGCTTCTGAGAATGATAAACTCACTATTAAAAGATTGTCCATGGGTTTCTTCATGAATGGTGAAATACTCTACAAAAGAAACCATGATATGGTATTCTTAAGATTTGTTGATGCAAGGGAAGCGAATCAAATCATAGAGGAAGTTCAAGAAGGAATTTGTGGAGTTCATGCTAATGGACATATGATGGCCAAACAAATATTGAGAGCAGGATATTATTGGTTAACTCTAGAATCTGACTGCATCAAGTACGCTAAGAAATGTCATAAATATCAAATTTATGCGGATAAAATTAGCGTACCCACATCCCTGTTACATGTAATGGCCGCGCCTTGGCCGTTCTCTATGTGGGGCATAGACGTCATTGGTCCCATCACACCTAAAGCCTCTAACGGGCATCGTTTCATTTTGGTGTCTATAGATTACTTTACCAAATGGGTGGAGGCAAGTTCTTATTCGAGTGTAACCAGAGGTGCGGTTGTTAAGTTTATTAAAAAGGAGATAATTTTTCGATATGGTCTACCTGGAAGGATCACCACAGATAATGGGACAAATTTAAATAACAAGATGATGAAAGAATTATGTGAGCAATTCAAAATTAAGCATCATAATTCATCTCTTTATCGTCCGAAAATGAACGGAGAAGTGGAAGCAACCAATAAGAACATAAAAAGGATCATAGAGAAGATGACAGAGGTTTATAAGGATTGGCATGAGATGCTCCCGTTTGCACTGCATGGGTACCGCACATCAGTCCGAACATCGACTAAGGCAACGCCATTCTCTTTGGTATATGGCATGGAAGCGGTCCTTCCAATTGAGGTGGAAATTCCATTCCTCAGAGTCTTAATGGAGGCGAAATTAGAAGAAGAAGAATGGGTACAAACACGATATGAGCAATTGAATTTCATTGAGGAAAAAAGATTGACTGCATTATGTAGAGGCAATTATATCAAAGAAAAATGATGCACGCATATGACAAAAAATTGCGTCCCCGATGTTTCCGAGAAGGAGACTTGGTGTTAAAAAAGATATTCCCATATAAAAAGGATCACCGGAGGAAGTGGACCCCAAATTATGAAGGACCTTTCATTGTCAAGAAGGCTTTCTCGGGAGGAGCTCTCATGCTAACAAACATGGATGGGGATGATTTACCGCACACAGTTAATTCTGATACAGTCAAGAAGTACATCGTTTGACCGCTCTAAGTATGGGTCGAAGCCTGTGTCTATCTAGATCCATTTCGCTCTCATTCCATCTCATAGAGCCTTATTTAGTCGAGGTTTCTATTCCCTATTTCATATATTATTTTCTTGTACTGATCAAAATACTTATCTAGACCTTTGTACACCTTCTGAGATCAGAAGCGTGCTCAAATGGGGGTAGCTATAGATACTGTATTTTGTCCGGTCTAATACATTAAATATACATACTTTGTATTTTGGCTTTCAGAAGCGTGCTCAAATGGGGGCAGCTATAGATACCGTATTTTGTCCGGTCTAATACCTTAAATATACATACTTTGTATTTTGGCTCATATAATAGTCCAAGACTATATGTATCATTTAAAAACTAGTCCAATACTAAAATAACAAAAGTGGTCCAAGGACTAAAAAAGTAAAAAGTGAAAAAAAGACTAAAAATAAAAAATGCAAACCCTAATTTTGCTTATAAATAGGGATGAGGTCATCACTTGAGAGGTGTGTCTTTAGAGTGGAGAAAAGGAAGTCATTTTTTTAGAGTGAGAAAGAGAGGGATTGGAGTGAGAAAGAGGGTGATTTTAGAGAGAGGAAGAGGTTCTACACTTCTATTATTTTCATCTTCTTCCATTCTTTTTCTTAAGGTAGCTTAAATGTCTTGTACATTTGCTCATAATATATCTTGTTCATCTCTTTTCTTCATATTCATGTAGTTGATATCTTTTGTATCTTTTTCCATACATAAGTTGATTGTTCATTCTTTATCATTTCTCCTACTTTAAATCTTAACCATTTTAATTTCATGCATTGATGATTTCTTTACAAGTTGGATAATGAGATGTCTTTGTCATCAACTCAATTAATGAGGATGAGGATAAAGTTTTTGAGGGGTGGAAATATTAACTCAATGAATCAACCCTTTAATGGGTTGAAAGTGTACACTTGATGCAAAGATCTCCTAGGGTAATTTCTCACACATAACAATGCATAAAATAGAGAGTAAAACCTCACTACAAGATTATGAAAATATCTAAGTTTTTTGAAATTTTCAATTTTCCTACAAGTCTTTTCGTTTTAAAAAATTTATGTTCATCATTTTTGTGACACTTGTTCGAACTAATTATCATCCATGATCATCCTCTTTGCTATTTGATTAGCATTGACAAGTAAGGGAAGGAAGGAAAAATGATAATTAGAAAACTAAGTAGTCAAAAAATAAAAAAAAATGGACATATTTATGTAAGAAAATCTATTGTTTTTCATCATTTTTCTTTTAATTTTTTTTATCATTTATTTACTTATTTATTATTATTATTATTATTAATATTATTACTATTATTGTTATATAATAATATATTATATTATAAAAAAAAGTTAAAAACAGAGGATATTTTCCTCTGTTGCAAGGAAAATCTCCTATGTTGCAACATTTGCAAGAGAGGAAGCTTTCCTCTGTTGCAGCTGGAAAAGCCACGGTATTACTGTGGTTTTCCATAATTTTTTTTGTTCAAATTTCTTTTTCTTTCTTTTTCTTTCATTTATTACATAGTGTTATTTTTTACTTTATGCTTGCATGTATTATTTTTTATGCATGTTTTATATAATCTCAATATTTTATGTTTTCTATAATTTGACATCCTATAACTTTATCTCTATTATTTTACTTCCCTTTTGTTGTAATTATTAACATTTATTTTCTTTACATTATTTATTTATTTAGCATTTTTATATCGTCATGCTTATAATGTGATTCTTGCATTATTTTCTTATCATTAGAGTTAATGTTCATGTATGTGTGGATTATATATTTTTTTCAATTAGATTTAAATTTTGTTACTTCCATTATTTAATTTTCACTAAACAAAAGTCGATGATGGACTTTAAGATTTTCGGGACACCAAAATTTTTGAACTACTGTGGTGAGGAGTTATTCTTGGGACACCGAGAATAACTCTAAAAATGTTTTGATTTAAAAGGATACAAGAATACAAAAAATAATTTCTCAGTAGTCTTTGAACCACCCATTAAAGGTAAAACCTATCCATATTCCCAGTCTTAAGATCAGCAGGGATCCAACCCGGCTTATCCACAGTTTTAATAATCCCCATCACTACATTAACCAGTAAGCTGCTAATAAAATTTCCCAATGAAATTGATGCCATACAAAGTGAACTCCCAAAGCTTTTTATCCCATCTGGTGCTTGTCCATTGAAAAACTCCAATTAACCCACATACATAAACACCTCAGAAGCACCACAAGTACATACTGCGGGATTTGCCAAAATATACTTAATGAGCTTTCCTTTGCACCAGGGACAATATGTTTAAGCCGTTCTAGCTCGGTCAAACAATTAATTATGAATTTAATGTATATACAAATCTACATTACATAGATTATCAAATGTATTTAAGAATAAAGACACTTTCAATTAATATAAATTGAATGGTGAATCGAAAACATGTTTAATTTCATATAATTAATTTTTATTTGATAGTAGAAGATTAATAGCTGAACATTCTACTCCCTAATTTTTTCAAGCGACTTAGAGAGTAAGAATGTATGAAGAAGAGAAAGTATTTAAGCTTTTGGTGTCCATCAAAATGAACAAAGGTCTTTGTATTTATAGGCTTGATAAAGTACAAGTTGAAGGTGAAATGAGAAAAATGTGAGGGGCAATATGTGAAAAGTGTGAGAGGCAACTTGTGAAAAATGTGAAAGACAATATGTGAAAAGTGTGAGAGGCAATATGTCAAAAATGTTAGCCTAATTAGCTTCTTTCTTTACTAGTCTTTCTTTTTAGTCTTTGAAAAATTCTATTTGATAGATTAGACAGAGAAATACAAATATAGTTCTTAGATTTTTAACATTTGGACAAGTATAGTCTTTTTACTAGATAGGGATAGAGTATATGGAGTGATATTCCTAAAAGTATTTCGAGCTTAATAAATAAATAATCTTATGTGTGCTACCAAAAAATTAAAAATTACATTGTACACATGAAATATTTTCATGATTTCCATTATTCATTAATTTGACTAACTCTAGATGTGGTGTTTTACAGCATACTTGATTAAATTTATTAGTAGTCTTTCAATACTTTGCTATCATCAGACTATCTCATAGACTTTTAGGGTCACCAATTTCATATATTGTTAGGCGTAAAACCTAACCCAACAAGAGTTAGTTATTCTATTTAGGAGTTAAAGCTAAATATTCAAGCTCAAATTGGCTGCTATAAGTTTCCAATGCTTACTCATCCTTTCAAATACTCGGGTAACCCTATTACCATATAAACTGTCTGAGGTAGCCTATGATACATTGAGGGACATAATTACTAGAAGAATCAAGAGATAGGAAAGTAGGTTATTTCCTTTTGTTGGTAGGCTTTTGTCGATTTCCATTCATAATTTTTGTTTGGCCTTTTCACTTTATTGTAGTCAAGAACGTTCAGTGGACTTAATTTGATAAGTAGTGGTGCCAAAGTTGCATGATAGGATGTATGTAAACTTGTTGAAAATATAGAGATCTTGGTAAAGAATCTCTGAATATGGAACTTAGCAATTGTATTAAACATGCTTAATTTCTTGTTTGTCTCACTAGTGGCACGATTTGGATTGCATGGTCATTCTTAATGACCATTCTTATATATATATTATGAAACTTCAGTCTAATCCTTCATGGACTTGGAGGAAGGTGTTCCAATAGAGGAATCTAATGACAAGTAGATGCCATATTAAAATTAGGATGATTATGCTACAAACCACCTCGCTGATCATTGGCATTCATTTGGTATCCTGCTATAAAATTTTGTTGATTCTTGATTAGTCTTATAAGATGGTCAATGGAAACAAATGTCAATATTGCTATAAAATCTAGTTCTTGGAAATGGCCTCCTAGAAACTCTAATGCACTTGTGGAACCCTCATGCACTTTTGGAGCTGAGGAACTTTATTCCCATATATGTTACGTCCTCCGCAAGTAAATTGTTTTGGGTCAGGACAAAACAACTAGCGTCTGGTAAATTATAGGTTACCAATGCATTTATAACATTTCAGGGACTTGATGACCCTTATGTTCGTTTGATATAAACTATTATGGTTCTTTGGACATATCCCAAAATGCACTGACATTTACTTGCTATTTTGAAACTTATGTTTACTGATGGTCTATTTTATATGAATTGAAAGAAATGGTAGATTTTTTTAGGGACTTTTGAGGGATAGCAAAGTCATTGACTAACGTATAGTTAAAATTGTTAGAGAAAGATTATCGATACCAAAGGCATAATGAGATTTGAAATGAAAATCAAGCTCCAAATCTAATTAGAATTGTGTGATGACTTTATTTTTATATGAGATGTCCAAGTCATAGGTTTTGTTTTTTTGTCTCCTAGCTCAATGTTAGGATTGTTCTCATGTTTTGAATATCTGCAATATGCCTCTAGTATAGTTGTATTTATTTGGTTGAAATATTTTTTCAGTTTCTTTATAGAAAAAAAGTAAACATGACATATATAAGCTCTTGGGTTTTTTTTATACTTGTTGAGGAGAAAATATTTGCATTGCTAATTCAAACTTTATACAAATTCTTTTATGTGAATCATGTAAGTTTTCTATTCATTGTATTGTTGAATCTTCATTCAAAATTTCCCAATACAAACTTTCCATCCTCTTCAACTTTTTAATGCGTCGATTTACTAGGACAATTAGTCCGGTTAATCATAGTGAGATATTATATTCATATGATATGACTTTTTATACCAACAAATTCACCTTTCCATTTGACAAGAAAACTCTTTACATTCAAATTTGAGAATGCTTGAAAATTCTATATTTTATGAACGAAAGGAAAACGAATGAGATTTACATATGAGAATGAAATCTAATTTAAATTTCATTGAATAGTTAAACGATTTATATTTTTAAATTTTACAAGGCTAATTAAACTCTGCTTGACAAATAAGTTTCTAATCTTTCAATCTGACTTACTCCATCACTGCTCTCATTAAAATTGATACCCTTGTACCACTTTGCACAAAACACATAAACAACAAAGTCAATGACAATAAGGCCTGCAATAAGGTAGTAAAATCTATCCATGTGCCCAGTGTCAAGATCATCAGGGACCAACCAGGCTTATCCCAGTTTTAGTAATCCTCACCACAACATTAACCAATAAGCTACTAACAAAATTCTCAATGAAATTGATTCTATACAAAGTGAACTTCCAAAGTTTTTTATCCCATATGGTGTTTGTCCTTTAAAAAACTCCAACTGACCTACATACATAAACACCTACGAGTACATAGTGTGGGATTTGCCAAAATATACTGAATGAGCTTTCTTTTGCATCAAGGACAACATGTTTGAGCCGTTCTAGCTCGTTCAAACCGACTGCAACCATGGCTAACAAATCGATAATGATTCCAATCCCCATCTGTTGAATCTTGGTTAAGCCCTTAGGGTTTCCACTTAATCTTCCTGCTAATGAAACGAGGAATTGTCTATAGATGTCGGTGCAAACTAGGACACTGCATATGTCGAATGAAAACATGCTGGCAGCTGCGACATGGAAGTTTCCTAGGGTTGGGTCCATGACTGCTCGTTTTTCAACAAATAGGGAAGCCGTTTCAGTGAAGATTTCATAATGATTATAATGCAAAGCCAAATGGGTACATTGTGCATTTTGCTTCTTCAACTTAGGTCACACTCCATAGCCTCCATGGATCCTTTTTATTATGCTCATCATTCTCTGTCATTGTTGCTGCTTTATTGAAAAACCTAGTAATTATCATTACAACAAACACTTTTGAGTAAATAATTAGAAATAAACAGTCTTGTATATCAATAATTTTTTTGGTGTAATTTCAAGTTTTGTCATTCCAATCCCTCTATTAATCACTGTTAGGTTCTAAAAACAAGTTATGCATGCAAAAACAACTTAGTCAAACTTCTTTATACAACTTGTTTTTTTGTGTGTGCAAGTCATGTGTAGACAATTAAACCTAAGGATAGGCCGTATGGTTGGAATTGCAGCCAACTTCAAAATGTATGGAAAAATTAAACGAAATTAAGATTGAAGGAACTAACCGACAACCGACCCAAATTAAAACATCCAAATTGACAAAATTAAAATTGTGATGACCAAATTAACAACTTGACCAAAATTTTGAAGACTACAATTTAGTGAATTGGGAAAACAGGCATTAGGAAAAGCTATTTAAGAAAAAATATAGGCCTAACATTTTAAAATTTGAAGTTTTTGTGACTTCCGAAAAATAGGTTATTTTTGACATTTTCACACCTCTCCAAATATTTTTTCTTGTAAAATTTAAATGCTCAGGTTGCTAAGTTAGAGTGTTCAGGTAGTGACCTAATAAAATACTCCAAGTAGTTTATCTTCAATATTCAAGTAGTTTTCAAGTAGCTATAAAACAATGTTCAAAGTAATATCGAAGTAGCAATTTAAAATGTTCCAAGTTCTATCGAATGAGTCACTTGTAATTTTCATAACGATATTTTCATATTTCAAATGGATAATGAGAGTAATTTCTCTTCAGAAGAAAAATTTAAGGTAAAACTACATCAATCTCATATATAGTTTGCTTTACTTATCTATAAACACTCCCTCAAATTTTAAAAATACTCGTAGAAATTAAACTTCTCGAACTCAAATTCTAGAAACCTTAAAACAAACATGAAAATGATATTAAATAGCTAATGAATAACCGTAAATATGCAGCCACAATAGAATGAGGAGACAATCAAAATCTTCTTTTTTCGAAGGTTAGTTCCAGTCAATGAGTAAAGATAAATAGTTTCAGTCCATTTGCTGCCGTTAGTAGCAGTGGCATTATCTTGATCAAGAACTCTGGGTATGAACAATACTAAATTTACTCCAACATCAAAGAATGCCAATGTTGCTAGGCCTTGATTCACGGCAATATATATAAAAGTTGAATTATTACACAAAAAAACATTACTTCCACTTTACTTCATATAGTTAAATCAAGGACTATAAGTATGAAAGTTAGGGTAGAATACAGTTTACATCCTTCAATTTTTATTAAGTTGTCAGATTCAGTCGATATAATTTCGAATGGTATCAATTTAATCTATAATTTTAGTTTTTCTCAGTTTAGTTAATTCTTACTTTCTGAACTTGACTGCAGTCAAAGCTCTACGTTTATCTTCATTAGATTCAACCGTGTAGAGTTACTAAAAAAAGTGTTCACTAGACGTGCACAACTAGTTTCTACACTAAACCAATATAGAACCAAGTGTTTAAATTTTAGTCAATTTTAAAATGTAGAGACTAAACCAACGATATTTAAATTATATGGACTAAATTAGTAGATCTGCAGATCTGAAATTATAAGGATCAAATTGATGAATGGATAAAATTTGGAGAATGTAAATTATATTTCACACAAATATATTATCACACTAGCTTGTTTTCCCCGATCATCTGTTTTGGCAAGTGAGAAAAAAGAAAATATAAGTCAAGTTGCGTTATTTATGGTAAAACATGAGGTTAATTTATAACATCAAGAAGTACAATGATTGAAAAATAATTTAGCGAAATAACTCATTAATTTCTTCACCTCAAGGGAATCGCCCACGTTGCTAACTCTATTCATATATAAAGTAATTAACATTTGATTTCCTCTTCACAAGATTAAAAAAAAATTTGAGATCTATATAACATTGCAACAAAATTATAATTAACATTATAAGTACTTAGTTTAATTACAAAATTAAACTCTTTAAACCAGATAAGTGATGATTTTCTGAATGTTTAAAACATATTTGTACGAAAAATATCATAGATTTTTTACAATGATAAAAAAATAATTAAATGTTTTTAATAAAAGAAACAAAATAAAAGTTTGGCAATGTTATGCATTAATTAAATAATTACCTTTGATGTATTCAGTATTCAGCTACCTCCATAGTAATTAACCCTTGAGATTTCACAGACCTCGGGCGACGGCAGAAATAGTTAGTTACGAATAGATACAAAGAATTTAATCTTGAAAACGCTAACCTTAGTACTAAATTATAATGGATGGATGAGTCTGTTTCTATGTATTATTAAGAAGACGAGCCATTGTTTCTTAATGTTATGTGATCAAAGATAGAACAATGATTGACTATTCGTTCTTCATTTCATAGAAAATATTTAACTCTCTCTCTTTTTGACTGATAAACATAGAAGAATGGAGTTGTTTTAGGAAGTTTTACTAAATATAGAGGGTTACATAGTCAAACTACTGAAAAAGTTTTAAACAATAAAATGAAGTGTTAAAAGATGAGAAATGGTCAAACGATAAGAATGAGTAAATTTCTCTTAGTTTAGAGCAAGAAAAAGGGAGAAGAAATGGTTGGATAACTAACTTTTGAAAGAAACGTTTTTCCTTAATTTTACTAAAGATGAGGTTATATACCTTTTGAAAGTTCTACAGTACATGAGATGTACCAATACAAGGGGTTTATTGACCCTTGGATCATCCCATGTGGACTACACATAATGTGATCCATTCAATAGACCCCTTGTACGGTATACCTATATTCCGTAACAATACCCTAGATCTTATCTATCCCATATCTTATATTATCAGTATAAAGTTAGGAATGAATCTCAAAATGTGGCTAGAGTCATGCCTACATTTATGCCAAGTGTTATTACATACTTAAACTCTTAGTAATATATGGAATAAACAATATATCAATTAAATTTAATGCAATAGTAGATTTAATAGATAAATAAAATCTATAAAGTTATGTATAAATAACTCGTGAGTCATATTATCATACAGTATTTGTACTAGTAGGTGTGTTAAATAATCATTGAATCATATTCTTATACTGGTATAGGGTATGTACTGTAAAACTTTACTAAAGATACCTCTAACTTATTATACCACGTGGTCATACTCTATGTCACGTGTTAAAAAACTAATAATTATGAATTTAATAAATATATAAAATCTAGATATATATAGATTATCAAATGTATTTAAGAATAAAAACACACCCATAATTAATTTAAATTGATTTGTGAATCAAAACCATGTTTAATTTCATATAATTAATTTTTAATTGAAAGTAGGATTGATAGCTGAACATTCTATTCCCTAATTTTTTCTAATGATTTAGAGAGTAATAATGTATGAAGAAGAGAAATAATTTGAGCTTTTAGTGTCTATCCAAATGAACAAACGGTCTTGGTATTTATAGGCTTTAAAAAGTACAAGTTGGATGCAAAATGAGAAAATTGTGAGCGGTAATATGTGAAATGTGTGAGAAGGAACATGTCAAAAATGCTTGCCTAATTTCTTTATTTCTTTTTAGTCTTCTAAAAATCCTATTTGCTAGTTTGACAGAGAAATGAAAATTTTAGACTTTTAATGTTTGGACAAGTATAGTCTTTCGCTAGATAGGGATAGTGTATGTGGAGTGTGATATTCTTAAAACTATTTCGAGCTTAATAAATACAAATAATCTTATGTTCGCAAGTAGAAAATTAAAAATTACATTGAACACAAAATATTTTCATGATTTACAGTCTTCATGAATTTGACTAACTCTAGATGTGATAATTTCCTGCATGTTTATTAAATTTATTAGTAGTCTTTCAATGCTTTGCTATCATTAAAACTATCACATAGAGTTTTAGGGTCAACAATTTCATATCTTGCTGCCAGGCTTAAAACCTAACCCGGCAAGAGTCAGTAATTCTATTTAAGAGTTAAAAGCTAAATATCCAAGCTCAAATTGGTTGCTACAAGTTTCCAATGTGCACTCGTCTTGTCAATTACTCGGGTGTCCCTATTACCATCCAAATTGTTTGAGGTAGTCTGTGATATACTGAGGGACTGAATTCCTAAAAGAATCAAGAGATATGAAATTAGGTTATTTCTCTCTGCTGTGGCTCTTGTCGATTTCCATTCATAATTATTGGTTGGCCTTTTTACTTTATTGTAGTCACGAACTTTCAGTAAATTGTATTTGATGAGAAGTATAGTGGTGCCAAAGTTGAATGATAGGGTGTATGTAAACTTGTTGAAAATATAGATATCTTGGCAAAGAATATCTAAATATGGAACTTAGCAATTGTATTAAACATGTTTGATTTCTGGTTTGTCTCACTAGTGGCTCGCTTTGGATTGTATGGTGTAAAACCCACATTCTTAATGACCATTCTTATTTGTATTATGAAACTTCAGTCCAATCCTTCATGGACTTGGAGGAAGCTGCTCCCGTAGACGGCATATTAGAATTACTAATGGTTATGCTACAAACCTCCTTACTGACCTTTAGCATTCATTTGGTATCTTGCCGCACAAATTTTGGTTGATTCATTGATCCATCTTACTAGATGGTCAATGGAAAAAAAGGTTAATATTGCTATAAAATCTAGTTGTTGGAAATGGCCTCCTAGAAACTCTCATGCACTTGTGGAGCCCAGGAACTTTAGCCCCATTTCGCCTCCTCCACAAGTAAAATTTATTTCTATTGGGTTACGACAAACTAATTTGTGTCTGGTGAATTCTATGCTGCTGCACATATAATATTTCATGGATTTGATGACCCTCATGTTCTTTGACATAAATTATGGTGGTTCCTTGGACATATCCGCAAATGCAGCTTCATTTGCTGGGAAGCTGTAAAAAAAACAAATTAGTCACTAAGGAAATATGCTGAACTGTAATAAATATTGTTACCCTAGACTACCTTTTTTGGTGCCCAAGGTCATAAGTCTGTGGACCACCTATTTTGCACCTGCTTCCTCCTGAAATCCATCTTAATTCTTCTCTCGAGACCTATGTGGTATGTCCTGCAGTTACCCTACTTTAGTAGCTCCTCCTCAAGTGTTTCTTGGCTCAATGCGAGAGCAGGAATGTTAGATCCATCTATTCTGAAACTTATTTTTACTGATTTATTTATTTTGTATGGATTAAAAGACATTGTAGATATTTTGGGGAAGTTTTGAGAGATAGCAAAATCATTTCTCTCATGTACCGTTAAAACTATTAGATACCAAAGGCATTATGAGATTTAAAATGAATATTAGGCTGCAAATTTAATGGGAACTTCCAGACTCTAGTTTTATGTGAGGGGTCCAAGTCATTAGGCTTTGTTTTATGTGTCCTAGCTGTTTGTTAAAACTGATCTCATCTTTTTATGTACCTGCAATATGTCACTAATATAGATGTATTTATTTGGTTGAAATATATTTACATTTTTTTAAAGTAAACATGACATATATAAGCTCCTGGATTTTTTTAATTTTGATTTTTATACTTATCAAGGGAAAATATCTGTATTGCTAATTAACACTTTATACACATTCGTTTATGTAAATCATGTTAGTTTTCTCTTCATTATATTGTTGATTTTCTAATCTAAAATACCCAATCCAAACTTTCTACCCCTTCAACTCTTCAATAACTCAATCTACTAGGGCAACTAGCTAATCATAGTGAAACATTATCTTCACATGATATGAAACTTTATTCCAACAAATTCACCTTTCCACTCGACAAAAATATCCTTAAAAACATACAAGTATGAGAATGATTGAAAGTTCTCTAGTTTATGAACAAAAGAGAAATGAATGAAATTTACACACGAGAATGAAATCTAATGTGAACTTCATGGGAAGTTAAACAATTCATATATTTTGATTCTCAAAATGCTAGTCAAACTCTGCTTGACAAACCAATATCTGATCTTTCAATCTAACTTTCTCCATCACTGCTTTCATCAAGATTGATACCCTTGTACCACTTTGCACAAAACACATAAAGAAGAAAGTCAATGACAGTAAGGCCTCCAATAAGGAAGTAAAACCTATCCATATGCCCAGTGTTAAGATCAACAGGGATCCAACCCGGCTTATCCCCCGTTTTAGTAATCCCCATCACCACATTAACCAATAAGCTGCTAACAAAATTTCCCAATGAAATTGATGCCATACAAAGTGAGCTCCCAAAGCTTTTTATCCCATCTGGTGCTTGTCCATTGAAAAACTCCAATTGACCCACATACATAAACACCTCAGAAGCACCCACAAGTACATACTGCGGTATTTGCCAAAATATACTTAATGAGCTTTCCTTTGCACCAGGGACAACATGTTTAAGCCGTTCGAGCTCAGTTAAACCGGCTGCGACCATTGCTAACAAACCGATAACGATTTCAATCCCCATCCGTTGAAGCTCGGTTAAGCCTTTAGGGTTTCCACTTAATCTTCCGGCTATTGGAACGAGGATTTGTCTATAGATGTCGATGCATACTAGGACACTGCATATGTCGAATCCTGACATGCTGGCAGTTGGGACATGGAAGTTTTCTAGGGTCGGATTCATGGCTGCTCCTTGTTCAACAAATAGGGAAGCCATTTGAGTGAAGATTACAGAATAAATTATAGTGCAAAGCCAAATCGGTAACATTCTGAGTATGCATTTTGCTTCTTCAACTTGAGTCACACTACATAGCCTCCATGGGTCCTTTTTGTTATGCTTCTCATTCTCTGTCATCGTTGCTGCTTTATCCAAAAACCTAGAAATTATCATTACAACAAACACATTTGAGTAAAGACTTAGACATAATAGTCTTGTAAATCAATAAAATTTAGTGTGCAATTTCAAGTTGTATCATTTTGGTCCTTATAAATTTAATTCTATCTATTGACTCCTTACATTTAGAAATTAACTGTAAATTTGAATCCCTCTATTAGTAGGTCCAAAAAACTAAAATCAAGTTACGCATCCAAAAACAACTTAGTCAAGTTCCTTTATACAACTTGTTTTTTGTGTCTACAAGTCATGTGTACACCATTAAACCTAAGGCTAGGGCGTGTGGTTGGAATTATAGCCAACTTCAAAATAGATGAAAAATAGTCCAATACTAAATTAAGAAAAGTGGTCCAAGTACTAAAAAGGTAAAAAGTGAAAAAAAAAAGACAAAGTAAAAAAGGCAAACCTTAATTTTGCCTATAAATAAGGATGATGTCTTCACTTAAGGGGGGTCTCTTTGGAGTGGAGAAAAGGAAATAATTTGTTTAGAGTGAGAAAGAGAGGGATTGGAGTGAGAAAGAGAGGTGATTTTAGAGAGAGGAAGAGGTTCTACACTTCTATTATTTTCATCTTCATCCCTCTTCTTCATATTCCTGTAGTTGATATCTTTTGTATCTTTTTTCCATACATAAGTTGATTGTTCATTCTTGATCATTTCTCCTACTTTAAATCTTAACCCTTTAGTTTCATGCATTGATGATTTCTTTACAAGTTGGATAATGAGATGTCTTTGTCATCAACTTGAGGATGAGGATAAAGCTTTTAAGGGGTGAAAAAATTAACTCAATGTGAATCAACTTTTTAATGGGTTGAAAGTGTACACTTGATGCAAAGATCCCCTAGGATAATTTCTCACACATAACAATGTATAAAATATAGAGTAAAACATCTCTACAAGATTATACAAATATCTAAGTTTTTTGAAATTTTCAATTTTCCTACAAGTCTTTTCTTTTTAAAAAAAAATTATGTTCATAATTTTTGTGACACTTCTTTGAAATAATTATCATCCATGATCACCCCCTTTGCTATTTGATTAGCAATGACTAATAAGGGAAGGAAGAAAAATGGTAATTACAAAAAATAAAAAAATGGACATATTTATGTAAAAAATCTATTATTTTTCATCATTTTTCTTTCAATTTTTTTTCATTTATTATTATTATTACTATTATTATTATTATTATTATATAATAATATAGTATATTATAAAAAAAGTAAAAAGGAGATTTTCCTCCGTTGCAAACCTTTGCAACGGAGGAAAATCTCCTTCGTCGGAACATTTGCAACAAAAGAAAGTCTTCCTCTATTACCGTGGCTTTTCCTTAATTTTTTTTGTTTAAATTTCTTTTTCTTTCATTTATAACATAGGGTTGTTTTTTACTTTATGCTTGCATGTATTATTTTTTATGCATGTTTTATATAATCTCAATATTTTATGTTTTCTATAATTTGACATCTTATAACTTTATCTCTATTCTTTTACTTCCCTTTTGTTGTAATTATTAACATTTATTATCTTTACATTATTTATTTATTAAACATTTTTATATCCTCATGCTTATAATGTGATTCTTTCATTATTCTATTATTATTAGAGTTAATGTTCATGTATGTGTGGATTATATTTTTTTCACAATTAGATTTAAATTTTATTACTTCCATTATTTAATTTTCACTAAACAAAAGCCGACGACGGACTTTGAACTTTTCGGGATACCAAACTTCTCGAACTACTGAGGTGAAGAGTTATTCTTGGGATACCGAGAATAACTCTAAAAATGCTTTGATTTAAAAGGATACAAGAATACAAAAAATAATTTCTCAATAGTCTTTGAACCACCGATTAAAGGTAATTTATTTTGTTCATTTTTATGATACAAAATGCACCAAATGGGACATTCAAAAATGAATTTCCTTAACCTTTGCCTTAAAATAAAAAATTGGATAATATTTGATTAAATTTGATAACCATTTTATAACGGGTGTTGTGGGTGCTAATAACTTCTCACACACAAACAACTCCCAAACCAACTTTGAGTTTTCGTAGACCAAAATTTTCATCTTAAAATTTGGTAACCAATCACACCCTAAAATGATTGTTGGCGACTCTAAATTTCATCTTAAAATTTGGTAACCGTGCTCCGCGTCGCGTGCACGTTGCAACAGCTTGGCGACTCCACTGGGGAGGCAATCGGTCTAACCATTTTTAGATCGATAGAGAGTCAAGCTAAAAATTTATCACATGTTGTCCTTGTATGACTCTTTTTTTGTTTATTTGATTCATTGTTTTTCTTTTTCATGCTTATAGTTGTACAAAGTTTGTTTTTAGATGTATGTTTGTTTGCATAATTCCTAATATTCACACACATATACTAGCCCCATACCTGGGCTTTCCTTTTAGGATTAGCAAGAATGAGTAGTGGAATGTCTTCATGGAATTGAGATTTCCGTGCAGGCTCATGAAATTTCTCACTCAGGTTGGCCCTTTCGAAATACCGTTTGTGGGCCCCTGTTACTCTATTCAGATAACAGTGTGGACAACCTGGGAGCCTATTAAGATATTTTTAGAGCCCAACCACACATGTATTATGTTTTTAGATCCCACATCATGACCAACGTTAGATTTCTGCTGAAATCATGATTAATTTTGTGCATGTATATATGTCTTGTGTCACTTAAAATCTTTTCTTCATTGTTTTGCTTCTAACTTCATCTTTCTGTTTTTCATATATTCATCATACTGCGTAATGGGATTGTAAGAAATATTCAATTCATTCATATGAGACCATGACTCCCACTTCGAGTGTGATAGAAGACCAAGTTACGGTAGCCCAATGGTCAGAGGAATCGTAGAAACATAAAGGAGATTGTCTGAAAAAGGAAGACGTTGTTCTTCTACCATCAATCACTAAGATAGAGTTCTCACGCATTGACTTGGAGAGGTCGAAGAAGATATGAGAGGATTTTTCACCAGAGTAGAAAAGTTTGTTTGTCAGAAAATATGGTCACATAGCTTATCTGTTGTATATTGTAGTCAACGTTCCCTTCCTTGAAGCTTTAATGCATTTATTGGACCCTCATTATAGATGATTCACCTTCGGAATAATCGATCTTACTCCCACAATTGAAGAATATCAAGCACTACTGAATGCCCCGTTGCAAAATGCAGACAAAGTTTATAACTATGACAAAAAGCTCACATTGAATAGAGCTTTGTCTAAGCTCTTGGGTACTGTCTATGCGTCTGAGATTGAGAAAATGTTGAAATTTAAGGGGGGAAATGAGTGTGTGCCGTTGGATTACCTCCTAGATCTCACCAAAATTTCTTGAAGGAGGATAAGAGCATGACTCTTTATGCTATGTGTATTTATGGCACCGTATTATTTCCAAAGATCCAAGGTTATATGGATGAAAAAGTGATAAAAATGTTCCTTCAAGTCGAACATGGTGTTAACCCTGTTATCTCAATTCTCGCTGAGACTATCCGTTCTTTGAATCACATCCGAGTGTCTGGAAAAGGAAAGTTCATCGGCTCTTCAACTCTTTTGTGTATTTGGATTCTCAGCCATCTAAGATGCCCTCTAGATTTCAAATGTCCTCAAGTTAAGTTCTCAAGTTCATGGATGAGGAAGAGGATCCCTATTGCAGAATTTGGAATGGCCAAATGGAATCCGCAGTTTCTCACAAAAGGGACTTGGCTCTCATACCTATCCAAGTTGAAAGATGAGGATATTATTTGGAAATCCCATTGAATGCCTTTAACACCAATGATCTACAGATGTGGTGATTTTCAATGGGTTCCGCTCCGGCGACCATGGAGTTGTACTAGTTATGCTCCACTAATGGCACTCCGTCAATTATACATGAGACAGTTTGTCCCCACCACGGATGCATTGAAGGATATTGAAGTTAGTTACGATTCTCAAGAAATTGAACAAACATTGTAGTAGCTGATTGGAGCTTGAAAAATAACAAGAAGGATGCGAAATGAGAAGAATCGCATGAACTGCACAAAGGAGTATGAAGCATGGTTTGAGAGTAGAAACAAAGTAATTATTGCCTTACCAGTTGAGGATGTACCATCAGCCAAATCACTGGAAGTTCATCAAAAGATTGTTAAAAATGAGGAGCTAGATGAGTTATATAAAGAGCGTAAAAAAGTTCTAGCCCTCTTGGAAGAAAACAAATGACTAGCAGTCGAGGCAAATTTGTCTGAGAAACACAGAATCGAAGCTGAAGAATTGCTCAAAGAGTTGAGAAATAAGGTTGAGGATCGGGCATATCTGAAGCGAAAAAACTCAGAGTTGGGAACTAACACTCGCCAATTGAGCAACAAAGTTAGAAAGATGGAAGAAGACAATGAGAACTTGCGAGGGGTAATCTACGAACAAGAGGATCAACTCGTGAAGTTAGAGAGGAAAAATAAACTGGTACGAGAAATTTTAGAAGAGGTGAAGGGAACTGTTGATAAGAAAAATGCGTACGTCGTCGAGTTAGAAGAGCAATATGACGCATTACAACGAATCGCTAATAATTTGCAAGTTGATTTAGAGAATCAGAAAGTTAAGAAGACTGAGTCAACAAATGATTTTGAAGAATTATTGAAATTCATCGCAAGCCTTGAGCACCAACTTAGAGCTTATCAGAACGTGGTAGAGAGGTTGGCAAGAAACAATGATGCTAATGTCGATATACTGAGATATGATTATCAGTTGCTACAAAAAGAGTACAACTCGATTCGAAAACGAACTAGGCAGGCTGTGGAATGGCTCAAAGGCATGGCTGTGAGAGCGGGCAATTTGGCAGAACAAGCTTCATATTTGAAGAGAAATGACTTGCCCATCCATGCTAATGGGGAGAACTTGTCTAAGTTTTTGGAAGAAGTCAACAGAGATTTGGGTCATTTGGGTCATTTTGTATGAACTCATATTGTGAAGTAATATAATTGACTTCTATATACTCAAATGTAGCGGATGGCTCTACTAATTGAATGAAATTGATTATTTTAGAACTTTCACTTTGCGCAGTATCATTTCTCATGCAGAAATTTACTCTCATTATTTCTTCTTTTTATTAGCAAAAATCTACATCGCATTGCTTTATTTTTATTTATTCTTAAGAAATTTTCAACCCCGACAACTTCGATATCCCTAACGAACTCGAGCTCGAGTTAGGGTCATGGATGAGCAAGAAAGAGAGCGATCGCGAGAGGAAATGAAGGAAGAGATTAGGGAGCTAAAAGAGCAAATGGCTAGACTCCTCGAACTCCTCACTGCAAGTAAGGGAAAGACCTGTTTTGAAAATCCGCAAGGGGCTCAATCATCACAAAATCAACTGCCAAACGATACTCCACTTTACCCTCCTGGGTTCACTCCAACCTATCAACGTCATCAGGTTGACCAGTTTCAGCATGCTTCACCACCAATAAATATCCAGCATCATCCATTTCCAAATGTCCAGGAAACAATGCAGACAGGGAAAACTGGGTACAACCCATCCACAATGGCATGTGGTCACAACCAAACTTTCACTCCACAAGGTGAACTCACTAATGAACCAATCATCATAACCGATGTTGATGACCCAAAAAATGAAGAATCCTATTAGTAAGCCAAGTGACGACCCACGATCGAAAGACAAATAGGACTTTCTGGAGGAGAGATTACGTGCTATTGAAGGATCTGATGTATACAGTACCATTGATACCACCCAATTATGTCTGGTCCTTGATGTGAACATCCCACATAAATTCAAACTACCCGAGTTTGAAAAATATGATGGTAGTATGTGCCCCAGAAGTCACCTTATTATGTACTACAAAAAAATGATTGCTTGTGAAAATATGATAAGCTGCTTGTTCATTTCTTTGACATCATATGTGGCATATACCTCACAAATTTCGTACAATTATCGCTCTCAACAATCAACATTTCAAAACAATCCAAGCCCCGGTTTAAAATGTCGAAATGACTCTTTAGTCCTCATGATAACTAAAGAATCATCTCAAGTTAATGTTGAAACGTCGTCCTATATCCCAAAACCTCTCACAATACATTACGAGGAAAAGTCAACTCACACCACTACGTCTTATGACCTGATGCCTCTCACCATTCAAATACCGGGTGCATTTGCCTACAAAGATTCAAGAGCATTACCATGGATGTACGATTATAAGGTCATTACAAGTGGTAACGATGAAACTTAAGAGCTAAATCCGTCTGACCTTGATCTCCCCATAACTAATATTTTGAAAGTAGGTGGGATGACGAGGAGTGGCAGATGTTACACGCGAGAAGTTTTGAAAACGGATAAAAGAGATGAGTTTGAAAGGCAAAGGAAAGGGAAGGCCAAAGAAGGCGACAATACTCATGAATTCCAAAGAGAGATGCATGGCGGCCAAGTGATACACCCAGATATAATAAGAGGTACGAAGAAAGAAAGAGCAATGTTTAAAGAAGAAGTATGTGAATTTCTAAAGCTTATTAAACAAAGTGAGTATAAGGTTATAGAGCAACTCAATCGCTTACCTGCTCGCATATCCTTACTGTCACTTTTTCTTAATTTTGAACCGCACCACCAAGCATTGTTGAAATTTTTGAATCAAGCATATGTCTGTCATGACATTACGGTGGAGAAATTGAGTGGAATTGTGGGAAATATTACCGCACTGAATTTTATCACTTTCATAGATGACGAAATCCTAGCCAATGGTACTGGGCACACCAGAGCTCTTCATATATCCGTAAAATGTAGGGATTATGTTATTGCAAAAGTATTGATTGATAACGGCTCATCTCTAAATGTAATGCCAAGATCCACACTAGCAAAGCTCCCTGTGGACGCGACACATATGCCGCCGAGCATGATGATAGTAAGAGCATTCGACGGTACCCAAAGACAAGTAATTATAGACATAGAGATACCAATTCGAATTGGACCATGCATATTCAATATTATTTTCCAAGTGATGGACATAAATCCAGCATACAGTTTCCTTTTGGGTCAACCATGGATTCACTCTGCTGGGGCGGTACCGTCTTCCTTACATCAGAAGCTAAAATTCATAATGGATCATAAACTCATTTGTATATATGATGAAGAAGATTTATTGGTATCCAAGCCAGCCACCATGCCATATGTCGAGGTAGCAGAAGAAGCATTGGAGTGCTCATTTCGATCATTTGAGATTACGAACACCAGGTTTGTTGCGAGCGGTAAACCCTCTCCAACGCCAAACCTACCAAAAGCATCTCAGATGGTTGCAAAGTTGATGATAAACGGGGATACTAGCCAGGTAAGGGACTCGGGAGTGAGCATCAAGGCATAAATAAGTTAATCGACGGGGACAACAATGAACAAAGGTTTGGACTTTGATATAGACCAACCAAGGCTGATAGAGGGAGAGTGGAAGCTTAAAAGAAAGAAAAGAGGATTGCTAGGCTTGAAAATAGAGAATTCAATGTGAAAATAACAATCATACCTCATATTTCTAAATCCTTCAAAAGTCGAATTTCATTCAAAGAGCCAGTTACAATAGAGCAATACAACCTTGAGGAAGATATCACCCAGCTTTCAATATCCACAATCTTGGAAAAATCATCAGGTGCAAATACAGAGGACTTTGTTTCACGATACGATTCAGATCATGACTTAACAACTGGGATGTCACCGAGCTACCAGTGCTTCTCGAGAATTTTCAAGAGTAATGTGTTCATGCCAAAATTCTAATGATTCTACCCAATGCCTTAGGAATTTCATTGTTATGGGCTTGCGTTCTCGTCTATTTCATGCCAACTCTTTGAATGAAAATCTAAAAACTTGTTCCTCTCCTTTTTTATAATGATAAATATAATTCCAGTTCTTTTTGTTCTTCATTTTATGTCTACTTTTTCCGTTTCTAAGATGTTGTCGATACTCATGCATTGTTTATTTATTTATTTATTTTTCTCACCTTCTTTTCATCTAATAATCCGATTCAGGTTTGAGAACGGTAATTTTGAAAACAAGAGCATAACCAATAACTTTGACAATCTCATTCTTAGCGTAGAGTCAGATGAAAGTGACAAGGATAATTTTGAACCATCTCCTGTAAAAATGGTAGAGGAGGATGAAAAAATAACTCAATCGTATCAAGAGTTAACGGAGGTGATAAATTTGGGATTGGAAGGAGAGACGAAAGAGGTCCAAATCGGCACTTCTATGACAAGCCAAAGCCAGCGAGAATTAATTGACTTACTCAAAGAGTATATTGACGTCTTTGCATGGTCTTACCAAGATATGCCAGGTCTAGACACTGATATCGTGGTTCATCATTTGCCACTTATGCCCCAAAGTAAACCAGTGCGACAAAAGTTACGGAAAATGAAACTAGACATGCTGGTACAGATCAAAGAAGAAGTTAAAAAGCAAGTAGATGCGAGTTTTCTAGAAGTAGCAAAATACCCTAAATGGGTTGCTAACATAGTATGGAATGAACCTATCTTCATCTCACAGCTAACTGCAACTTGTGAACCTATCTTTAAACTTCTCCGCAAAAGTGATACAGAAGGATGGAATGAGGATTGTCAAATTACTTTTGAGAAGATCAAGCAATACTTGCAAAATCCGCCTATACTGTTCCTCCAACTCCAGAGCGTCCACTCATTTTGTATCTTACAGTGACAGGAAAATCCATGGGTTGCGTACTTGGTCAACATGACGCCTCTGGATGGAAAGAACAAGCAATATACTATTTAAGAAAATGTTCACAAATTATGAGGCTAATTATTCAATGTTGGAGAAAACATGTTGTGCATTAGCCTGGGTTGCTCATCGGCTTAGACAGTACATGTTATACCACACCACTTGGTTAATTTCAAAGATGGATCCAATCAAATATATCTTTGAAAATCCATCACTTTCTGGTAAAATCGCTAAATGGCAGTTAAATACCTGCGTCTATCCAGTTTCGTTTCCTTTCAAATATCTCAGTTAAATCAAACCCGACTTTGTCGTGGTTGAAGCCCGATGTAAGCGCTTGGTCCATTTCAATTAATATGGTTAAATCGAACTCGCATTGACTCGAGGTCGAAGCCCGGTGTCAGTGCTTGGTCCATTTCAATTAATATGGTTAAATCAAACCCGCATTGAGTCGAGGTCAAAGCCTGTGTTTATCCAGGTCCGTTTTCCTTTCAAATATATTCAGTTAAATCGAACCCGACTTAGTCACAGTCGAATTGAGTCGAGGTCGAAGCCTGGTGCCAGCGCCAGGTCCATTTCGTTTTCAATTAATGTGGTTAAATCGAACCCGAATTGAGTCGAGGTCGAAACCTGTGTCTATCCAAGTCCATTTTCCTTTCAAATATCTTCGGTTAAATCGAACCCGACTTGGTCACGGTCGAAGTCTGGTGTCATCGCCTGGTCCATTTCAATATCTACGGTTAAATCAAACCCGCACTGAGTCAAGGTCGAAGCCTGCATCCATCCAGGTCCATTTCCTTTCAAATATCTCTGTTAAATCGAACTCGCATTGAGCGAGGTCGAAGCCTGTGTCTATCCAGGTCCATTTCGCTCTCATTCCATCTCATAGAGCCTTATTTAGTCGAGGTTTCTATTCCCTATTTCATATATTATTTTCTTGTACTGATCAAAATATTTATCTAGACCTTTGTACACCTTCTAAGATCCGAAGCGTGCTCAAATGGGGGCAGCTGTAGATACCGTATTTTGTCCAGTCTAATACATTAAATATACATACTTTGTATTTTGGCTCATATAATAGTCCAAGACTATATGTATCATTTGAAAACGAGTCCAATACTAAAATAACAAAAGTGGTCCAAGGACTAAAAAAGTAAAAAGTGAAAAAAAAGACTAAAAATAAAAAATGCGAACCCTAATTTTGCTTATAAATAGGGATGAGGTCATCACTTGAAGGGTGTATCTTTAGATTGGAGAAAATGAAGTCATATTTTTAGAGTGAGAAAGAGAGGGATTGGAGTGAGAAAGAGAGGTGATTTTAGAGGTTCTACACTTCTATTATTTTCATCTTCTTCCATTCTTTTTCTTAAGGTAGCTTAAATGTCTTGTACATTTGCTCATAATATATCTTGTTCATCTCTCTTCTTCATATTCATATAGTTGATATCTTTTGTATCTTTTTCCATACATAAGTTGATTGTTCATTCTTTATCATTTCTCCTACTTTAAGTCTTAACCCTTTTAATTTCATGCATTGATGATTTCTTTACAAGTTGGATAATGAGATGTCTTTGTAATCAACTCAATTAATGAGGATGAGGATAAAGTTTTTGAGGGGTGGAAATATTAACTCAATGTGAATCAACCCTTTAATGGGTTGAAAGTGTACACTTGATGCAAAGATCTCCTAAGATAATTTCTCACACATAACAATGCATAAAATAGAGAGTAAAACCTCACTACAAGATTATGAAAATATCTAAGTTTTTTGAAATTTTCAATTTTCCTACAAGTCTTTTCGTTTTAAAAAATTTATGTTCATCATTTTTGTGACACTTGTTCGAACTAATTATCATCCATGATCATCCCATTTGCTATTTGATTAGAATTGACTAGTAAGGGAAGGAAGGAAAAATGATAATTAGAAAACTAAGTAGTCAAAAAATAAAAAAAATGGACATATTTATGTAAAAAAATCTATTGTTTTTTATCATTTTTCTTTCAATTTTTTATCATTTATTTACTTATTTATTATTATTATTATTATTATTATTATTATTATTGTTATATAATAATATATTATATTATAAAAAAAGTTAAACACAGAGGATATTTTCCTCTGTTGTAAGGAAAATCTCCTTTGTTGCAACATTTGCAAGAGAGGAAGCTTTCCTCTGTTGCAATGTTTTGCAATGCAGCTGGAAAAGCCACGGTATTATTGTGGTTTTCCTTAATTTTTTTTGTTTAAATTTCTTTTTCTTTCAATTATTACATAGTGTTATTGTTTACTTTATGCTTGCATGTATTATTTTTTATGCATGTTTTATATAATCTCAATATTTTATATTTTTTATAATTTGACATCCTATAACTTTATCTCCATTATTTTACTTCCCTTTTGTTGTAATTATTAACATTTATTTTCTTTACATTATTTATTTATTTAGGATTTTTATATCGTCATGCTTATAATGTGATTCTTGCATTATTTTCTTATCATTAGAGTTAATGTTCATGTATGTGTGGGTTATATTTTTTTTACAATTAGATTTAAACTACACTCATAGCTCCTTGCGTAAGTCTGAGGAATTAAGCCTCCTTCTTTGTCCTGACCGTGATCAGAAAATATTTCTCAAAGAAGAGTTCCTTGAAACAATCCCAAGTCACTTGATTACGATCGATGCATGAGCTCTTCGTATAAGCTCCCACCATTTTCGAGCCTCCCGCGTCAACATAAATGTTGCACAAACAACCAGTTGAATCTCAGAACACGGTATAAACTAGAAGATATGCTCCAGTCTTGCAATCCATTCTTCAGCTAGCAGTGGGTCGAACGAGTGACCGTCAAATTCAGGTGGTTTCAGCCTCCCGAATATTTGGATCAACTACTGTATTTTAACCTCCATCGTCTGTAGTTGCTATTGTAGAGCTTGGCGAGCCGTAGCTGTCTTCCTTCACAACTCCAAAAATTCTTGAAACATATCCATCATAGCAACTGGAGGATTAGCAGTAGGATCAACTGGTGCATGATTGTTGTTGTTCCTTGTAAGGGGCGCTATCGCACTGCTACCCATAAACCTAAGACTTACCAATGTATCGCACGAATATAACATAAATGTAATTCAAACATGCCATAATGAAACAAAACACATCATACTTGATCAATAATCAAAACACATATAACATGCGTACCTGACTTGTAAGATGAGGGAGGAGCAGAGTGAGGGACATGCCATATCTTTCACTTAGAAAAGGCTACAGAATCTAAAACCATGGCTCTGATACCAAACGGTATCATCCCGATTCCCAAGGGTTAGACATGCTTGAAATTTTACAATTCAATTAAAACCTTAATTTGAGAAAATCCCCAAATTGAAAACCTTAATTTTAATGTTAAATAACGGAAGCATAAAATTATTTTAATAGAATATTAACTCATTAAACTGAAATAAATGATTCATTAAACTATAATAAACTGAAGCACGAAAATTCATAAGACATGAAAGTTAAACATGAATATTCATAAACTTCTGAAATAACTGAAGTCATAAAGTTATAATTTAACTTAAAAATCATAATCATGTTTGCTATGGCAGTCCCTCACTCATGTTGCTCACCATCACTTGTAGCACAATCATCTATGGGGGTGAGTATTAAACATACACAGTAAGTAACTTCACATACTAATAAGTTTCACATGACATAAATGTAAACAAATAACTCATGCAAATTTATTTCACACGTTCACTGGTCACATAAAATACTTGTAATAACACACTGATTTCATGGTTAACATATAACTTGAGCAACACTAATCCCTTAATCTCTGGACGGAGTCCTCTTTCAATAGTTTATGCCTTCTTTATCTTACTATACACATAGTGCGTGGCGTACTGAGATAATTCTTCAAACTTTCGCTCGTATTAAACTACACTCATAGCTCCTTGCATAAGTCTGAGGAATTCGGCCTCCTTATTTTTCGTGACCGTGATCAGAAAATATTTTTCAAAGAAGAGTTCCTTGAAACGATCCCAAGTCACTTGATTACGATCAATGCATGAGCTCTTCGTATATGCTCCCACCATTTTCGAGCCTCTCACGTCAGCATAAATGTTGCACAAACAACCTTTTGAATCTCAGAACCCGGTATAAACTAGAGGATCTGCTCCAGTCTTGCAATCCATTCTTCAGCTAGCAGTGGGTCAGACGAGTAACCGTCAAATTCAGGTGGTTTCAGCCTCCCGAATGTTTGGATCAACTACTGCATTTTAACCTCCACCATCTGTTGCAGTTGCTATTGCAGAGCTTGGCGAGCCGTAGCTGTCTGCCTTAACAACTCCAAAAATTCTTGAAATATATCCATCATAGCAACTGGAGGATTAGCAGTAGGATTAACTGGTGCATGATTGTTGTTGTTCCTTGTAAGGGGCGCCATCGCACTGCTACCAATAAACCTAAGACTTACCAATGTATAGCGCTAATATAACATAAACATAATTCAAACTTGCCATAATGAAACAAAACACATCATACTCGATCAATAATCAAAACACATATAACATGCATACCTGACTTGTAAGATGAGGGAGGAGCAGAGTGAGGGACATGCCATATCTTTCACTTAGAAAAGTCTACAGAATCTAAAACCATGGCTCTAATACCAAACGGTATCATCCCGATTCTCGAGGGTTAGACATGTTTGAAATTTCACAATTCAAAAATTTTCAATTCAATTAAAATCTTAATTTGAGAAAATCCCCAAATTGAAAATCCTAATTTTAATGTTAAATAGCGGAAGCATAAAATTATTTTAATAGAATATTAACTCATTAAACTGAAATAAATGATTCATTAAACTATAATAAAGTGAAGCACGAAAATCCATAAGACATGAAAGTTAAACATGAATATTCATAAACTTTTGAAATAACTGATGTCAAACTGAAGTCATAAAGTTATAATTTAACTTAAAAATCATAATCATGTTTGCTATGGTAGTCCCTCACTCATGTTGCTCACCATCACTTCCAGCACAATCATCTATGGGGGTGAGTATTAAACATACGCAGTAAGTAACTTCACATACTATTAAGTTTCACATGACATAAATGTAAACCTATAACTCATGCAAATTTATTTCACACGTTCACTGGTCACATAAAATACTTGTAATGACACACCGATTTCATGGTTAACATATAACTTGAACTTGTACTTGTACGTGTTGATTCTTGTACCTGCTTAATCATAATTCGACTAGACATATCCCTCGATTAACAACCTAACAAGAATTGATTCACAACTTGAACTTGAACTTGTAACATGAACGTGAACATGACAGATTGGGTGTCCTGAAACTTGATGTCACTTAAAGTTATTTGAACTTTAAGGACGCTAACATGAACATGGTGACACCCAACCGTATAACTTGATAACATAACATGAACAATCTAGTTACTTGAAACCCAAGGGACATGACTAAGTCTATTTCTTGTTTACTTATAACTTTATTTGAATTAATATTCATAATTCACATTATTACATATACATACGTAAACATATAACTTGTTCATGAACAAAAATGATATAACTATTGCATGTATAACTAAAAATATATTCATACATAGCATGGTAAATAATTTCATCGTGATATGAAAAATAAATAAAACACTTGATTATAAGATTGAACATAAAGAAATAATAAAATAGTTTCACATTATATATTATACACTTATAACATATAAACTGAATTATTATGTAAATCCACTTACATGGATTCACTACGAATTAAATTCAGCAACTAATGACCTAAAATCCAAGGATTCGAGATCAAAACAAATTCATATTTCATCTACAATTATTTATTTAACTAAGCGAGGATGGGAACAGGTGAAAACCACACCAGGGTGGTGTAAATTATCAAGCGGTTTAAAATGGTTTAACAAGGTTCGGGTGGCCTGAACTGGTTCAGTTCTGCTATTTTTTGGGCCGGTTCAGTCTGGTCGGGTTGAATCGTCCTGGTATGACCGAGCCGATTTGGTCTGGTCTGATCTTACTAAACCGGTTTGACCTGGTCTTAATGAACTGGTCCGGTTCAAGAGAATGGGGGAAACGAAAAAGGGAGACGAAGAAGAGGGGAGAGAGAGAGAGACAACAGAGAGGGGGAAAGATGAAGGAGAGAGAGACTGAGAGAAGCCAAAATAGAGGGGGAGAGGGATACGAATGGGGGAGAGAGATGCAACAGAGAAGGGGGAAGACGAATGAGAGAGAGAGATCAAGAGAAGCAAAAACATAGAGGAAGAGGGATACGAAGGGGGGAGAGAGAGAGATAGAGATGCAACAAAGAGGGGAAAGACGAAGGAGAGGGAGAGACCGAGAGAAGCAGAAACAAAGGGGAAGAGGGAGACGAAGGAGAGAAAGTGAAAGAGACCAAGAGAAGTAGAAATAGAGGGGAAGATGGAGACGAAGGAGAGAGAGAGACGCAACAGAGATGGGAAAAAGAAAAGACGAAGGAGATAAATGGGTCCAGTCAAAGCCAACTGAATCAAAAGACCAAGTTACATTCTGGACAGAATCGATTGATAAGGAAGGAAATCAAGTTTACCGATGATGAAGGTAACGACGATGATGATGAAGCAACGATCCAGAAAATGACGATTGAAGGCTGTCCAAATGAAAGAAAATAGAAGAACAAAAAGGAAAATCGGGATGAGTTCAGTGAGAGGGCAAAGAAACTGAGAGAAACAGGGGAGAAATGACGAGAACAATAGAAAGAAAATAAAATGCTTTACCAGAATCGATGGACGACGACAATGCAAGAATAATAGAACAAAACAGAGATAATCAAGAATGTAATCTGCTGGAAATTTGAGAGCAAAATTCAGATTGATGCATCAAAGTATTAATTAAAATCTAAGTTGAATAGAGAGAGAAAATAGGAAAGAAAAATAGAAAAGAAATGCAAGAAGGAAAAAATTGAATACTTACTTAAATTAGAAAAAGAATAAGATGCATCAAAGTATTCTTTCTTTTTCTTTATACTTGTTATCTCTTCTTATCTATTTATGTATTATTGTCATATCAAAATGATTGTAATGTGATTATTGTTTCATTTCTTTATAATCGGAATTAGGGTTCATAAATTAAAACCATAATAATTAGATTTAAATTTTGTTAATCATTATTTCATTTTCGCTAAAAAAGTCCAATGACAGACTTTAATATTTTTGGGATATCAAATTTCTCGAACTACCAAGGTGATGAGTTATTTTTAAGATACGAAAAGTAACTCTAATAATGCTTTGATTTAAAATTATATATATCAAAAATTATTTTTAAGATACCAAAAGTTACTCCATCTAGTACAAGTTAAGTATCTTCCACATTATGAATCAATGAGCAAAGATAAACAGTCCACTGGCTTACACTATTAGTAGCAATAGCATTGTCTTGATCACGAACTCTTGTTAAGAACAATACTAAATTTACTCCAACACCAGTGAATGCCAATGTTTCTAGGCCTTGAATTAACTTCTATATATATACATATCAATCAGTTGAACTAAAAAAAAATTACTTTCACTTAGTTTCGTACAATTAAAACAAGGACTATAAGTATGAAAATTAGGGTACAATACACTTTACATCCTTCAGGAAGATAATAAAAAGTAATTTCTATTCAGAAGAAAAAATTAGGATAAACGGAATCAATCTCCCCTGTAATTACAAGGATACAACCCTTTTAATTTTAAATTATAAACGAACACCACTTTTAATTTCAAACCCACTTACATAAACATCCCTATAGTTTTATTGTATCTACAAATAAGCCCATATAATTTTTTCCTAAAATACCCTAACAGTTTGTATGTAAGAAATTGTCAAGCGCATATTTATAAAAATTATAGCATGCTATCGGTATGAATTTCTCAAGCAAGTTGTGAGAGTATATTTAAAAAAATATATATGCACTTATTTGTAGATATAATAAAACTTTTAGAAGTTTTCATGTGAGAGGTTCGAAAGTTAAAACTAGAGGGGACATTTATATAATTAAGTCAAACAAGAGAAGAAGTTTGTGTAATTGACAAAAAAACTTACTAAATTTCTGAAACTACTTTACAAGTCATAAAAGAAAATATAATAAATTAACCTACCTAAAATCATTGCTGTGGAGAATCTTGGTACTCCCTTGAATCGCAGAACTAGATCAAACCACCTCATACTTGTCACCAGCATCAATAGAACAATGTGTGAGCTATTTGTTCTTCCTTCACATAAAATCATTTAAGTCTTTCTCCTCTTTGGTTGCTGATAAATTTTTTAGAGAGAGTTGTTTTAGTAAGTTTTTACTAAATATACAGGGTTACATAGCTAAGATGAATAGTTTATGGGGTGTTAAAAGGTAAGTGGTCAAGATAAGAATGAGTAATTTTCTTAGTTGTGAGAAAGTGCTGGGGAGAAGAAAACGCTTTGGATTAACCAAACTTAAAAAAAATAACTAAACGTTTTTTTCCCATTATTTTTCCCAAAAATAAATTTTATAATTTTTACTCAAAATCATTGAATAAGTGTAGAAACTTCGATCACTTTAATACTTATTATATTTATTTTTCCTATGCTTCAAGATTTAAAAAAAAATATTATATAGCACCGCGGATTAGATGTCGTCATATATGCTCTCATTTTAGATGTCGTAAATGGATATTTATGAAGAAGAGTATGTCGCAAGGTGTATGAGTGATCTCATACACTTTTTTAAGCCTCATAAATGGCCAACTAATAGTAGCGATGAGTTTTCACAAAATCACCTTGCTCACCAAGTATAGCCCAAATTGTTTTTCTAGGAATTTAGAGAGGAAAAATATATGAAGAGGAGAAATAATTTCGGCTTTTGGTGTCTATCAAAATGAACAAAAGGTCTTGGTATTTATAGGCTTAAAAAAGTTCAAGTTGGAGGCAAAATGTGAAAAATGTGAGAGGTAACATGTAAAAAAATGCTAGCCTAACTAGTTTATTTTTTTACTCGTAGTTCATTTTAGTCTTCTAAAAAACCTATTCGATAGTTTAGACAGAGAAATGCAGTTTTTAGATTTTTAGTGTTTGGACATGTATAATCTTTTTCTTAGATAGGGATAGAGTTTATGGAGTAGAATTTCTAGAAGTATTTCGAGTTTAATAAATACAAATAATCATATGTGAGTTACCAGAATATTAAAAAAATTACACTGAATACATAAATTATGATTTTCAGTATTCATGAATTTGACTAATTTTAGATGTCGTGTTTTTCTATAGACTTACTAAATTTATCGGTAGTCTTTTAATGCTTTGCTATCATTAAGACTATCTCATAAGGTTTAGGGTCAACAACTTCATATCTTATCAGGTTTCAAACCTATCCTAGCAATAACCAATTATTCTATTTAGGAGTTAAAGCTAAATATTCACGCTCAACCTACAAGTTTCCAACGCGCGTTCGTCTTGTCAAATACCTAGGTGCCCATTTTACCATCCAACCTATCTGAGGCAGTCTGTGATACACTGAGGGACAAAATTACCCAAAGAATCAACAGATAAGAAAGTAGGTTATTTCTCTTTACTGGTAGGCTCTTGTCAATTTTCATTCAGAATTATTGGTTGGTCTTTTCACTTTGTTGTATTCAAGAACTTTCAGTGGACTATATCTGATGAGATGAATAGTGATGCTAAAGTTACATGATATGATATATGTAAAATTGTTGAAAATATAGAGATCCTGGTAAAGAATCTCTGATTATGAAACTTAGCAATTGTATTAAACATGTTTGATTTCTGGTTTGTCTCACTAGTGGCTCGCTTTAGATTGTATGATGCAAAACCCGCATTCTTATTGACCATTCTTATTTATATTTTGAAACTTCAGTCCAATCCTTCATGGACTTGGAGGAAGCTGCTCCAGTTGAGGAATCTAATGACAAGTAGATGCCATATTAGAATTAGCGATGGTTATGACAAACCTCCTCACTGACCATTGGCATTCATTTGGTATCCTTTTATAAAAAAATTAATTTGTTGATCCATCTTACTAGATGGTCAATGGAAACAAAGGTTAATATTACTATAAAATCTAGTTGTTGGATGGCCTCCTAGAAACTCCCATGCAGTGGAGCTCTAGAACTTTATCCCCATGTTGCCTCCTCCACGAGTAAATTATTCTATTGTTCTTTGGGTCAAGATAGAACAATTGGAATCTGGTATATTCTAGGTTGCTAGTGCGTGCACAAAATTTCGTAGACTTGATGACCCTTATTTTCTTTGACATAAAGTAGTCCTTTAGGCATATCCCCAAATGCGGCTTCATTTCCTTGCTATTTTGAAACGTATTTTTACTGATTTGTTTATTTTGTATGCATTAAAAGAAATGGTAGATGTGCTAAGGGACTTTTGAGAGATAGCATAGTCATTCCCAGACGTATAGTTAAAACTATTAGAGAAAGATTATTGATACTAAATGTATAACAAGATTTGAAATGAAAATCAGGCTCCAAATCTAATTGGAACTGCCTGACTCTATTTTTATGTGAGAAGTCCAAGTCATAAAGATACCTCTAACTTATTATACCACGTGGTCATACTCTATGTCACATGTTAAAAAACCATTAATTATGAATTTAATAAATATATTAAATCTAGATATATATAGATTATCAAATGTATTTAAGAATAATAACACACCCATAATTAATTTAAATTGATTTGTGAATCAAAACCATGTTTAATTTCATATAATTAATTTTTAATTGAAAGTAGGATTGATAGCTGAACATTCTATTCCCTAATTTTTTCTAATGATTTAGAGAGTAATAATGTATGAAGAAGAGAAATAATTTAAGCTTTTAGTGTCTATCCAAATGAACAAACGGTCTTGATATTTATAGGCTTTAAAAAGTACAAGTTGGATGCAAAATGAGAAAATTGTGAGAGGTAATATGTGAAATGTGTGAGAAGGAACATGTAAAAAATGCTTGCCTAATTCTTTATTTCTTTTTAGTCTTCTAAAAATCCTATTTGATAGTTTGACAGAGAAATGAAATTTTTAGATTTTTAATGTTTGGACAAGTATAGTCTTTTGCTAGATAGGGATAGTGTATGTGAAGTGTGATATTCTTAAAACTACTTCGAGCTTAATAAATACAAATAATCTTATGTTCGCTAGTAGAAAATTAAAAATTACATTAAACACAAAATATTTTCATGATTTACAGTCTTCATGAATTTGACTAACTCTAGATGTGGTAATTTCCTGCATGTTTATTAAATTTATTAGTAGTCTCTCAATGCTTTTCTATCATTAAAACTATCATATAGAGTTTTAGGGTCAACGATTTCATATCTTGCTGCCAGGCTTAAAACCTAACCCGGCAAGAGTCAGTAATTCTATTTAAGAGTTACCAGCTAAATATCCAAGCACAAATTGGTTGCTACAAGTTTCCAATGTGCACTCGTCTTGTCAATTACTCGGGTGTCCATATTACCATCCAAATTGTTTGAGGTAGTCTGTGATACACTGAGGGACTGAATTACTAAAAGAATCAAGAGATATGAAATTAGGTTATTTCTCTCTGCTGTGGCTCTTGTCGATTTTCATTCATAATTATTGGTTGGCCCTTTCACTTTATTGTAGTCAAGAACTTTCAGTAAATTGTATTTGATGAGAAGTATAGTGGTGCCAAAGTTGAATGATAGGGTGTATGTAAACTTGTTGAAAATATAGATATCTTGGCAAAGCATATCTAAATATGGAACTTAGCAATTGTATTAAACATGTTTGATTTCTGGTTTGTCTCACTAGTGGCTCGCTTTGGATTGTATGGTGTAAAACCCACATTCTTAATGACCATTCTTATTTGTATTATGAAACTTCAGTCCAATCCTTCATGGACTTCGAGGAAGCTGCTCCCGTAGACGGCATATTAGAATTACTAATGGTTATGCTACAAACCTCCTTACTGACCTTTAGCATTCATTTGGTATTTTGCTGCACAAATTTTGGTTGATTCATTGATCCATCTTACTAGATGGTCAATGGAAACAAAGGTTAATATTGCTCTAAAATCTAGTTGTTGGAAATGGCCTCCTAGAAACTCTCATGCACTTGTGGAGCTCAGGAACTTTAGCCCCATTTTGCCTCCTCCACAAGTAAAATATATTTCTATTGTGTCAGGACAAACTAATTTGTGTCTGGTGAATTCTATGCTGCTGCACATATAATATTTCATGGATTTGATGACCCTCATGTTCTTTGACATAAATTATGGTGGTTCCTTGGACATATCCGCAAATGCAGCTTCATTTGCTGGGAAGCTGTAAAAAAAACAAATTAGTCACTAAGGAAATATGCTGAACTGTAATAAATATTGTTACCCTAGACTACCTTTTTTGGTGCCCAAGGTCATAAGTCTGTGGACCACCTATTTTGCACCTGCTTCCTCCTGAAATCCATCTTAATTCTTCTCTCGAGACCTATGTGGTATGCCCTGCAGTTACCCTACTTTAGTAGCTCCTCCTCAAGTGTTTCTTGGCTCAATGTGAGAGCAGGAATGTTAGATCCATCAATTCTGAAAGCTTATTTTTACTGATTTATTTATTTTGTATGGATTGAAAGACATTGTAGATATTTTGGAGAAGTTTTGAGAGATAGCAAAATCATTTCTCTAATGTACCGTTAAAACTATTAGAGAAAGATTATCGATACCAAAGGAATTATGAGATTTAAAATGAATATTAGGCTGCCAATTTAATGGGAACTTCCAGACTCTAGTTTTATGTGAGGGGTCCAAGTCATTAGGCTTTGTTTTATGTGTCCTAGCTTTTTGTTAAAACTGATCTCATCTTTTTCTGTACCTGCAATATGTCACTAATATAGATGTATTTATTTAGTTGAAATATATTTCATTTTTTTAAAGTAAACATGACTTATATAAGCTCCTGGATTTTTTTAATTTTGATTTTTATACTTATCAAGGGAAAATATTTGTATTGCTAATTAACACTTTATACACATTCTTTTATGTAAATCATGTTAGTTTTCTCTTCATTATATTGTTGATTTTCTAATCTAAAATACCCAATCCAAACTTTATATCCCTTCAACTCTTCAATAAGTCAATCTACTAGGGCAACTAGCTAATCATAGTGAAACATTTTCTTCACATGATATAAAACTTTATTCCCACAAATTCACCTTTCCAATCGACAAAAATATCCTTAAAAACATCCAAGTATGAGAATGATTGAAAGTTCTCTAGTTTATGAACAAAAGAGAAATGAATGAAATTTACACATGAGAATGAAATCTAATGTGAACTTCATGGGAAGTTAAACAATTCATATATTTTGATTCTCACAATACTAGTTAAACTCTGCTTGACAAACCAATCTCTGATCTTTCAATCTGACTTTCTCCATCACTGCTTTCATCAAGATTGATACCCTTGTACCACTTTGCACAAAACACATATACAAGAAAGTCAATGACAGTAAGGCCTCCAATAAGGAAGTAAAACCTATCCATATGCCCAGTGTTAAGATCAGCAAGGATCCAACTCGGCTTATCCCCCGTTTTAGTAATCCCCATCACCACATTAACCAATAAGCTGCTAACAAAATTTCCCAACGAAATTGATGCCATACAAAGTGAACTCCCAAAGCTTTTTATCCCATCTGGTGCTTGTCCATTGAAAAACTCTAATTGACCCACATACATAAACACCTCAGAAGCACCCATAAGTACATACTGCGGGATTTGCCAAAATATACTTAATGAGCTTTCCTTTGCACCAGGGACAACATGTTTAAGTCGTTCGAGCTCAGTTTAACAGGCTGCGACCATTGCTAACAAACCGATAATGATTTCGATCCCTATCCATTGAAGCTCGGTTAAGCCTTTAGGGTTTCCACTTAATCTTCCGGCTATTGGAACGAGGATTTGTCTATAGATACCGGTGCATACCAGGACACTGCATATGTCGAATGCTGGCAGCTGGGACATGGGAGTTTCCTAGGGTCAGATTCATGGCTGCTCCTTGTTCAACAAATAGGGAAGCCATTTGAGTGAAGATTACAGAATAAATTATAGTGCAAAGCCAACTCGGTAACATTCTGAGTATGCATTTTGCTTCTTCAACTTGAGTCACACTACGTAGCCTCCATGGGTCCTTTTTATTATGCTTCTCATTCTCTGTCATTTTTGCTGCTTTATCCAAAAACCTAGAAATTATCATTACAACAAACACATTTGAGTAAAGACTTGGACATAATAGTCTTGTAAATCAATAAAATTTAGTGTGCAATTTCAAGTTGTATCATTTTGGTCCTTATAACTTTAAGTCTATCTATTGACTCCTTACATTTAGAAATTAACTGTAAATTTCAATCCCTCTATTAGTAGGTCCTAAAAAGTAAAATCAAGTTACGCATGCAAAAACAACTTAGTCAAGTTCCTTTATACAACTTGTTTTTTGTGTCTGCAAGTCATGTGTACACCATTAAACCTAAGGCTAGGGCGTGTGGTTGGAATTGTAGCCAACTTCAAAATATTTATGTAAAAAAAAATCTATTATTTTTTCATCATTTTTCTTTCAATTTTTTTCATTTATTTATTTATTTAATAATAATAATATTATTATTACTATTATTATTAGTATATAATAATAATATAGTATATTATAAAAAAATTAAAAAGGAGATTTTCCTCTGTTGCAAACAATTGCAACAGAGGAAAATCTCCTTTGTCGGAACATTTGCAACAGAGGAAAGTCTTCCTCTATTGCAGCTAGAATTATCGTGGCTTTTCCTTTATTTTTTTTTTGTTTAAATTTCTTTTTCTTTCTTTTTCTTTCATTTATTATATAGTGTTGTTTTTTACTTTATGCTTGCATGTATTATTTTTTTATGCATGTTTTATATAATCTCAATATTTTATGTTTTCTATAATTTGACATCTTATAACTTTATCTCTATTCTTTTACTTCACTTTTGTTGTAATTATTAACATTTATTATCTTTACATTATTTATTTATTTAGCATTTTTATATCTTCATGCTTATAATGTGATTCTTGCATTATCCATTTATTATTAGAGTTAATGTTGATGTATGTGTGGATTATATTTTTTTCACAATTAGATTTAAATTTTGTTACTTCCATTATTTAATTTTCACTAAACAAAAGCCGACGACGGACTTTGAGCTTTTCGGGATACCAAACTTCTCGAACTACTGAGGTGAGGATTTATTCTTGGGATACCGAGAATAACTCTAAAAATGCTTTGATTTAAAAAGATACAAGAATACAAAAAATAATTTCTCAATAGTCTTTGAACCACCCATTAAAGGTAATTTATTTTGTTCATTTTTATGATACAAAATGCACCAAATGAGACATTCAAAAATGAATTTCTTTAACCTTTACCTTAAAATAAAAAATTGGATAACATTTGATTAAATTTGATAACCATTTTATAATGAGTGTTGTGGGGTGCTAATACCTTCTCACAAACAAATGACTCCTGAACCAACTTTGAGTTTTCGTAGACCAAAATTTTCATCTTAAAATTGGGTGACCAATCACACCCTAAAATGATTGTTGGCGACTCCAAATTTCTTTTTCATGCAAAATTGATTTTTTAATCGCCGCTCCGCGTCGCGTGCACATTGCAACAGCTTGGCGACTCCACTAGGGAGGCAATCGGTCTAACCATTTTTAGTTCTTTAGAGAGTCAAGCTAAAAATTTATCCCACTTCGAGTGTGATAGAAGACCAAGTTACGGTAGCTCAATAGTCAGAGGAATCGTAGAAACATAAAGGAGATTGTCTGAAAAAGGAAGACGTTGTTCTTCTACCATCAATCACTAAGATAGAGTTCTCACGCATTGACTTGGAGAGGTCGAAGAAGATATGGGAGGATTTTTCACCAGAGCAGAAAAGTTTGTTTGTCAGAAAATATGGTCACATAACTATCTGTTGTATATTGTAGTCAACGTTCCCGTCCTTGAAGCTTTAATGCATTTATGGGACCCTCATTATAGATGTTTCACCTTCAGAATAATCGATCTTACTCCCACAATTGAAGAATATCAAGAACTACTGAATGCCCCGTTGTAAAATGCAGACAAAGTTTATAACTATGACAAAAAGCTCACATTGAAGAGAGCTTTGTCTAAGCTTGAAGAGAGCTTTGTCTAAGCTCTTGGGTACTGTCCATGCGTCTGAGATTGAGAAAAGGTTGAAATTTAAAGGGGGAAATGACTCTGTGCCGTTGGATTACCTCCTAGATCTCACCAAAATTTCTTGAAGGAGGATAAGAGCGTGACTCTTTATGCTCTGTGTATTTATGGCACCGTATTATTTCCAAAGATCCAAGGTTATATGGATGAAAAATTGATAAAAAATGTTTCAATGGAAAGCCCATTGGATTCCGTTAACACCAATGATCTACAGATGTGGTGATTTTCAATAGGTTCCGCTCCGGGGACCATGGGGTTGTACTAGTTATGCTCCACTAATGGCACTCCATCAATTATACATGAGATTGTCCCGACCACGGATGCATTGAAGGATATTGAAGTTAGTTACGATTCTCAAAAAATTGAACAACAACTGCAGTAGCTGATTGGAGCTTGGAAAATAACAAGAAGGATGCAAAATGAGAAGAATCGCATGAACTGCACAAAGGAGTATGAAGCATGGCTTGAGAGTAGAAACAAAGTAATTATTGCCTTACCAGTTGAGGATGTACCATCAGCCAAATCACTGGAAGTTCATCAAAAGATTGTTAAAAATGAGGAGTTAGATGAGTTATATGAAGAGCGTAAAGAAGTTCTAGCCCTCTTGGAAGAAAACAAACCACTAGCAGTCGAGGAAAATTTGTATGAGAAACACAGAATTGAAGCTGAAGAACGGCTCAAAGAGTTGAGAAATAAGGTTGAGGATCGGGCATATCTGAAGCGAAAAAATTCAGAGTTGGGAACTAACACTCGCCAATTGAGCAACAAAGTTAGAAAGATGGAAGAAGACAATGAGAACTTGTGGGGGGTAATCTATGAACAAGAGGATCAAATCGTGAAGTTAGAGAGGAAAAATAAACTGGTACGAGAAACTTTAGAAGATGTGAAGGGAACTGTTGATAAGAAAAATGCGTACATCGTCGAGTTAGAAGAGCAATATGACACATTACGACGAACCGCTGATAATTTGCAAGTTGATTTAGAGAATCAGAAAGTTAATAAGACTGAGTCAACAAATGATTTTGAAGAATTATTGAAAGTCATTGCAAGCCTTGAGCACCAAGTTAGAGCTTATCAGAACGTGGTAGAGAGGTTGGTAAGAAACAATGATGCTAATGTCGATATACTGAAATATGATTATCAGTTGCTACAACAAGAGTACAACTCGATTCGAAAACGATCTAGGCAGGTTGTGGAATAGCTTAAAGGCATGGCTGTGAGAGCGGTCAATTTGGTGGAACAAACTTCATTTTTGAAGAGAAATGACTTGCCCATCCATCCTAATGGGGAGAACTTGTCTAAGTTTTTGGAAGAAGTCAACAGAGATTTGGGTCATTTGGGTCGTTTTGTATGAACTCATAATATGAAGTAATATAATTGACTTATATATACTCAAATGTAGTGGATGGCTCTACTAATTTAATGAAATTGATTACTTTAGAACTTTCACTTTGCGCAATATCATTTCTCATACAGAAATTTACTCTCATTATTTCTTCTTTTTATTAGCAAAAATCTACATCTCATTGCTTTATTTTTATTTATTCTTAAGAAATTTTCAAAAGATAGCCCGACAACTTCGATATCCCTAACGAACTCGAGCTCAAGTTAGGGTCATGGACAAGCAAGAAAGAGAGCAATCGCGAGAGGAAATGAAGGAAGAGATTAGGGAGCTAAAAGAGCAAATGGCTAGACTCCTCGAACTTCTCACCGCAAGTAAGGGAAATGCCTGTTTTGAAAATCCACAAGGGGCTCAATCATCACAAAATCGACTGCCAAACGATACTCCACTTTACCCTCATGGGTTCACTCCAACCTATCAACGTCATCAGGTTGACCAGTTTCAGCATGCTTCACCACCAATAAATATTCAGCATCATCCATTTCTAAATGTCCAGGAAACAATGCAGACTGGGAAAACTGGGTACAACCCATCCGCAATGGCATGTGGTCACAACCAAACTTTCACTCCACAAGGTGAACTCACTGATGAGCCAATCATTATAACCGATGTTGATGACCCAAAAAATGAAGAATCCTATTATTAAGCCAAGTGATGACCCACGATCGAAAGACAAATTGGACTTTCTGGAGGAGAGATTACGTGCTATTGAAGGATCAGGTGTATACAGTACCATTGATGCCACCCAATTATGTTTGTTCCTTGATGTGAACATCCCACATAAATTCAAACTACCCGAGTTTGAAAACTATGGTGGTAGTACGTGCCCCAGAAGTCACTTTATTATGTACTGCAGAAAAATTGCTGCTTGTGCAAATATGATAAGCTGCTTATTCATTTCTTTCAAGATAGCCTGATGGGGGCCGCATCTCGTTGGTATATCCAATTGGATAACCAACATATTCAAAGGTGGAAAGATCTAGCATATGCTTTTTTAAGACAATATAAGTACAACATAGACATAGCCCCTGATCGTTTGGACTTACAAAGGGTGGAGAAAAAGCCTACAGAAGGCTTTAAAGAATATGCACAAAGGTGGAGGGAATTAGTTGCTCAGGTGCACCCCCCATTGTCAGACAAGGAGATGGCTGGAATGTTTATTAACACCTTGAGACCTTTATTCTATGACAGGATAATTGGAAACGCTTCAAACAACTTCTCTGACATCATAGTGATCGGTGAAATGATTGAATATGGGATAAAGAATGGAAGAATTTTGAAAATCGTATCAGATACATCATCAGTATAAAAGGGGCCTCCATTGAAGCGAAAAGAAGGGTTTGTACAGATGATCAATTCCGGGTACCCATCACAAGCTGTGAGCCCGGGATCAGGATTTTCAAAGTATGGGGAAGGACCCAAATCTATGACATCATATGTGGCAAATACCTCACAAATTCCATACAATTATCACTCTCGACAATCAACATTTCAAAACAATCCAAGACCCAGTTTTAGACCACCGGCTCGCCAACAAAATGTTGGTCAGGTTGATCAGCCTCTAAGGGGAAATAGGAACAATCAACGTTTTATCCAATATGATCCAATCCCCATGTCGTATACAGAACTCCTACCACAATTGATAAGGAATAATCAATTGGTGTCAATTCCTTATGAACCTCTACAACCACCATACCCAAGGTGGTATGATCTGACTACTAGCTGTGGGACATTCGACTGGGAATTACACGACATTAAAAGGTAGAGTACAGGCACTGATCAAGGCTGGATGCTTGAATTTCAAAAAGGCTAATGTGAATCCAGATATCAATTCTAAACCTCTACCAAATCATGGGAATCCTACCGTAAATGCAATTGAGGAATATTTTTCATATGGAAATAGGGACGTGGAAGATGTGAGCACGTCAATGGAAACATTTTTCCATCTTCTTTCGAGAGCAGGGTACACCTACCCAACACGCTCAGATGATAAGGGTGTTTATAGGAAGCATATGCATGACTTCGATTATTTGTTTCATAAAAATGTGACGGGGCATACAATTGAGGAATGTGCTGATTTCAAAATGGAAGTACAAAAATTGTTGGATGCAAAGATACTTACAATAAGTTATAAAGGAAAAAGGGAATTCCAGGAAGATGACTCTTTAGTCCTCATGATAACTAAAGAATCATCTGAAGTTAATGTTGAAATGTCGTCCTATATCCCAAAACTTCTCACAATACATTACGAGGAAAAGTCAACTCACACCACTTCGTCTTATGCTCATATGCCTCTCACCATTCAAATACCGGGTGCATTTTCCTACAAAGATTCAAGAGCAGTACCATGGACGTACGATTATGAGGTCATTACAAGTGGTAACGATGAAACTTAATAGCTAAATCCGTCTGACCTTGATCTCCCCATAACTAATATTTTGAAAGTAGGTGGGATGATGAGGAGTGGCAGATGCTACACGCGAGAAGTTTTGAAAATGGATAAAAGAGATGAGTTTGAAAGGCAAAGGAAAGGGAAGGCCAAAGAAGGCGACAATAGTCATGAATTTCAAGGAGAGATGCATGGCGGCCAAGTGATAGACCCAGATATAATAAGAGGTACGAAGAAAGAAAGAGCAGTGTCTGAAGAAGAAGTATGTGAATTTCTAAAGCTTATTAAACAAGTGAGTATAAGGTGATAGAGAAACTCAATCTCTTACCTACTCGCATATCCTTACTGTCACTTTTTCTTAATTCTGAACCGCACCACCAAGCATTGTTGAAAATTTTGAATCAAGCATATGTCTGTCATGACATTACGCTGGAGAAGTTGAGTGGAATTGTGGGAAATATTACCGCACTGAATTTTATCACTTTCACAGATGATGAAATCCCAGTCGATGGTACTGGGCACACCAGAGCTCTTCCTATATCCGTAAAATGTAGGGATTATGTTGTTGCAAAAGTATTGATTGATAACGGCTCATCTCTAAATGTAATTCCAAGATCCACACTAGCAAAGCTCCCTGTGGACGCGACACATATGCGGTCGAGCATGATGATAGTAAGAGCATTCGACGGTACCCGAAGAGAAGTAATTAGAGACATAGAGATACCAATTCGAATTGGACCATGCATATTCAATATTATTTTCCAAGTGATGGACAAAAATCCAGCATACAGTTTCCTTTTGGGTCAACCATGGATTCACTCTGCTGGGGCGGTACAGTCTTCCTTACATCAGAAGCTTAAATTCATAATGGATCATAAACTCATTTGTGAGCATCAAGGCATAAATAAGTTAATCGCCAGGGAAAAGAATGAGCAAATGTTTGGACTTGGATATAGATCGACCAAGGCTGATAGAGGGAGAGTGGAAGCTCAAAAGAAAGAAAAGAGGATTGCTAGGCTTGAAAATAGGGAATTCGATGTGGAAATAGCAATCATATATCATATTTCTAAATCCTATAAAAGTGGGGGGATTTCATTCAAAGAGCCAGTTATAATAGAGCAATACAACCTTGAGGAAGATATCACCCAGCTTTCAAAATCCACAATCTTGGAAAAATCATCAGGTGCAAATACAGACAACTTTGTTTCGCGATACGATTCAGTACATGAGCTGAACAACTAGGATGTCACCGAGCTACCAGTGCTTCTCGAGAATTTTCAAGAGTAATGTGTTTATCCCAAAATTATAATGGTTCTATCCAATGCCTTAGGAATTTCATTGGTATTGGCTTACGTTCTCGTCTATTTCATGCCATCTCTTTGAATGAAAATCTAAAAACTTGTTTCGTCTCCTTTTTGCTAATGATAAATATAATTCCAGTTCTTTTTGTTCTTCCTTTTATGTCTACTTTTTCCGTTTCTAAAATGTTGTCCATACTCATGCATTGTTTATTTATTTATTTTTCTCACCTTCTTTTCATCTAATAATCTGATTCAGGTTCGAGAACGGTGATTTTGAAAATAAGAGCATAACCAATAACTTTGACAATCTCATTCTTAGCATAGAGTCAGATGAAAGTGACGAGGATAATTTCGAACCATCTCCAGAAATGCTAAGAATGGTAGAGGAGGATGAAAAAATAACTCAACTGTATCAAGAGTTAATGGAGATGATAAATTTGGGATTGGAGGGAGAGACGAAAGAGGTCCAAATCGGCACTTCTATGACAGGCCAAAGCTGTCGAGAATTAATTGACTTACTCAAAGAGTATATTGACGTCTTTGCATGGTCTTACCAAGATATGCCAGGTCTAGACACTGATATCGTGGTTCATCATTTGCCACTTATGCCCCAAAGTAAACCAGTGCGACAAAAGTTACGGAAAATGAAACTAGACATGCTGGTACAGATCAAAGAAGAATTTAAAAAGCAAGTAGATGCGAGTTTTCTAGAAGTAGAAAAATACCCTAAATGGGTTGCTAACATAGTACCAGTGCTGAAGAAAATTGGGAAAGTAAGGGTGTGCGTCGATTATAGAGACTTAAATCGGGCAAGCCGCAAGGATAATTTTCCATTACCCCATATCAATGTCTTAGTAGATAATACTGCAGGACATTCAACCTTCTCCTTTCATGGATGGTTTTTCGGGGTATAACCAAATTAAAATGGCAACTGAAGACCGTGAAAAGATGACTTTTATAACTTCGTGCGGTTATTTTGTTATAAGGTTATGCCATTTGGTCTGAAGAATGGAGGGGCGACTTACCAGTGGTCAATGGTAACACTGTTTCATGATATGATGCATAAATAAATCGGAGTGTAAGTTGATGATATGATTGCCAAATCTCGTCAAGGGGAAGATCATACGGTCACTTTGCGAAAACTATTTGGACGGTTGAGAAAGTTCCAGTTAAAGCTTAACCCGACAAAATGTACCTTCGCAACGTCTTCAGGTAAACTACTTGGTTTTTTCGTGAGCAAGGAAGGAATAAAAGTTGACCCTGACAAGGTTCGAGCCATCATTGATATGCCGCCACCTCAAACTCAAAAGGAAGTTAGAGGTTTCTTGGGGAGATTAAACTACATAGCCCGGTTCATCTCACAGCTAACTGCAACTTGTGAACCTATCTTTAAACTTCTCCGCAAAAGTGATACAGAAGGATGGAATGAGGATTGTCAAATTACTTTTGAGAAGATCAAGCAATACTTGCAAAATCTGCCTATACTGTTCCTCCAACTCCAGGGCGTCCACTCATTTTGTATCTTACAGTGACAGGAAAATCCATGGGTTGCGTACTTGGTCAACATGACGCCTCTAGAAGGAAAGAACAAGCAATATACTATTTAAGCAAAAGGTTCACAAATTATGAGGCTAATTATTCAATGTTGGAGAAAACGTGTTGTGCATTAGCCTGGGTTGGTCATCGGCTTAGACAGTACATGTTATACCACACCACTTGGTTAATTTCAAAGATGGATCCAATCAAATATATCTTTGAAAATCCATCACTTTCTGGTAAAATCGCTAAATGGCAAATGTTGCTCACGGAATATGATATTGTTTATGTCACAAGAAAGTCAATAAAAGAAAGTGTACTTGCTGATTATCTTGCAGATCAACCAGTTAAAGATTATGAGCCTATGAAGTTTGATTTTTCTTATGAGAACATATCAGTCATATTAAAAAATGAAGGAGAATCTATGGATCCAGAATTGTAGACAATGTTATTTGACGGCGCGTCTAATGATGTAGGACATGGAATTAGGGCAATCCTCATATCTCCCGAGGAAAAGTTGTTCCCATTCACGGCAAAACTATGCTTTGACTGCACAAACAATGTGGCAGAATATGAGGTATGTTCCATGGAAATTCAAGCAGCTTATGATATGAAGATAAGGAAGCTCCAAGTGTACGGAGATTCGTTATTAGTGATACGAGAACTAAACAGGGAATGGGAAGCTAGAGAATCCAAGCTGATACCTTACAACAAACATGTCATTAAGCTAAGCCGAACTTTTGAAGTGATTTCATTTGGTCATATACCCAGAGAGAATAATCAAATTGCAGGTGCATCAGCAACTCTAGTATCCATGTTCACCGTAGACTTTAAGGAAGAAGTGCAACCCGTAAAAATTGAAAAGCGGGATTTTTCTACTCATTGTATGAGTATTGAAGAAGAGCCAGACACGAGACCGTGGTATTACGACATCAAGCAGTATACAAAGAATGGAGAATATCCATCCAAAGCTTCTAAGAATGATAAACTCACTATTAGAAGATTGTCCATGGGTTTCTTCATGAATGGTGAAATATTGTACAAAAGAAACCATGATATGGTACTCTTAAGATCTGTTGATGCAAGGGAAGCGAATCAAATCATAGAGGAAGTTCACGAAGGAATTTGTGGAGTTCATACTAATGGACATATGATGGCCAAACAAATATTGAGAGCAGGATATTATTGGATAACTCTAGAATCTGACTGCATCAAGTACGCCAAGAAATGTCATAAATATCAAATTTATGTGGATAAAATTGACGTACCCACATCCCCTTTACATGTAATGGTCGCGCCTTGGCCGTTCTCTATGTGGGGCATAGACATCATTGGTCCCATCACACCCAAAGCCTCTAACGGGCATCGTTTCATTTTGGTCTCTATAGATTACTTTACCAAATGGGTGGAGGAAAGTTCTTATTTGAGTGTAACCAGAAGTGCGGTTGTTAAGTTTATTAAAAAGGAGGTAATTTGTCGATATGGTCTACCTGGAAGGATCACCACAGATAATGGGATGAATTTAAATAATAATATGATGAAAGAATTATGTAAGCAATTCAAAATTAAGCATCATAATTCATCTCCTTATCGTCCGAAAATGAACGGAGAAGTGGAAGCAGCCAATAAGAACATAAAAAGGATCATAGAGAAGATGACAGAGGTTTATAAGGGTTGGCATGAGATGCTCCTGTTTGCACTGCATGGGTACCGCACATCAGTCCAAACATCGACTGAGGCAACGCCATTCTCTTTGGTATATGGCATGGAAGCGGTCCTTCCAATTAAGGTGAAAATTCCATTCCTCAGAGTCTTAATGGAGGCGAAATTAGAAGAAGCAGAATGGGTACAAACACGATATGAGCAATTGAATTTCATTGAGGAAAAAAGATTGACTGCATTATGTAGAGGCAACTATATCAAAGAAAAATGATGCAAGCATATGACAAAAAATTGCGTCCCCGATGTTTCCGAGAATGAGACTTGGTGTTAAAAAAGATACTCCCATATAAAAAGGATCACCGGGGGAAGTGGACCCCAAATTATGAAGGACCTTTCATTATCAAGAAGGCTTTCTTGGGAGGAGCTCTCATGCTAACAAACATGGATGCAGATGATTTACCGCACATAGTTAATTCTGATACAGTCAAGAAGTACGTCGTTTGACCGCTCTAAGTATGGGAAAAATGAAGTTAGGCAAAAAAATATTAAAAAAGAGCTGTCTCGAATACTGGAGAAATCCTTTCTGCATTTTTTCTTCTTTTTCCAAATCATCGTTTGTAAACATTATTCATCATTAATGAAGAGCCTTTTTTTCTTTCTTAGTTGACAAATACATATACTTCATCTTATCCTTATTTTCATTATTTCTTATTCCTCTCAATTCTAAGATATCATTAATTACTCTTGAAATAACTAAGAAGCATAAACTTGGTTAGGTGAAAGCAAATTAAAAAAAGGAAAAAAGAAATGAATAGGAACTAAGAAAGGCGGTCTGAGTACGAGGGGGAATCTGAAAGTCATCACGAGAAAGTTGGTATGCACATAACGAAGGCTAAAGCATGGTTGGAGAATTGCAATTAAAGTACAGAAAAGAAGCAAAATTGGAAAAAATTATCCAATTTTTCTTCATCATCGACGTGAAGTCGAATACTGGGTTACAAACCAATGAATAAGGATGCATCATTTTCTTGAAAGTATGCTCGATACTTCATTGCGAGTCCATGACCTTAGGCCAACTGATTGATTTGAAGGGTGAAGGATATGGCGACATTAGTCAACTTTCAAAAAAAATCATCAAATAATTTTCTCACAAATGTTTTCAATCATGCATAGCACGCATGCACTCAAAATCACTACTATGCATTTATATTCAATAATTACAATGCATAGACATGCATCATATTGATCTATTTTGATACAGTTCAAGTGCATGAATCATTTAAAGATATTCCTTCGAAATCCATACATGACTTTTCAACATTTAGAGCATGCATTACTCTAGTTCTTGCACCATATGAAAATTGTAAATATTAGATCAAATATCATTTTAACATATTTAGTTAAATCGAACCTGAATCGAGTAGAAGGTCAAAGCCTGCGTCTATCCAGGTTCGTTTCCTTTCAAATATTTCAGTTAAATCAAACCCGACTTTATCGTGGTCGAAGCCCGATGTCAACGCTTGGTCCATTTTAATTAATATGGTTAAATCGAACCTGCATCGACTCGCGTCGAAGCCTGGTGTCAGCGCTTGGTCCATTTCAATTAATATGGTTAAATCGAACTCGCATTGAGTCGAGGTCAAAGCCTGTGTTTATCCAAGTCTGTTTTCCTTTCAAATATGTTCGGTTAAATCAAACTCGACTTGGTCGTGGTCAATGCCCGGTGTTAGCGCCTGGTCCATTTCATTTAATATGGTTAAATCGAACCTGAATTGAGTCGAGGTCGAAGCCCGGTGCCAGCGCCAGGTCCATTTCCTTTTCAATTAATGTGGTTAAATCGAACCCGAATTAAGTCGCCGTTTTCCTTTCAAATATCTTCGGTTAAATCGAACCCGACTTGGTCGCGGTCGAAGTCCGGTGTTAGCGCCTAGTCCATTTCAATATCTACGGTTAAATCGAACCCGCACTGAGTCAAAGTCAAAGCCTGCATCCATCCAGGTCCATTTCCTTTCAAATATCTCTGTTAAATCGAACTCGCATTGAGCGAGGTCGAAGCCTGTGTCTATCCAGGTCCATTTCGCTCTTATTCCATCTCATAGAGCCTTATTTAGTCAGGTTTCTATTCCCTATTTCATATATTATTTTCTTGTACTGATCAAAATACTTATCTAGACTTTTGTACACCTTCTGAGATCAGAAGCGTGCTCAAATGGGGGCAGCTGTAGATACCGTATTTTATCCGGTCTAATACATTAAATATACATACTTTGTATTTTGGCTCATATAATAGTCCAAGACTATATGTATTATTTGAAAACTAGTCCAATACTAAAATAAAAAAAGTGGTCCAAGGACTAAAAAAGTAAAAAGTGAAAAAAAAGACTAAAAGTAAAAAATGCAAACCATAATTTTGCTTATAAATAGGGATGAGATCTTCACTTGAGGGGTGTCTCTTTAGAGTGGAGAAAAGGAAATAATTATTTTAGAGTGAGAAAGAGAGGGATTGGAGTGAGAAAGAGAGGTGATTTTAGAGAGAGGAAGAAGTTCTACACTTCTATTATTTTCATCTTCTTCCATTCTCTTTCTTAAGGTAGCTTAAATGTCTTATACATTTGCTCATAATATATCTTGTTCATCTCTCTTCTTCATATTCATGTAGTTGATATCATTTGTATCTTTTTCCATACATAAGTTGATTGTTCATTCTTTATCATTTCTCCTACTTTAAATCTTAACCCTTTTAATTTCATGCATTGATGATTTCTTTACAAGTTGGATAATGAGATGTCTTTGTCATCAACTCAATTAATGAGGATGAGGATAAAGTTTGTGAGGGGTGGAAATATTAACTCAATGTGAATCAACCCTTTAATGAGTTGAAAGTGTACACTTGATGCAAAAATACCCTAAGATAATTTCTCACACATAACAATGCATAAAATAGAGAGTAAAACCTCACTACAAAATTATACAAATATCTAAGTTTTTGAAATTTTTAATTTTCCTACAAGTCTTTTCGTTTTAAAAAATTTATGTTCATCATTTTTGTGACACTTGTTTGAACTAATTATCATCCATGACCATCCCCTTTGCTATTTGGTTAGCATTGACTAGTAAGGGAATGAAGGAAAAATGATAATTAGAAGACTAAGTAGTCAAAAAATAAAAAAATGGACATATTTATGTAAAAAAAATCTATTATTTTTCATCATTTTTCTTTCAATTTTTTATCATTTATTTATTTATTTAATATTATTATTATTACTACTATTATTGTTATATAATAATATATTATATTATTAAAAAAATGTAAAAAACAGAGGATATTTTCCTCTGTTGCAAGGGAAATCTCCTTTGTTGCAACATTTACAATAAAGGAAGCTTTCCTCTGTTGCAATGTTTTGCTTTTGCAACAGAGGAAAGTCTTCCTCTGTTGCAGCTGGAAAAGCCACGGTATTACCGTGGCTTTTCCTTAATTTTTTTTGTTTAAATTTCTTTTTCTTTCTTTTTCTTTCATTTATTACATAGTGTTATTTTTTACTTTATGCTTGCATGTTTTATATAATTTTAATATTTTATGTTTTCTATAATTTGACATCCAATAACTTTATCTCTATTTTTTTACTTTCATTTTGTTGTAATTATTAATATTTATTTTTTTTTACATTATTTATTTATTTAGCATTTTTATATCGTTATGCTTATAATGTGATTCTTGCATTATTTTCTTATCATTATAGTTAATGTTCATGTATGTGTGGATCATATTTTTTTTACAATTAGATTTAAATTTTGTTACTTCCATTATTTAATTTTTCTAAACAATAGCCGACGACGGACTTTGAGCTTTTCGGAACACCAAACTTCTCGAACTACTGTGGTGAGGAGTTATTCTTGGGATACCGAGAATAACTCTAAAAATGCTTTGATTTAAAAGGATACAAGAATACAAAAAATAATTTCTCAATAGTTTTTAAACCACCTATTAAAGGTAATTTATTTCGTTCATTTTTATGATACAAAATGCACCAAATGGGACATTCAAAAAAAAATTTATTTAACATTTGCTTTATAATGGGTGTTGTGGGATGCTAATACCTTCTTTTCTCCTTTAATGTCAATCGTGATATGTTTGCTGTGAAACCATCTAGAAACTTGACTGACTTTAAGAAACCATAAAACTTTCTTCTCTCCTCTAATGTCAATGTGTAACACGCAGGTGGTTTAAAATATTTGTTCCCTTTCAGTTCAAGGTGTACTTATTTTTTTATTTTCATGCCGGCCAGGTCCAATCGAGCTTTGTAAGTGTTTTTGTTTTTCCTTCTAAATTCAACAATGTACCTAATTTATTATCGCAAATATTTTTCTCAATATGCATGACATCCAATTTGTGTCTGATTTTCAACTTAGACCAATATGGAAGTTGAAAAAACGCACTTTTCTTAGTCCAATTAAGACCATATAAAAGACACTTTCTTTTTTTTGTCTAACTTATTTGGGTTTTTGCCAAACTTGACAAATTGAATTTGATCTAACTGTCTCAATGTATCTTCTCCTGTCAACTTTCTTGGTGCATCACAAAACTCTTGTTTACCATCATGCAGTCTACTCCTCCGCCACATATGATCACAACGCAAATATCGTTGATGTTCCATGTAACATATTTTACTTCGCAACCTCAACAACGATGCATCTTTGTTGCAAACAGAACATGCCAAGTACCATTTTGTACTCCAACCAGACAAATCTCTACTGGAAAGTCATTAATTATCCACAACACAGCAGCATGCATAGTAAAAAATTGCCCAGGAGTGACATCAAATGCTTGTACCCCATCCCACAGTTGTTTTAACTCATCTATCAATGGCTGCAAATACACATCAATATCTTTATCGGGTGATCTTGGACCAGAAATTAGTAACATCGTCATAAAGAACGGTTCTTTTATACACTTTCATGGAGGAAGGTTATAAGGTACTAATATGGCTGGCCACATGTTATATGAGTTACTCTAGATGAATTAATAATCATAATTCACATTATCACATATACATAAGTAAACATATAACTTGTCCATGAACAAAAACGATATAACTATTACATGTATAACTCAAAATATATTCATACATAAAATGGTAAATAATTTCATCGTGATTTGAAAAATAAATAAAATACTTGATTATAAGATCGAACATAAAGAAATAATAAAACAATTTCAAATTATATATTATACACTTATAACGTATGAACTCAATATTACGTAAATCCACTTACCTGGATTCGCTACGAATTAAATTCAGCAACTAATGACCTGAAATCCAAGGATCCGAGATCACAACAAATTCATATTTCATCTACAATTATTTATTTAACTAAGCGAGGTTGGGAACAGGTGGAAACCACATCGGGGGTAAATTATCAAGAGGTTTAAAACGGTTCAACAAGGTTCGGGTGGTCTGAACTGGTTCAGTTATGCTGTTTTGGGCCGGTTCAGTCTGGTCTGACCAAGCCAATTCGATCTGGTCTGGTCTGAATGAACTGGTCTGGTTCAGGGGCCATACCAATCGTCGCCTGGTAACTGTTATTGTAAGCAAACTCGACGAGTGCCAAGTGTGCGTCCCAACCGCTAGAGAAATCCAAGATATAAGCTCAAAGCACATCTTCCAACGTCTGAATCATTCGCTCAGATTACCAATCAGATTGCGGATGAAAAGTTGTACTAAAATTCAACTAAGTACCCAAAGCTCTCTGTAAACTCTGCCAAAATTTTGACGTGAACCACGGATCCCGATCTGATACTATAGACACTAGAACCCCATGGAGTTGAACAATCTCTCGGATATACAACCGAGCCCAATCCTCAACTGAAAATGTAGTCTTGCCAGGCAAAAAGTGTGCAGACTTAGTGAGATGATCTATCAAAACCCAAATGGAGTTAAAACCTTTCGTCATCCTCAGTAACCCCGAAACGAAATCCATAGCCACATGTTCCCATTTCTATTAAGGAATACTTAAAGGTTCGAGACCCCAGATGGTCGTTGTCTCTGTACCTTGATCTGCTGACAGACCAAAACATTACTAACGAACTCAGTGACGTCACACGTCATACCGTTCCACCAATAATGTAACTTCATATCATGTTACATCTTAGTACTGCCACGGTGCACGGTGTATGGTGAACTATGAGCATCTATGGGTAATTCCTGCCTAATGACTGCATTTTCTGAAACACAAAGCCTCCCATGAAAGCGAAGAGTTGAATCGTTACTAACATCAAGCCCTTGTCCTTTATCCGAACCCACTTTCTTACGAATCAAAAGTAATTCAGAATCTGAGTTATGTGCATTGATAATACATTGTTGCAATGACGGTTGAACTGTGTGGTAAGCTAACTGCGCTGTAGTATCTTTTAGCAAAACCAAAATCTCGATACGTTCAAAATCCTCTAAGCGATGCTCTTGAGACCTAATAAGAGCTGCTGAATAGGTTGATTTTCGACTTAAGGCATTAGCCACTACGTTTACCTTTCCTGGGTGATAAATGATCTCACAGTCATAATCCTTCACCAATTCCAACAAACGGCGTTGCCTCATGTTAAGCTCTTTCTGAGTGAAAAAGTACTTAATACTCTTATGATCTATGTAAATCTGACTCCTACAGCCATACAAGTAATGTCTCCAGATCTTGAGGGCAAATACAACTGCAGCCAACTTCAAATCATGTGTAGGATAATTCTCTTTATAAGGCTTGAGCTGACGAGAGGCATATGCTATGACCTTTCCCTATTGCATCAAAGCACAACTCAATCCTCTCTTGGAAGCATCGTTGTAAATCACAAAGTCACTCTTACCATCTGGAATGGTCAACATTGGTGTTGTCACTAATTTTTGTTTAAGTCTCTGAAAACATTTCTCACACTCAGTCGTCCAAGTAAAGGTGGCACTCTTCCTGGTCAACTGAGTAAGTGGAACAACAATCTTTGCAAAACCCTAAACGAACCTCCTATAATATCCTGCTACACCCAGAAAACTACGAACTTCACCAACATTTGCCAGTGGAGGCCAGTTGACCACTGCTTCGATCTTAGACGGATCAACTGAGATTCCATCTTATGATACCACATGACCAAGGAATGATACTTGCTGAAGCCAAAACTCACACTTCTGGAATTTAACATATAACTGGTGCTTCCTTAATGCTTACAAAACAATCTTGAGGTGATACATATGCTCAGCCTTTGATCTAGAGTACACCAGAATATCATCAATGAAGACAATCACAAAAGAATCCAAGTACTCTTTGAACACCCTGTTCATCAAATCCATAAAGGCTTCCGGAGCATTAATTAATCCAAACGAAATCACTATAAACTCATAATGGTCGTAACGAGTGCGAAAGGTTGTCTTAGGAATATCCTCATCTCGAATCTTGAGCTGATGGTATCCTGATCTTAAATAAATCTTAGAGAATACGGATGCTCCCTGAAGTTGATCAAATATATCCTCAATACGTGGTAACGGATACCTATTCTTGATAATGACTCTATTCAACTCCTGCTAATCAATGCATAGCCTCATTGATCCATCTTTCTTTTTAACAAATATTACTGGAGCACCCTAAGTTGAAACACTGGGTCTAATGAAACCTTTATCCAGTAATTCTTGAAATTGGTCCTTAAGTTCCTTCAACTCTGCAGGAGCCATACGATACGGAGCTTGGGATATAGGGGCAGTGCCTGGTACCAACTCAATATGAAAATATGTCTGTCGAAAAGGAGGAAGTCTTGGCAAATCATCGGGAAAGACATCTAAAAATTCAGAAACTATTGGAACTGATCCAATATCCACATTGTTCTTAGTTGTATCCATAACAGAAGCTAAGTAACCCCAGTTACCACGATCAAGTAGGCGTTGTGCCCGTAAAGTAGGTATAGGCCGTTGCTGAGATCCCCTAAACTTGAAGCTAGGTCTGCCTGGAGATAGAAATCGAACTTCCTTTCGATAATAGTCTATGTTGGATTAGTTAGCAACCAACCAGTCCATTCCTAGAATTACGTCAAAATCATGCATCCCTAGGACTATAAGCTTAGCATTCGTAACATGATATGATATCATCATTGAACAACTCTCTATCACCTTATTAGCCAGGAGAAAAGCTCTGGAAGGTGTAGAAACACATAACTCAAATCCCAATGGCACAACAGACAGATGTATGAGTCACAAATGAAGAAGCTATAAAAGAATGCATGGATCTGGAATCAATTAATGTAAAAGCTGAATGTCCTAGTACAAGTAATGTACCTACCAGAACTGCATCTGACTGCTTAGCTTCCTGGTGAGTTAATGTGAAAACTTTCCCTTTAGCTCTACCACCTGGAGCATTACTAGGTTGTCCTTGAGTAAACATAGGGCACTGCCTGAGGTAATGCCCAATCTTCACGCACTTAAAACAAGCATTGTTCGCCTTAAAGCATTGACCGTCATGGTGCATGTTACATGTAGCACATAAGGGATTTGATTTGATCATCTGCCGTTTTGCATTGTGCGAACCCTGATGAGAAGCCTGCGATTTCCTCTTCCATGAAATGATTACTATGACCGTGGTGGTGCACGTGGAGGAAGAATCTATTCCATCAACAAAGCTTCCTCAACCACCGCTGCGTAGGTGGTATGCTTATGGAGCGACACTAATCCCATAATCTTTGGACGGAGTCCTCTTTCAATAGTTTATGCCTTCTTTATCTTACTATCCACATAGTGCGTGGCGTACTGAGATAATTCTTCAAACTTTTGCTCGTATTAAACTACACTCATAGCTCATTGCACAAGTCTGAGGAATTCGGCCTCCTTCTTTGTCCTGACCGTGATCAGAAAATATTTCTCAAAGAAGAGTTCCTTGAAACGATCCCAAGTCACTTGATTACGATTCATGTCATGAGCTCTCCGTATAAGCTCCCACCATTTTCGAGCCTGCCGCGTCAGTATAAATGTTGTACAAATAACCTGTTGAATCTCAGAACACGGTATAAACTAGAAGATCTGCTCAAGTCTTGCAATCCATTCTTCAGCTAGCAGTGGGTCGGACGAGTGACCGTCAAATACAGGTGGTTTCAGCCTCCCAAATGTTTGGATCAACTACTGCATTTTAACCTCCGTCGTCTGTTGTAGTTGCTATTGCAGAGCTTGGCGAGCCGTAGCTGTCTGCCATAACAACTCCAAAAATTCTTGAAACATATCCATCATAGCAACTGGAGGATTAGCAGTAGGATCAACTGGTGCATGATTGTTGTAGTTCCTTGTAAGGGGCGCCATCGCACTGCTAACCATAAACCTAAGACTTACCAATGTATCGCGCTAATATAACATAAACATAATTCAAACATGCCATAATGAAACAAAACACATCATACTCGATCAATAATCAAAACACATATAACATGCTTACCTAGCTTGTAAGATGAGGGAGGAGCAGAGTGAGGGACATGCCATATCTTTCACTTAGAAAAGTCTACAGAATCTAAAACCATAGCTCTGATACCAACGGTATCATCCCGATTCCTGAGGGTTAAACATGCTTGAAATTTCACAATTCAAAAATTCTCAATTCAATTAAAACCCTAATTTGAGAAAATCCCCAAATTGAAAACCCTAATTTTAATGTTAAATAGCGGAAGCATAAAATTATTTTAATAGAATATTAACTCATTAAACTGTAATAAAGTGAAGCATGAAAATCCATAAGACATGAAAGTTAAACATGAATATTCATAAACTTCTGAAATAACTGAAGTCAAACTGAAGTCATAAAATTTTAATAGAATATTAACTCATTAAACTGAAATAAATGATTCATTAAACTGTAATAAAATGAAGCATGAAAATCCATAAGACATGAAAGTTAAACATGAATATTCATAAACTTCTGAAATAACTGAAGTCAAACTGAAGTCATAAAGTTATAATTTAACTTAAAAATCATAATCATGATTGCTATGGCAGTCTCTCACTCATGTTGTTCACCATCACTTGCAGCCTATGGGGGGTGAGTATTAAACATACGCAGTAAGTAATTTCACATACTAATAAGTTTCACATGACATAAATGTAAACATATAACTCATGCAAATTTATTTCACAGTTCAGTGGTCACATAAAATACTTGTAATAACACACCGATTTCATGGTTAACATATAACTTGAACTTGTACTTGTACGTGTTGATTCTTGTACCTGCTTAATCATAATTCGAATAGACATATCCCTCGATTAACAACCTAACCAGAATTGATTCACAACTTGAACTTGAACTTGTAACATGAACGTGAACATGACAGATTGGGTGTCCTGAAACTTGATGTCACTTAAAGTTATCTGAACTTTAAGGACACTAACATGAACATGGTGACACCCAACTATATAACTTGATAACATGACGTGAACAATCTAGTTACTTGATAACCAAAGGACATGAGTAAGTCTATTTCTTGTTTACTTATCACTTTATTTGAATTAATATTCATAATTCACATTATCACATATACATACGTAAACGTATAACTTGTTCATGAACAAAAATGATATAAATATTGCATGTATAACTAAAAATATATTCATACATAGCATGGTAAATAATTTCATCGTGATATGAAAAATAAATAAAACACTTGATTATAAGATTGAATATAAAGAAATAATAAAATAGTTTCACATTATATTATACACTTATAACATATAAACCGAATTATTATGTAAATCCACTTACATGGATTCGCTACGAATTAAATTCAGCAACTAATGACCTGAAATTCAAAGATCCGAGATCACAACAAATTCATATTTCATCTACAATTATTTTTTTAACTAAGCGAGAATGGGAACAGGTGAAAACCACATCGGGTGTAAATTATCAAGCGGTTTAAAACGGTTCAACAAGGTTCGGGTGGCCTGAACTGGTTCGGTTCTGCTATTTTTTGGGTCTGTTCAGTCTGGTCGGGTAGAATCGGCCTGGTCTGACCGAGCCGATTTGGTCTGGTCTGATCTTACTAAATCGGTTTGGCCTGGTCTGAATGTACTGGTCCGGTTCAAGAGAAGGGGGAAACAGAAAAGGGAGACGAAGAATAGGGGGAGAGAGAGAGACAACAGAGAGAGGGGGAGAGATGAAGGAGAGTAAGACTGAGAGAAGCAAAAACAGAGGGGGAGAGGGATACGAATGGGAGAGAGAGATGCAACAGAGAAGGGGGAAGACGAATGAGAGAGAGAGAGAGAGACAACAGAGAATGGAACGACGAAGGAGAGGGAGAGACCGAGAGAAGCAGAAACAAAGGGGAAGAGGGAGACAAAGGAGAGAAAGTGAAAGAGACCGAGAGAAGTAGAATCAGAGGGGAAGAGGGAGACGAAGGAGAGAGAGAGACGCAACAGAGAGGGGGAAAAGAAAAGACGAAGGAGATAAATGGGTCCAGTCAAAGCCAACTGAATCAAAAGACCAAGTTACATTCTGGACAGAATCGATTGAGAATGAAGGAAATCAAGCTTACCGATGATGAAGGCAACGACGATGATGATGAAGCAACGATCCAGAAAATGATGATCGAAGGCTGTCCAAATGAAAGAAAATAGAAGAACAAAAAGGAAAATAGGGATGAGTTCAGTGAGAGCGCAAAGAAACTGAGAGAAACAGGGGAGAAATGACGAGAACAAGAGAAAGAAAATAAAATGCTTTACCGGAATCGATGGACGACGACGATGCAAGAATAATTGAACAAAACAAAGATAATCAATAATGTAATCTGCTGGAAATTTGAGAGCAAAATTCAGATTGATGCATCAAAGTATTAATTAAAATCTAAGTTGAATAGAGAGAGAAAATAGGAAAGAAAAATAGAAATGAAATGCAAGAAGGAAAAAATTGAATACTTACTTAAATTAGAAAAAGAAGAAGATGGAGTTGAAAGAATGAGAATCAATGGAGCTTTCGCTTGAGGGAGAGGACTGCTAGAGAGATAAAACAAAGAGAGAATGGCAGTTAAAGGGAGGGTTTATGAATTAAAAGAAAATGGGGAAAAAGGGAGTTGTGGGTGGTCACAGGGGAGGGATTCGTGCAAAGGAGATGGAGAATGGGGTATGTATGCTAGGGTGTATACACAATGGTGTGAGTGGGGGGTTTTTAAAATTACAAAATTACCCATTAATTCTTTGGGGTATTACAAAATTCTTAATTGGTCGCTAAAACTATGACTTTGTACGACGAATTTTGAATATCCGTCACCAAAAACCTTATGAAAATTCCACGCGCCCCATTTTCCTTTCCCGGGTAAGATATCAGGGTTTTTGGCTGCCAACAAAAATGTTGGTCGCCAAAGAATGCTTTTAGCCACGATATTAACTTCGTGACTAAAAGTTTGGTCACTAAAAGAGGTTTTTCTTGTAGTGTTTATCTTTTCTCATACTCTTAATCTTAAGTTTTATTTTAATGCATTGTTGATTTCTCTACAAGTTTGATAATGAGATGTCTTTGTCATCAGCTTAGTCAATAAGAATGAGGATAAAACTTTTGAGAAGTGTAAAATTAACTTAATATGAATCAACCCTTTAATGGGTTGAAAGTGTACATTTTATGAAAAGATCCCCTATGATAATTTTCCATACATAAAAATGTATAAAATAGAGAGTAAAACTTCTATACAAGATTATACAAATATTTAAGTTTTGATTTTTTTTATGTTCTTACAAGTCTTTTCTTCTCTTGTTTTAAAAAAACATTGTTCATCATTTTTGTGATAATTGTTTGAATTAATTATCATCCATGATCATTCCTAGCAACGAAGGAAGAAAGGATAAATGGTAATTAGTGAACTAAGTAGTCTAAAATAAAAAATGGTATATTTATATCCTAAACAAAAAATATTTAATTTTGAAAGTTTTATTTATTTTTCTTTAGCCACACTAGTTTGAACTAATTACCATCCATGATCATTCCTTTGCTATGTGATTAGCTATGAGAAAAGAAATGAAAAATTGTAATTGGTAGACTACGTAGTCAAAAATAGTATGTTCATGTCAATTATGTATGAAATGAATAGATTATTTTATTTACACATAAAAGATTTATTATTAATTTATTTATGAAATAATTATATATATATTCTTTAAAAAAATAAAATTAAAAAACAATAAAGGGTGACATCACCCTCTCTATTTTTTTTTTGTTTTTTGATTTTTTTGTTTTTTTTTGTAATTTATTTCCTTTTCCCCTTTTGTTGTTTATTTTTTTTATTAGTAGATATTATGGTTTGTTTTAATTTATTCCGTTTATATATATCTTTTTCTTGTTTCACATATCAATTCTTTATTTTCACCCTACATATTCTTTTTAAATTTATCATACATTTTCATCATCTCTAACATTTCTTTCCATTATTCTTTCTTTTTCTTTATAGTTGTTAAATCTTCTTATCTATTTATGTATTATTGTCATATCAAAATGATTGCAATGTGATTATTGTTTCATTTTTTTATAATCAGAATTAGGGATCATAAATTAAAACCATAATAATTAGATTTAAATTTTATTAATCATTATTTCTTTTTCGCTAAAAAAGTCCAATGACGGATTTTAAAATTTTTGGGATACCAAATTTCTCGAACTACCAAGGTGAGGAGTTATTTTTAAGATACCAAAAGTAACTCCAATAATGTTTTGATTTAAAATTATATATATTAAAAGTTATTTTTAATATACCAAAAGTAACTCCATCTGGTACAAGTTAAGTATCTTCCACATTATGAATCAATGAGCAAAGATAAACAGTCCACTGGCTTACACTATTAGTACCAATGGCATTGTCTTGATCACGAACTCTTGTTAAGAACAATACTAAATTTACTCCAACACCAGTGAATGCCAATGTTTCTAGGCCTTGAATTAACTTCTATATATATACATATCAATCAGTTGAACTAAAAAAAATTACTTTCACTTAGTTTCATACAATTAAATCAAGGACTATAAGTATGAAAATTAGGGTAGAATACACTTTACATCCTTCAGGTAGATAATAAAAGTAATTTCTATTCAGAAGAAAAAATTAGGATAAACGGAATCAATCTCCCCTGTAATTACAAGGATACAACCCTTTTAATTTTAAATTATAAATGAACACCACTTTTAATTTCAAACCCACTTACATAAACATCCCTATAGTTTTATTGTTTCTACAAATAAGCCCATATAATTTTTTCCTAAAATACCCTAACAGTTTGTACGTAAGAAATTGTCAAGCGCTTATTTATAAAAATTATAGCATGCTATCGGCATGAATTTCTCATAAAAAGTGCAAGTTGTGAGAGTATTTTTTAAAGAATATACATGCACTTATTTGTAGATAAAATAAAACTTTTAGGAGTTTTCATGTGAGAGATTCGAAAGTTAAAACTAGAGAGGACATTTATATAATTAAGTCAAACAAGAGAAGAAGTTTGTGTAATTGACAAAAAAACTTACTAAATTTCTGAAACTACTTTACAAGTCATAAAAGAAAATATAATAAATTAACTTACCTAAAATCATTGCTGTGGAGAATCTTAGATCAAACCACCTCATACTTGTCACCAGCATCAATAGAACAATGTGTGAGCTATTTGTTCTTCGTTCACATAAAATCATTTAAGTCTTTCTCCTCTTTGGTTGCTGATAAATATTTTAGAGAGAGTTGTTTTAGTAAGTTTTTACTAAATATACAGGGTTACATAGCTAAGATGAATAGTTTATGGGGTGTTAAAAGGTAAGTGGTCAAGATAAGAATGAGTAATTTTCTTAGTTGTGAGAAAGTGCTGGGGAGAAGAAAACGCTTTGGATTAACCAAACTTTAAAAAAACAACTAAACGTTTTTTTCCCATTATTTTTCCCAAAAATAAATTTTATAATTTTTACTCAAAAATCATTGAATAAGTGTAGAAACTTCGATCACTTTAATACTTATTATATTTATTTTTCCTATGCTTCAAGATTTAAAAAAAAATATTATATAGCACCGCGGATGAGTTGTCGTCATATATGCTCTCATTTTAGATGTGGTAAATGGATATTTATGAAGAAGAGTATGTCGCAAGGTGTATGAGTGATCTCATACACTTTTTTAAGCCTAATAAATGGCCAACTAATAGTAGCGATGAGTTTTCACAAAATAACCTTGCTCACTAAGTATAGCCCAAATTGTTTTTCTAGGAATTTAGAGAGGAAAAATATATGAAGAGGAAAAATAATTTCGGCTTTTGGTGTCTATCAAAATGAACAAAAGGTCTTGGTATTTATAGGCTTTAAAAAGTACAAGTTGGATGCAAAATGAGAAAATTGTGAGAGGTAATATGTGGAATGTGTGAGAAGGAACATGTCAAAAATTGAGAGAGGTAATATGTGATAGTTTGACAGAGAAATGAAATTTTTAGATTTTTAATGTTTGGACAAGTATAGTCTTTTGCTAGATACGGATAGTGTATGTGGAGTGTGATATTCTTAAAACTATTTCGAGCTTAATAAATACAAATAATCTTATGTTCGCTAGTAGAAAATTAAAAATTACATTCAACACAAAATATTTTCATGATTTACAGTCTTCATGAATTTGACTAACTCTAGATGTGGTAATTTCCTGCATGTTTATTAAATTTATTAGTAGTCTTTCAATACTTTGCTATCATTAAAACTATCACATAGAGTTTTAGGGTCAACAATTTCATATCTTGCGAGGCTTAAAACCTAACCCGACAAGAGTCAATAATTCTATTTAAGAGTTAAAAGCTAAATATCCAAGCTCAAATTGGTTGCTACAAGTTTCCAATGTGCACTCGTCTTGTCAATTACTCCGGTATCCCTATTACCATCCAAATTGTTTGAGGTAGTCTGTGATACACTGAGGGACTGAATTACTAAAAGAATCAAGAGATATGAAATTAGGTTATTTCTCTCTGCTGTGGTTCTTGTCGATTTCCATTCATAATTATTGGTTGGCCTTTTTCACTTTATTGTAGTCACGAACTTATAGTAAATTGTATTTGATGAGAAGTATGGTGGTGCCAAAGTTGAATGATAGGGTGTATGTAAACTTGTTGAAAATATAGATATCTTGGCAAAGAATATCTAAATATGGAACTTAGCAATTGTATTAAACATGTTTGATTTCTGGTTTGTCTCACTAGTGGCTCGCTTTGGATTTTATGGTGTCAAAACCCACATTCTTAATGACCATTCTTATTTGTATTATGAAACTTCAGTCCAATCCTTCATGGACTTGGAGGAAGCTGCTCCCGTAGACGGCATATTAGAATTACTAATGGTTATGCTACAAACCTCCTTACTGACCTTTAGCATTCATTTGGTATCTTGCTGCACAAATTTTGGTTGAAGATGGTGAATGGAAACAAAGGTTAATATTGCTATAAAATCTAGTTGTTGGAAATGGCCTCCTAGAAACTCTCATGCACTTGTGGAGCTCAGGAGCTTTAGCCCCATTTTTCCTCCTCCACAAGTAAAATCTATTTCTATTGGGTTAGGACAAACTAATTTGTGTCTGGTGAATTCTATGTTGCTGCACTTACAATATTTCATGGATTTGATGACCCTCATGTTCTTTGACATAAATTATGGTGGTTCCTTGGACATATCCGCAAATGCAGTTTCATTTGCTGAGAAGCTGTAAAAAAAACAAATTAGTCACTAAGGAAATATGCTGAACTATAATAAATGTTGTTACCCTAGACTACCTTTTTTGGTGCTCAAGGTCATAAATCTGTGGAGCACCTATTTTGCACCTCCTTCCTCCTGAAATCCATCTTAATTCTTCTCTTGAGACCTATGTGGTATGTCCTGCAGTTACCCTACTTTAGTAGCTCCTCCTCAAGTGTTTCTTGGCTCAATGTGAGAGCAGGAATGTTTGATCCATCTATTCTGAAACTTATTTTTACTGATTTATTTATTTTGTATGGATTGAAAGACATTGTTGATATTTTGGGGAAGTTTTGAGAGATAGCAAAATCATTTCTCTAATGTACCGTTCAAACTATTAGAGAAAGATTATCGATACCAAAGGCATTATGAGATTTAAAATGAATATTAGGCTGCAAATTTAATGGGAACTTCCAGACTCTAGTTTTATGTGAGGGGTCCAAGTCATTAGGCTTTGTTTTATGTGTCCTAGCTGTTTGTTAAAACTGATCTCATCTTTTTATGTACCTGCAATATGTCACTAATATAGATGTATTTATTTGGTTGAAATATATTTACAATTTTTTTAAAGTAAACATGACATATATAAGCTCCTCGATTTTTTTAATTTTAATTTTTATACTTATGAAGGGAAAATATTTGTATTGCTAATTAACACTTTATACACATTCTTTTATGTAAATCATGTTAGTTTTCTCTTCATTATATTGTTGATTTTCTAATCTAAAATACCCAATCCAAACTTTCTATCCCTTCAACTCTTCAATAAGTCAATCTACTAGGGCAACTAGCTAATCATAGTGAAACATTATCTTCACATGATATGAAACTTTATTCCAACAAATTCACCTTTCCAATCGACAATAATATCCTTAAAAACATTCAAGTCTGAGAATGATTGAAAGTTCTCTAGTTAATGAATAAAAGAGAAATGAATGAAATTTACACACGAGAATGAAATCTAATGTGAACTTCATGGGAAGTTAAACAATGCATATATTTTGATTCTCACAATGTTAGTCAAACTCTGCTTGACAAACCAATCTCTGATCTTTCAATCTGACTTTCTCCATCACTGTTTTCATCAAGATTGATGCCCTTGTACCACTTTGCACAAAACACATAAACAAGAAAGTCAATGACAGTAAGGCCTCCAATAAGGAAGTAAAACCTATCCATATGCCCAGTGTTAAGATCAGCAGGGATCCAACCCGGCTTATCCCCTGTTTTAGTAATCCCCATCACCACATTAACCAATAAGCTGCTAACAAAATTTCCCAATGAAATTGATGCCATACAAAGTGAACTCCCAAAGCTTTTTATCCCATCTGGTGCTTGTCCATTGAAAAACTCCAATTGACCCACATACATAAACACCTCAGAAGCACCCACAAGTACATACTGCGGTATTTGCCAAAATATACTTAATGAGCTTTCCTTTGCACCAGGGACAACATGTTTAAGCCGTTCGAGCTCAGTTAAACCGGCTGCGACCATTGCTAACAAACCGATAATGATTCCAATCCCCATCCGTTGAAGCTCGGTTAAGCCTTTAGGGTTTCCACTTAATCTTCCGGCTATTGGAACGAGGATTTGTCTATAGATGCCGGTGCATACTAGGACACTGCATATGTCGAATGCTGACATGCTGGCAGCTGGGACATGGAAGTTTCCTAGGGTCGGATTCATGGCTGCTCCTTGTTCAACAAATAGGGAAGCCATTTGAGTGAAGATTACAGAATAAATTATAGTGCAAAGCCAAATCGGTAACATTCTGAGTATGCATTTTGCTTCTTCAACTTGAGTCACACTACATAGCCTCCATGGGTCCTTTTTATTATACTTCTCATTCTCTGTCATCGTTGCTGCTTTATCCAAAAACCTAGTAATTATCATTACAACAAACACATTTGAGTAAAGACTTAGACATAATAGTCTTGTAAATCAATAAAATTTAGTGTGCAATTTCAAGTTGTATCATTTTGGTCCTTATAACTTTAATTCTATCTATTGACTCCTTACATTTAGAAATTAACTGTAAATTTCAATCCCTCTATTAGTAGGTCCTAAAAAGTAAAATCAAGTTACGCATGCAAAAACAACTTAGTCAAATTCCTTTATACAACTTGTTTTTTGTGTCTGCAAGTCATGTGTACACCATTAATCCTAAGGATAGGGCGTATGGTTGGAATTGTAGCCAACTTCAAAATAGATGGACAATTTAACGAAATTAATATTATAGGAACTGACAGCCAACCCAAATTAAAATATTCAAATTGACAAAATTAAAATTTGGATGACCAAATTAACAACTTGACCAAAATTTTGAAAACCGCAATTTAAGGAATTAGGAAAATAGGCATTAGGAAAAGCTATTTAAGAAAAATATAGGCCTAACATTCTAAAATTTGAAGTTTTCATGACTTCAGAAATAGGTTATTTTTTTTACGTTTTTACACCTCTTCAAATATTTGTTCTTGAAAATTCAAATGCTCAAGTTGCTAAGTAAGAGTGATCAAGTAGTGAACTACTCAAACACTCCAAGTAGTTTATCTTACAATGTTCAAGTAGTTTCCAAGTAGCTATTAGCAATGTTCAAGTATGAATTTGTTAAAAAAAAGTGCATGATGTAATGGTATTTTAGAAAAAAATGTGTGGACCATTTTATAGATAGTATGAAACTTGAGAGACCACTTTCCATATAGGGTTTGAAGATTAAAACTAGAGGGTGTGTTTATGTAATTAAGGTAAACAAGAGGAGAAATTAATATAATTGATAAAAACAAATTTCTTAGTTCCGGAACCCACTTTCCATATGTACCCTTTATCCCAAAAAAGTACTACATTCTGAAAACTACTCCAACTAGCTACTTATGGTGTGTCCAAGTACTCGTAATGTTTAAATACTGTCATATGAGTCGTTTGTCGCGTATGCAAAAACCCTAGAACTCAAAAGGAGACATAATATTTGACCAAAAAAAAGACATAATAAGCTACTTACCTAAAATCATTGCTGTGTAGAATCTTCCTACTCCCTTGAATAGCAGAACCAGATCCAGTCACCTCATACAATTCACTTGCACTATCAGGCAAAGCAAGCCTCCGCTTTTTCACCGCCGCAACAAACACCTGAGCCACTCTAGGCAACGGGTTACCACAAGGCTTAACATATCGATACCAAGGTGAACCCGACAAGAAAGAAAGCAATGCCACAACAGCTGAACCAGTTGACACCAAAAATCCCAATGTCCATTTACCAGTATCCTCATAATACACCAAAATTGTGTTTGAAAAGAGTGACCCAGCATTTAATGCAAAGTAGAAGTAGCAAAAGAATGCTGCTTTGGAATTCAGGTTTGTGATTTCATTAAACTGGTCTGAGCCAAATGTGGCTAACGTGGGTTGGTGGCCGCCGTAGCCTAATGCTACTAAATATATTGATAAGTAGAATATGGCTTTCCCGACTGCAGACGTTGGCGAGCAGAGTAGTTTGCCATCCCCGCAACCCTTTGGCTCGAGTAACCAAATCCCGGATGATAGGGATAATAGCACTAGACCCTGATTATCAAAGAGATTAATTGATCAGCTATTTAAAGAAAATTGAATGTCTTAAATACCTAAGCATAATGTTAGTATGAACTACGTTGTTTAGTGTGTGAAATGATTTAATGGATAATTATATATAATTGAATTTTTGATACTATATCATAATGATTTAGAATGAAATAACGTTTTCAAATTTATAACTAAAAAATTGGTAGTGGAATATTAAATCTAAGTCAATGTATTATTTTTTAAGAATATTAATTATTTGCTTAAATAATAATTTAAAAACTTTATATTAAACAATAGTCGTACAAATTAAATTCTCAAACTCAAATTCTAGGCCTTAAAACAAACATGAGAATGATATTAAATAGCTAATTTCATGCAAGAAGAACCATAAATATGCAGCAACAATTAAAATCAGGAGACTGTGAAAATCTTCTTCTTCTTTTTTCTAAGATGATAGGAGAAATTTTGTGAGGATTGAACTCCGAATTACATGGGAGACAAAGTTTCACTATGACCGGTACGAAAACAAGCTGAAAGACGAGAACGACCGAAAAATTACCAGTACGAAAATGAGCTGAAAGACGGTACAAGTTAAGTATCTTCCCCAATATGAATCACTCAGGAAAGCTCCAATCAATGAGCAAAGATAAACAGTTCCAGTCCACTGGCTGACACTGTTAGCTGCAGCAGCATTGTCTTGATCAAGAACTCTTGTTAAGAACAACACTAAATTTACTCCAACACCGAAGAATGCCAATGTTGCTAGGCCTTGATTCACTGTAATATATATATATATATATATCACTTAGTTTTATACAATTAAATCAAGGACTATATGTATGAAAATTCGGGCAGGATACAGTTTACATCCTTCAATTTAAATTAAGATGTTGATCTAGTTGACAAAATGGTATCAATTTAGTCCTTATAAAATTTTAAAGATCAAATTGATAATTGGATAAAATTTTGAGAATGTAAAATATATTTCACCCAAATATAGTATTACACTAGTGATAGAAAAATTATTTGCTGTGTAAATAAAAATACCCAATAAAACCATCGCTGACTTCCATCCTCCTGTTTTCCTGCTGGTTACTTGCTTGTTTTCCTCGATCATCTGTTTGTCAAGTGAGAAAAAGAAAATATAAGTCAAGTTGCATTATTTATGATAAAACTTGAGGTTAATTTATAAACAATCAAGAAGTACAATGATTGAAAAATAATTTAATAGAATAACTCATTAAATTCTTCACCTCAAGCGAATCGTTCACGTGATTAACGCTATCCATATATAAGTTAATTAACAATTGATTTCCTCTGCACATAATTTAGAAAAAAAATATTATGATCTGTATAACATTGCAACAAAATTATCATTAATATTACAAGTACATAATTTAATTACAAATTAAACTCTTTAAAACCAGATCAAGTGATGATTTTCTGAATGTTTAAAACATATTTATAGGAGAAATATCATAGATATTTGAAAATGATAATAAGTTAGTTAAACGTTTTTTAATAAAAAAAAACAAGTTAAAATTTTGGCAATGTTATGCATTAATTAAACAATTACCTTTGCAATATTCAGGATTTAGCCACCTCCAAAGTAATGAACCCTCGAAATTCCACAGAGCTCGGGCGATGGCAGAGAACGTTTATTGATGAATAGAAACGAAGAATCTATACTTGAAATCGCTAATCTTAATACTAAATTATAATAGATGAACGAATTTGTTCTCATGTATTATTAAAAAGATAAACCACTGTTTCTTAATGTTGTGTAATCAAAGATGGAACAATGCATGAGCTATTTGTTCTTCATCTCATAGAATATATATAACTCTCTCCTTTTGGATGTTAAATATATACGAACGAAGTTGGTTTAGGAAGTTTACTAAATAAAGAGGGTCACATAGTCAAACTACTGAAGAGTTTTAACCTATAAAAGCGAGTGTTAAAAGGGGGAGAAGTGGTCAAACGTTAAGAATCAGTAAATTTATCTTACTTTAGAGCAAGAAAAGGGGAGAAGAAATGCGTGAATTAACCAACTTTTGAAAGAAACGTTTTTTACCCCTAATTTTACTAAAAATAAGGTTAAAAATCTTATGGAAGTTCTACTGTACATGAGATGTACCGGTACAAGGCGTTTGTTGATCCTTAGATCATCTTATGTTGACTAGACGTAGGGTGATCCAAGGGTCAATAGACTCCTTGTATGGTACACCCATTATACCGTAGCATTACCCTAGATCTTATCTATTTTAAATCTTCTCTTATCATTAAAAAGTCAGAATATATCTTAAATTGTGTCAAGAGTCACACCTACCATTATGCCAAGTGTTATTACATATTTAAATTCTTAGTAATATATGAAATAATTAATATATCAATTAAATTTAATGCAATAGTAAATTTAACAGATAAATAAAATCCTATAAAGTGAGGCAAAAATACATCACGGTCATGCTACTGTACAGTATTTATACTAGTACATATTCTTATACCGGTATAGGAACTGTATTATAAAACTTTCCAAGATACCTCTAGCTTATTATACCACGTGTTCATACTCTGTGCCACGTGTTAAAAAATCATTAATTATGAATATATATATATATATATATATATATAT